>JAKOOJ010000032.1:2447080-2737080 GCA_022577455.1 Arizona elegans | reverse complement strand
TCTTGGAATGGCTGAAAGGACTGTGTTGTAGACTGGAGGTGGGTGGTGTCATGTCCCTCCCCTCTGTTGAAAGAGGGCTGTTCAATTTTGACCTAGATGGCCTCTTTGACCCCTCTTTCAAACCAGTGGTCCTCTCTGTCCAAAATGTGGACTTTGCCATCTTCAAAAGACTGGCCTTTGCCTTTCAAATGCAGATGGACCGCTGAATTTAGTCCTGGTGGTTTTCTTCTCCTATGTTGCGCCACGCGTTTATGAAGTGGCTGTTTTGTTTCCCCAATGTACAGATCTGCATAGACAATGTCTATGGAGATTCTCAGTCATCCAGGTCATGGTTGTCCCAAAGTTGTTTTTTCGAACACTTTCTGGTTTTTCTTTCAAAAATCTTCTTCAGCTCTGACTGAACGGTGGAGGATGGAAGGACTGTTTCCATATAATCATACAACCATTCATTTAGTAACCATTTGAAGTTACAATGGTACTGAGTTATGACCATTTTTCACTCGACCATTGCAGCATCCCCTTGGTCACGTAATTAAATTTATGACTCATATTTATGACGGTCACAGTGTCCCAGGGTCAGCTGATCCCCTTTTGCGACCTTCAGACAAGCAAAGTCAATGGGGAAGCCACTTAATGACCAGGTTACTAGCTTAAAAACTGCAGTGATTCACTTAACGACTACAGCAAGAAAGGTAGTAAAATGGGGCAAATCTCACTTAACCACTGTCTCGCTTAACAGCAGAAATTTGGGGTTTAATTGTGGTTGTAAGTTGAGGACTACCTATATCACAATAGTCCCATCGATCTTTTGGCTTTGCAGCGCCTGTAAAAGTTACGTTTACACTCTGCCGTAGTGTACAGTGGTGTACTATATATATAAAAAGATACTTTGATTAAAAAAATATCTTCTTGCTCACAAGCAAGAATTGTCATCTGAGTCTCTGGAGAATCATAACACTTTTTGCTGTTGGAGGGTCTGGTTTAAAAAAAAGAAATGCAATAAAACAAGTTCGTAAGAGACTGCAAAAAAACAGAGCAAAAATCAAAGGCGACAAATTTTAACTGCCAGAGAATCTATTCCATTTTTATTTTTATTTTAGTTGTGTTGATTGACTTGACTGAGCCTGCTGCGGTGGTTTTTGTGCCTGCTGAAAGTCAGTCAAGAGAGAAATTCTTGATGGATAAACAGGCATCCAGGGAGAACTTTCAGAGTGAGGGGAAAAAAAAAAAACCCATAGCAGGGAATCTGGTACGAATGTCCAGTCTTCCGTAAATTCCGTGCCAGGAAAAAAAAAAGAGCAATTCCTACATTTTCTGGGCTCCGAAATAGCAGCTGATGATTATTATCAATCAGAATAAAACTGGAAGGGACTTTGGAGGTTTTCTAGTCCAGGGGTCAGCAACCTGCGGCTCTGGAGCTGCATGTGGCTTTTTCACCCCTCTTCTCTGGCTTCCTGTCACTCAAAATATGCATCACAACCACCAATGTGTGACACCCGCCGGCATGCAATTTATTGAGCTTCTCAACCCACGGTAGGCCAACCCTGGATAAATCCAAGAAAAGAAAAGTTTCAGAAGAAAACAGAACATTTAATTCAACTACATATGCTAGTTTTGTGTCTGCTCAGGAAATAGTCAGGCACAGGAAGGGTTTTGTGGCTCCCGGTGTTTTCTTTTCCGTGGGAAATGGGTCCAAATGGCTCTTTTGAGTGTTTAAGGTTGCAGACCCCTGTTCTAGTCCAATCCCCTGCTCATGTAGGAGACCATTTCAGACAAGTGACTGTCCAGTGATCGAGTGACCACAACTTCTGGTGGCAAACCATTCCACTGGTCAATTGTTCTCACTGTTAGGAAGTTTCTCCTTAATTCCTGGTTGCTTCTCTCCTTGATTAGTTTCCATTCATTGTTTCTTGCCTTTCCTTCTGGTGCTTTGGAGAATAATTTGACACCTTCTTCTTTGGGGCAGCCCCTCAAATACTGGAATACTGCTATCTTATCACCCCTAGTCCTTCTTTTCTCTAGACTAGTCAAACCCAAATCCTGCAACCATTCTTCATATGTTTTGGTCTCCAGGCCTTTCCTCATCCAGAATCAAGATCACGTGAAGTGTTAATACCACTTTATAAGGCCTTGGTTAGGCCACACTTGGAATATTGCATCCAGTTTTGGTCACCACGATGTAAAAAAGATGTTGAGACTCTGGAAAGAGTGCAGAGAAGAGCAACAAAGAGGATTAGGGAACTGGAGGCTTTGTTGTCAGCAGAGATGGTCGCGGCTTCTAGCCCTGCTAAATAGCAGAGTCTTCCCAGGTCCGGAGCAGATTGGCAGACTTCTAGGGAGCCCTCGCCCTTCGTGCCCCAGGATTTCTCCTAGGGCACTTGGGGGGCTCTACCTCTGCCTGCTGGCTCTTCTCTCTCCCCTTTGCCCGGGGAGAGGGTTTTCAAGCCCCAGACAGCTGTTTTTCGGCTGTTCTGGGGCTTTTATGGAACCGGGGATCGGGTGCCCACAGAGGAGCATCAGCGAAGTCCTGCGGAGCCAACCGGAAGCCCGCATCTTCCAATATTTGAGGGGCTGCCACAAAGAAGAATGAGTCAAGCTATTCTCCAAAGCACCTGAGGGCAGGACAAGAAGCAATGGATGGAAACTCATCATGGAGAGAAGAAACTTAGAACCAAGGAGAAATTTCCTGACAGTGAGAACAATTAATCGGTGGAACAACTTGCCTCCAGAAGTTGTAAACAATCCCGACCATACACAAGTGAATGACAGCTTTTGATTTGGACGGGCCTGTTAAATAATTGGAATATAGGGAATATCTCCTTGTATTGGTGCAGAAGGAAAACCTAACCAAGCAATTCTCATTATGGCTTCACCTGAGATTAATTTTAGATGTGCTGCAACTGGATACAATTAAGACATGGATTTTGGGCAGGAGAGAAAGAAGGGAGCTTTGTACTAATTTCATGAAACATTAAATCTGTCATCCCGAAGGCGAAAAATGGCTAGTACTGTATTTTAAGGGATGCGTGTTACATAATGCTAAATCATGGGGCGACACCTTGTAATTGAATTTTGAAGTTTATATGGTATTTCTCTTAGAGGTAGATGTTACTCTTCATCCAGGCCTGTTTGCAAATTAATTGCGTTTGTTGCTAAGGGTTTTTCAGAAGAGGAGACACATCGTCGGTGAGGGAAAACCACGTTTGAAATGGACTGATTTTCAAGATCCTTTTAAAGAAGCTTCGATCACCACAATCTTTGCTTTGCTTATGGGATTATTAGGCCAACTTGTACCTCTTGCAGTCTAGAAAAGTTCCTTAAGTGGTTCAGCAAATCTAAAGCTTGACTCGGTTTCCACCCCTCTTCAGAAACAAGGTGGTTAAATAAATAAATAAATAAATAAATAAATAAATAAATAAATAAATATTTATTTGTTTGTTTGTTTGTTTGTTTGTTTGTTTGTTTGTTTGTTTGTTTGTAAAATTTGTATGACGCCCTATCTCCAAGGACTCAGGGAGGCTCACAACGACAAGCGACCAAGCGACCGTTAAAAACAACAAATATACACAAAAAAATAAAAAAAAGTTTTTAAAAAAATTTAAAATGTACTACCCCATCAGTCCAGGCCGCGGGACATAAATAGCCAGGTTTTCAATTCACGGCGGAAGGTGCGAAGGTCAGGGGCCAACCGGAGCCCCAAGGGAAGTTGATTCCAAAAAAATCAAAGATTGACACAACTACAGAAATCTCCACCAAGCCTTGCACTTCAGTGTGTGTACTCACAAGTTCTGGAAAGAACTGAACATACATGAAAATTGAAGTAGTTAGAATTTTAATGATGGGTACAGAGCGAGGAAGTTGATTCTCCTTCTCCTTCTCCTTCTCCTTCTCCTTCTCCTTCTCCTTCTCCTTCTCCTTCTCCTTCTCCTTCTTTCTCCTTCTTCTCCTTCTCCTTCTCCTCCACCTCCTCCTCTTTCCTTTCCTCCTCCTCTTCCTCCTCCCCCCCCCCCCGTAAACCCCAGTCCCTTCTAACACTGATGATGTTCTCTAGTTGGGTCGTGAAATGACTGCAAGAAAATGCCCAACCTCAGAGAACATGAAGGAACCCACAGTCCTCTTATTCCTCCTCCCTCCTCCTCCTCTTTCTCTTTCTCCTTTTCCTCCTCCCCCTCCTCCTCTCTTCTCCACCAACCCAACTCCCTTCTAACACTGATGATGTTCTCTAGTTGGGTCGTGAAATGACTGCAAGAAAATGCCCAACCTCAGAGAACATGAAGGAACCCACAGTCCTCTTATTCCTCCTCCCTCCTCCTCCTCTTTCTCTTTCTCCTTTTCCTCCTCCCCCTCCTCCTCTCTTCTCCACCAACCCAACTCCCTTCTAACACTGATGATGTTCCCTAGTTGGGTCATGAAACATCTGCAAGGAAACCTCCAATCTCAGAGAGCACCAAGGACCCCACAGTCCTCCTCCCCCTCCTCCTTTTCCTCCTTCTCTTCTTCCTCCTCCTCTTCCTCCTCCTCCACCTCCTCCTCCCCATGAACCCCAGTCCCTTCTAATACTGATGAGGTTCCCTAGTTGGGTCATGAAATGTCTTCAAGAAAACCACCAACCTCAGAGAGCACCAAGGATCTCACAGTCCTCCTCCTCCTAACACTGATGATTTTCCCTAGTTGGGTCATGGAACGTCTGCAAGGAAAACCACCAATGGAATTCTTGGAATTCTCCATCTTAGCCCATTTAAAAAAGAAAGAGTAATCCTGCTGATATAGTCCCTAAATTGTAGCCAACCAACCTCAATATTTTTTCCCTAAAGGATTTCCCATATTTTAGGAGATGTAAATACCTATACCGAAACGCATGGTGTATTAAAATCCTTCAAATCTCTTCCTTCCCAATCCCCAAATGCCGGTGTCGAAGTCCTACTGCCCAACTCTCTTCCTGGCTTCAGGTGGTCCAACCGGGATCAATTCACCCCATCGCTGCAACTTTATACATTTGTAAAATTTATTGGCCGCCAATCTTGCCACAGGGTAAACTCTACCTTTGTCTTGAAGCCTCCTTCAGAGTCCACAATACAGAACGGTGGAAGGGTTTTCCCTCGGAAACAGGGAAAACGGCCATTCTGAATGCGTACGGCAATGTTTCTCCACCTTGGAAATTTTAAGAACCGTGGATTTCAACTCCCAGAATTCCCCAGCCGGCCATGCCCGCCAAGGTCGAGAAACATTGGCAGAGAAGGGAATGCGGGCAGGTTTCACAGATCCTCGTCAAGAAAGGTGTCGGCATTTTACAACTCTTGTTTGCAGAGATATACAAGCTGGCTGTCAGTCAGCTCAGTTCTTCTCAGAGTGGAACAAAATTGCAGGGAGTCCACATCTTATGTCCACAAGGGAGCCTATTCACCCATATATTTAAATTTAAAAATAAATAAATTCAAAGACTTATTTGGCATGGATTGATACATTCCACATGTGGGCTTCAAACGGACAATGTATTATCATTTACAAGAACAATTTTCGAGGCCATAATTGACGTTGTTCGATGGGGAATTTGTTAAGCGAGCGTTACTATTGTAACGCTCTCTACATGGGGCTCCCCTTGAGGAGCACCCGGAGGCTCCAACTGGCGCAGAGTGCGGCCGCGCGGGTGGTTATGGGAGCAACATGGCGCTCCCGTGTGACACCTCTCCTGCGCGAGCTGCACTGGCTCCCGGTGGTCTTCTGGGTGCGCTTCAAGGTTTTGGTTACCACCTTTAGAGCGCTCCATGGCTTAGGACCTGGCTACTTACGGGACCGCCTACTACCACAAACAGCCTCCCACCGACCGGTACGCTCTCATAGAGAGGGGATCCTCCAGGTGCCATCGGCCAAACAATGTCGACTGGCGGCCCCCAGGGGGAGAGCCTTCTCTGTGGGGGCACCTACTATCTGGAACGAGCTCCCCCCGGAGATACGGAGGATCCCGGATCTGCGCACTTTCTGCCGTGCTTTGAAGACACTCCTATTCCAGCAGGCTGGCCTGGCCTAATTTTCTCCCCTTCTTTTAAATTTTTAAATTGAAATTTTAATTTGTTTTAAATTATTTTAATTGTCTCGGGCAAAATTATTTAATTTGGTTTTAATTATGTTTTTTAACTTTTGTATTTATGTGTTTTATTTTGTGCCTGTTCACCGCCCTGAGTCCTTCGGGAGTAGGGCGGTATACAAATTTAATAAAATGAAAATGAAAAAATGAAAATGAGTTGGTCCCGTTTTATGACTTCTCTTGCCACGTGGGTTAAGGCAGAGGTCTTCAAACCTGGCAGCTTTAAGACTTGTGGACAGCTTTCAGGTTTCTGCTTCCTGTAGAGTTGATTTGATTCTTGAAAGAGACCTGGATCCCACGCACGATTTCAAATTTTTATTGATGATATTTCAGAACCCTTCCCCAATTTTAGAAACACCCTCCCCACCCCTTCCCCAATTTCCATTAAAATCAGCTCATCTACATAGGATGAAAAATATTTTCTCCTTCAGCCACATTATTAAAACAGCAGTGATGGCTTACGGGTTAAAACAGTAAAATAAGTTATTATTGTCTGTACAGATTAGATTCAACCTAAGAAAGAAAAGGAAGGTTGAAGCGAGACAGAAAAGGCGGAACGGGGAAAGGACACCAAAACACACACACAGAGCATCACTAAGCATTTGAAATATTTCTAAAGTGAAAAAGATAATCAGAGGCATGGCCCAGTAAGGAAATGGACCAAGTCAGGAGGGAGAATTTTTTAAAAAAACAGGACTTCCGATTTTCCTCAAGAGAAGCTTCTGTGGGCTTTGAATCCTGTAAAACAAAATCAGAATTAATGTTACACTAAAAATAGCCACAAAAATAACCTCTGTTTGGGGCGTAGTTCCAGTTTTCTAAAGTACCATATTTTTCGGAGTATAAGACCAGTGGTGCAATCCAAATTTTTTTACTACTGGTTCTGTGGGCGTGGCTTGGTGGGAGTGGTGTGGCTTGGTGGCCGTGGCCGGGGAAGGATACTGCAAAATCTCCATTCCCACCCCACTCCAGGGGAAGGATAATGCAAAATCCCCATTCCCTCCCCACTCTGGGGCCAGCCAAAGGTGGTATTTGCCAGTTCTCTGAACTACTCAAAATTTCCGCTACCGGTTCTCCGAACTGTCCTTTGTCCTGTCCTGTCCTGTCCTGTCCTTAGTCCTTTCCTGTCTCCTGTCCTGTCCTCTCCTCTCCTGTCCTGTCCTTTGTCCCCTCCCCTTATCCTTATCCTTATCATCCCTATCCCTATCCCTATCCCATCCTGAATGAACCTTCTCATTCTGATATCTGGAAATAAATGTCAATTTATTATTAACTATTTCAAAGGTTTTATTTTTGTTTTTAAATTAACACTGACATGAGTTTAAGGCAAATGTAGCTCCGTTTGACAGAAGACATACCTTTTCAGATTCAATATTGTTTTATGTCACTTAAAATAGCCAGGCACCTGTGGAAATAAAAATACTTACTTAATTTGTAAAATTTATTGGCCGCCCATCTTTTCCATCTTTCCCATAGGATAACTGTATTCCATATGAGGACACTTTAAAATATTTGCTCTGTAGGAAACAGCCCTTTTGAAGATGACATTTAACATTGTAAAACCCAACAACCAATCGGTTGGAGGTGAACCAATAGTATCCATTTTTTTAAAAAAATTTGATTTATATGCCGCCCTTCTCCGGAGACTCAGGGCGGCTTACAATGCGTTAAGCAATAGCCTTCATACTTTTGTATATTTTATACAAAGTCAGCTTATTGCCCCCACAAACTGGGTCCTCATTTCACCTACCTTAGAAAGGATGGAAGGCTGAGTCAACCTTGAGCCTTGGAGAGATTTGAACCAGCAGAAATTGCAGGCAGCTGTGTTAATAACAGGGTGCACTAAACCACTGTACTATCAAGGCTATTAAACGGCATTCAACCCCTTGAAATTCAATCAATCCCATTTGGTCCAGAATTGAATTCCCATGTTACTATTTTATGCCGAAGCTACCTCTGAGGGGAAAAGAAATGCAGCTACAGTAAATTAAAAATTGTTTATGTCACCTTCCCGATTGTAGCAGGCAATTCAATGGAAAACGTTCAATATAATTTCTAAGATATAGGATGCGGTTGCCCCCGAGAAAGAAGATATTTAGACACATCTCTATTTAGGGATTTTATTTATTAATTAAATGTATATGTCCCCTTTCTCACAGTTCAGGGAGACTCTTTGCAATTCTGGGCCTTGGGAAACACATGCCCTTTTAGAAAATAAAATAGAGTAGAGTAGAGTATAGAATAAAAGTAGAGTAGAGTAGAGTAGAGTAGAGTAGAGTAGAGTAGAGTAGAGTAGAGTAGAGTAGAGTAGAGTATTTATTTATTTATTTATTTATTTATTTATTTATTTATTTATTTATTTGAATTTTTATAACGCCCCCTCTCCCGAAGGACTCGGGGAGGTGAACAGTCAAAATTAAAAAACATACAATATAAACATTAAAATACTATAAAAACAAAATTAAATTTATATTGGCTTCCCCCAATTTAAAACCCCTTACCCATAAAATTCACCAATTAAAAGATTTTTAACCCAGCCCGGCTTGCTGAAATAAAAAAGTCTTCAGGGCCCGGCGGAAGGTCCGGAGGTCCGGGATCAGTCGTATCCCTGGGGGTAGCTCATTCCAGAGGGCGGGTGCCCCCACAGAGAAGGCTCTTCCCCGGGGGGTCGCCAGCCGACATTGCCTGGCCGACAGCACCCTGAGGAGACCCTCTCTGTGGGAACGTATTGGCCAGTGGGAGGTTATCGGTGGCAGAAGGTGGTCTCGTAAATAACTGGGCCCTAAGCCATGGAGCACTTTGAAGATGAGAACCAATACCTTGAAGCGCATCCGGAAGACCACTGGAAGCCAATGCAGCTCGCGCAGGAGAGGTGTCACGTGGGAGCGCCATGTTGCCCCCATAAGTACCCGCGCAGCTGCATTCTGCATCAGTTGGAGCCTCCGAGTGCTCCTCAAGAGTAGAGTAGAGTAGAGTAGAGTAGAGTAGAGTAGAGTAGAGTAGAATAGAGTAGAATAGAATAGAATAGAATAGAATAGAATAGAATAGAATAGAATAGAATAGAATAGAATAGAATAGAATAGAATAGAATAGAAAATAGAACAGAACAGAACAGAATTTTTTATTGGCCAAGTGTGATTGGATACACAAGGAATTTGTCTTCGGTGCGTAAGCTCTCAGTGTACATAAAAGCTAGAAGTGATACATCATGATCATAGTCATCACAAATACATTCATCATGAATCATAAGACACAATACTTAGCGATAGTAAGTAAGCAATCAAATCATACTCGGAATCGAAATAAAACAATATCAATCGTAATGTACAGGCCCCAAAGTTATAGTCGTAAGTAGAAAAGGAGATAGGTACTAGGAAGGATGAGAAGAATAATAGTAATTCAGCCTTAGTAAATAGTTTGACAGTGTTGTGGGAATTAGTTCCTTAGCAGAGTGATGGCATGGGAGGGGAAAAGCCATCCTTAGTATTAAAGCCACGTCCCTTACTATTGTCATTTCCCATTCGTTGTTGAGAATTTGGGGCGTTTTAGATGTCCGGTGATGAAGAGCTTTCTCCATCAATGGGATCAGCATTTCCTTTCAACAACCCCATAATCCCTTGCGGGGTGGAGCCTGGGCAACTGAATGGAGCTAGCAGAGTGTTTTACTGGCCGGATGTCCTTCCTGTCGCCAATGTGGAGTTTTGTTCAGCAGATATATTCTCCTTGTGCCCAGAGAGAGAAATATCTGTCTCTACCTAGGATCGAACTCACAGCCTCCGGATTGTGAGGCGAGAGGTCCACCTCTAGGCCAACGCACCACTCTATTCTCCAACAATGGGACGAGTGAGGATAGAAAAAGGTTCGCTGAAGAACCTCTTACTGTCCCCAGAGCTGATACTAAGGCTCATGCATAATTTATCCTTTCCATTTATACCCTTACTTTCGATTTACTAAGTACTCAAGGTCGTCATGCTCTCAAAAGAAGAAGAAAAGAGGATGGGTCAAACTTCAAAAGAGGGGTTGCAATCATGATTAATACAGCTGGGTGAGGACCACGGCCTGAATCTCTTCCCTGAAAGGACAGAGATCGAATTCCTTTTCTGAGAGAATACCTTTCATCTCTCTTTTATTTATTTTTTCCTTTACTTAAAGGCCTATTTCGCCTAACTTTCCTAGAGTGGTCTCCGGTTTCCTGGCAGTTCCCCTATTTTTAGACTTCTTATCTCTGCAATTACAGGAAGACCTCGGCTTACAACAGTTCACTTATTGACCAGTGGTGGGTTTCACATTTTGTTACTACCGGTTCGCTGCGCGGGCACACGCAGAGAGCACCAAGGACCTCACAGTCTTCTTCTTTTTCTTCTTCTTTTTCTTCTTCTTCTTCTTCTTCTTCTTCTTCTTCTTCTTCTTCTTCTTCTTCTTCTTCTTCTTCTCCTCCTCCTCCTCCTCCTCCTCCTCCTCCTCCTCCTCCTCTTTCTCCTTCTGCTCTTCTTCTTCTTCTCTCCTCCTCCTCCTCCTCCTCCTCCTCCTCCTCCTCCTCCTCCTCCTCCTCCCCCATGCTCATCCTCATCTTCTCCTTCTCCTTCTCCTTCTCCTCTTCCCCCCTATAAAACCTGATGGGACTGATGATGTTACCTAGTTGGGTCATGAAACGTCTCCAAGAAAACAACCAAGCTCAGAGAGCACCGAGGTCCCCACAGAAATGAAGTAGAGCAGGCAGACTACCGTCCTTGACTTACAGCCGTTCGTTTAGTCCAACGCCCTGAAAAACGCGACTTATGACCATTTTTTCACAGTTACCACCTTAGCAGCTTCCCTCTGGTCATGTGATCCAAATTCGGACACTTGGCAACTGGCTCCCATTTATGACGGTCGCAGTCTCCCGGGGTCATAAATCATGAGACTTTCTGACGAGCAAAGTCCACGGTGGAAGCCAGATTCACTCAATAACCAGGTTACTAACTTATCAACTGTAATAATTCGCTTAACAACGGTGAGGCACGACAAGTCGTCCAACGGATGGTGAAGGTATCGCCAAGACAGTTCCACCATGTCCAATTTTTTTTTAAACAATAAAGGTTTAAAAAAAAACACATCTCCCTTAACAACAGAAATATTGGGCTCAATTGTGTTTGTTAATTAAGGACTGCTTGTAGACAACTCTACATTTCCCCATCAGAAAAAAAGTTTACTTTTGAGTAAATAGGCTCAAAAAACCCCTCTTTTTTTTCCTTTTAGGAGAGGATACGAATTCAAGGCTGCAATTTAGATTAAACAATTAGAAGGTGCTGTGAGCAAACCCAGCTGCTTTTGTATATAAAGACATCACGGAAACATCCATTTTTCAAGAATTACAGGCAAATGGAGATCTTAAAATGATGCTTTTTTTTTTTCTTTCTTTTTTCCAAGGAACATCTGAAGGTTTCCCAAAGTGGCCGTCTTTTAAATATTTCATAAACGCCTCTGAACTGAGTCTGCATTGCTTACATAGGAGCAACCTTTTCTGCCTCCGTAGATAAAAAAAAAAAAAACATTTTTCCACGATCCTTTTCTGCTCTGGTATAAAGGAGGGAGGATAAAAGCTGTCTGAGGCAATCTAGAGTCTGCAGCTGACATTTTGGGTTAAAGATAAAAATCCTGATTTTCTTCACGTTCAGAAGTGACGGTTGAATATATAAACATCCGTTTGGATGGCTGGAGGCCCTTAACAGACTCTGAATGCCACTAAGAACCTACTCAGATCCTGCGGTGAATGTCTGTCTGTCTGTCTGTCTGTCTGTCTGTCTGTCTCTCTCTCTGTCTGTCTCTCTCTCTCTGTCTGTGTCTGTGTCTGTCTGTCTTTCTCTGTCTCTCTGTTTGTCTCTCTCTGTGTTTCTCTCTGTCTCTGTCTCTGTTTCTGCCTCTCTGTGTCTCTGTCTGTCTGTCGCTCTCTGTCTCCCTCTATCTCTCTCTCTGTCTTTCTCTCTCCCTGTCTCTCCCCTCTCCCTGTCTCCCTCTGTCTCTCTGTCTCCCTCTCTCTCTCTCTCTCTCCCCCACTCTCTGTGTCTCTCTCCATCTCTCTCTCTCTCCCTCTCCCCTCTCTGTCTCTCTCTGTCTCTGTCCATCACTGTCTCTGTCTGTCTGTCTGTCCGTCCATCCATCCATCCATCCATCCATCCATCCATCCATAAAACGCATTGTTTTCATTCTTCAGGATTTTGGAAAACGAGGCGGGTTACCTCTCCCAGATATCAGAATGCGAAGCCAGTGTTTTGGAAACATGGATTAAAGGGTCTGTCTGGCTACGCTTTTCGAGCTCGCCCAGAAATACCTTATTTCCCCTTTAGAAACAGACAAGGGGGAAAGGAATGTTAGTAAAACCTTTTCGAAGATTTTGAGATTGCAAAACCAGATGCAGGACCGATCCCTGAGCTGGGGATTTCATTTTCAGAAGCCGAGCCTCAAGACTAATGTGAAGTTTTAAGTCTTTAGGTAGCTGAATAAAAAAAACCCTCAAGCTTTCCGTGCGAGAGAGTCAACGTAAAATCTACGTGAGGTTGTCCATTGACAGTCTATACCAGAGGTCTTCAAACTTGGCAGCTTTAAGACTTGTGGACTTCAACTCCCAGAATTCTCCAGCCAGCATAGCTGCCAAGTTTGGGGACCCCTGGTCAAACGTTGCATCTGGGATGGCCTCCGATTGATGGTTGGGACAATCACAAGAAACAAGGTACAAGACTGACCACAGGAAGTCCTCGACTTACAACAGTCCATTTAGTGACCATCAAAGTTACGACGGCACTGAAAAAAGTGATGTGACCATTTTTTTCACACTTGGGACCGTTGCAGCATCCCCGTGATCACATGAACCCATAATCGTCTCTTCTGCTAAATTGGAGGATGGTGAGAAAAACAGAACAAAAAAAAACCCCAACAACTTTCGTTACACAACTTTGTTCTTCAGGAAGAAAGAAAGGCTTTCAGGGATGCAGCCCAAAAGAGAATTTTGCTCTTGGATGACTTGTTGTTGCGTTTGTTATTGAGGCTGCCATCTTGGATTGGCTCTTTAATTTATTTTCTTGTTCTTTATTTCATCTTTTTTCCCTAGTCGTCCTTGTTTTTTCTTGGTCATATTGTAAGTTACGAGAGAGAGGGAGAGAGAGAGAGAGGGAGAAGAAGAGAGACGAAGAGAGAGGGAGAGAGGGACAGAAGGAAAGAAGGAGGGAGGGAGAAGGAGAGAGGAAGAGGAGGGAGGAAGAGAGAGAGAGGGAGAAAGAGGAAGAGAGAGGGAGAGAGGGGGAGGGAGAAGAAGAGAGATGAAGAGAGAGGGAGGGGGAAAGAAGGAAAGAAGGAGGGAGGAAGAAGGAGAGAGGAAGGGGAGAGAGAAAGAGAGAGGGAGAGAAGGAGGGAGGGAGAAGGAGAGAGACAGAGAGAGAGAGGCAGACAGAGAGAGACAGAGAGAAGGAGAGAGGGAGGAGAGGGGGAGGGAGAGAAAGAGGGATAGAGGGAGAGAGGGAGAGAGAGAAAGAGGGAGGGAGGGAGAGACAGGCAGACAGAGACAGAGAGAAGGAGAGGGGGAGGAGAGGGGGAGGGAGAGAGGGATAGGAGGAGAGAGGGAGAGAGGGAGAGAGAGAAAGAGGGAGGGAGGGAGAGAGAGACAGGCAGACAGAGACAGAGACAAGGAGAGAGGGAGGAGAGAGGGGGAGGGAGAGAAAGAGGGATAGGAGGAGAGAGGGAGAGAGGGAGAGAGAGAGACAGAGAGAGACAGGCAGATAGACAGAGACAGAGACAAGGAGAGAGGGAGGAGATGGGGAGGAGAGGGGAGAGAGAGAGAGAGAGAGAGAGAGAGAGGGATAGGAGGAGAGAGGGAGAGAGAGGGAGGGAGAGAGAGAGAGAGAGAGAGAGAGAATCAGAGTGTTGCCCTATCAGGAAAATGGACAGTATATAAATATAATTAAAAATATATAGTTTTCTAGGAAGTCAATAAAAACAGTTGGCCGAGAACCCCTGAAATAGCTTAATAGCCACATTCACCCAACAACCGCGTTATTGACTTGACAACTGTAGTGGTTCCCTTAACAAGAAACATCGTAAAATGGGGGGCAAACCTCCCTTAACCACTGCCTCGCTTAGCAGTGGAAATCTGGGGCTCAACTGTGGTCGTGAGTCGAGGACTGCCTGTGGAACAAAAGGAATTCCTGGCTAGCAAGGGGCCAGTTATTCCACATGAATATGACATTTTCCCAGATGTGAAAATAGTGCATTAATTCTTTACCTTCCTCCGTTGTTCTTCCTTCACCTCCTGTCTTCTTCTTGTCTTTGGGTCTGCTTGGACGCGCAGCTTCTGGCCTGTAGCAAAGGAGAAGGACGCAGGTATGGGATGTTGAATGAGGACCAGGTGAGCCTTGCCGGTTAAACCATGGATACCTGCTAAAGTTTGCTTAAGTCGCTTCTCTCCTTCCTATCTAAGATACAGGCGGTCCTTGACTTACGACTGCAATGGAGACCAAGATTTTTGCTGCTAAGCGAGACATTGGTTAAGTCTGAGGTTTGTCCCATTTTACGACTTCTCTTGCCACACTTGTTAAGCGAATCAGTGCATTTGCTTAAGTTAGCAGAGACGGTCGTTAGCTCATTTAACAAATGCCTCGCTTAGCAGCAGAAAATTGGGGCTCAATTGTGGTCTTAAGTCAAGGACTACCTGCATTGGAGATTCAAAGGATAGATTCGACACTTAAGCAACATTTTGCAGGTAACCCTTGTTTAAACGGAAAGGCTCACCTGGTCCTTATTCCAGGAGTACCTGTACTGTATCTCTCTCTTTATTTGCTTAAACCTATTTCTAGCTTTCATATTGTCAACTCGGTTTCTTTCGCCTGCAAGAAAAAGGAAGAGAACTATTTCTTCCTTCCTCTTTCTTTCTTTCTTTCTTTCTCTTTCTTTCTTTCCTTCCCTTTCCTTCCTTCCTTCTTTCCTTCCTTCCTTTCCTTTTTTCTTTCTCTCTCTCTCTTTCTCTCTCTTTCCCTCTCTTTCCCTCTTCCTTTCTTTCCCTTCCTTCCTTCCTTCCTTTCCCTTCCTTCCTTCCTTCCTTTCCTTTTTTCTTTCTCTTTCTCTCTCTTTCTCTCTCTTTCCCTCTTCCTTTCTTTCCCTTCCTTCCTTCCTTCCTTTCCCTTCCTTCCTTCCTTCCTTCCTTTCCCTTCCTTCCTTCCTTCCTTCCTTCCTTCCTTCCTCCCCTTCCCAAAACATCTTCTTGTGATGTTTCTTTTCTACAATCACTTTGGCTGCTCCCCTATGTTGATATAAATAAGTTTACCTGCTCTACAGCAACCTCCAGATGGACAGGACGTCGTGCAGGATGGACTTAAATCTAGCCGGCTTAAGAATTCCGTGGTTTTTCTGCAGGATGAATACAAATAGACTTCAGAGGTCTTCCTTGGGAAAAAAAAAGTCAAGTCCCTTTATTTATTTGAGCCACGGAATCAAGATTGGTGGTATGAAACGGACAAGAACTAGCAAAGAGCATCGTAGATTGAAAAGGACAGTCAAGAACATGCTTCAAAGTTTAAAGGCATTTGCTCTCAGCTAGGGGTTAGGTGAGGGGAAGAGACACTTCGAACATGAGTTCCTTCCATCTTTTTTCCTTCATCTACAAATGTATCGGGAGCACTTTGCCCGCAGCTAAAGTTCACAAGACGAAGGAAATATTTTTGAAGCCCCTCAATGTTTCTCATAAGTGAGCAAAACTGGAAAAGCAACCCCCCCTTTTTTTTCAAGAGGCAACTGGACTTCATTGTTTCTTCTTTTGAAGACATTTCGCTTCTCACCCAAGAAGCTTCTTCAGCTCTGACTGGATGGTGGGGAAGGGAAGGATTTACAGTCCTTTGCAGACACTGGTCATTTGCATCCTTTTTAGAGAGTCGTTGAGGCCACTCGGAGGCTTATCTGTTTATCTGTCCAAGTGGCCTGAAGGACTCTCAGAAGGGAGTGCTAATGACCGGATGACTACAAGGAGTATAAATCCTTCCATACAGAATGACAGAGTTGGAAGTGACCTTGGAGGTCATCCAGTCCAACTCCCCAGCCCCCCACCCAAGCAGCAGACCCTACACCATTTCTGACAGATGGCAGTCCAGTCTCTTCTCGAAAGCCTCCAGTGATGAAGCTCCCACAACTTCTGAAGGCAACTTCTGTCCCAGGGGTTGATTGTAAAACCTCAAGTGTATCTGGTACTTATCTGGCTGTTATGAAAAACATCGTCTTTGCAACCAACTATATAATTTTGCTGCAATTAACATTGGGAATCCTAATATTTTACAAAGTTACCATACAGCTTGTCAGACCGCTATAAATACATGTCTAGTATTTCTTTTGTCTAGCAAAAAGTGCTTGATGTTTTGAGCAGGCTGTTGAAACGCAAAACAGATGCTTAACAAGTCACTAATCTGGTTTCCAGCCACTTCGACAGTCATGTTGAAAGCATGACTAATCCTCAGTAATTTACAAACTTAAGCTTGTTTAGTTGTGGCTTAACGTCGCATGTGAACCTGGCCACTGCGGTGTACAAATCACTACAGTTCCATAAATCTGAGTTTATTCATTTCGTTTTCCCCCATTGGCCAAATCAAGTTTTCAGAACTTGAAATGCGATGCCAAACTTGAAAGTAGTTCTTTCTGCCTTCACATGATTTTCTTAAGGTGATTGTCACGAGACCAGATGAGGTGTTCATTGTATCAGTGGTGAAATTCAATTTTTTTTACTACCAGTTCTGTGAGTGTGGCTTGGTGGGTGTGGCAGGGGAAGGATATTGCAAAATCCCCATTTCCACTCCACTCTATTTGTTGGTTTCTCCAAACTACTCAAAATTTCTGCTACCGGGTCTCCAGAACCTGTCAGAACCTGCTGGATTTCACCCCTGCATTGTATTCTGTTCAGCTGAAACCAACTTTTGGAAAAATTATAGAAAATATATATATATAGATATCGGTGTTAACTTTATAAGTTCTGAGCAGAACTGAAACCAATTCAATCAAAGCCAGGAACAGAGTTTTAAAACTCTGGCTTGCTGAATATAGATAATCCTTGATTTATGGCCACAATTGAGCCCAAAATTCCTGTTATTAGGTGAGACGTTTGTTAAGTGAGTTTTGCCCCATTATACGACCTTACTTGCCACGGTTGTTAAGTGAATCATTGAAGTTGTTAAATTAGGTAAGTTAAGTCAGTTAGTTAAGTTAGTAGCCTGGTTGTTAAGTGAATCTGACTTCCCCATTGACTTGGCTTGTCAGAAGGTCACAAAAGGTGATCACGGGACTCTGCGACTGTCATAAATATGAATCAGCTGCCAAAAATCTGAATTTTGATCACGTGACCATGGGGCTGCTACTACGGTTATTAAGTATGGACAAGTATGGTCGTAAGTCCCTTTTTTCACTGCTGTTGTAAACGGTCACTAAACGAACTGTCGTAAGTCGAGGACTACCTGCAAACTACAATCTGCTGAACAAGAGCCCAATAAACCCCAGGATGATTTAAATCTGATTTGTGACTCTCAATCCTTATAATGTATTGGTTTCATTATGGCCTAACGGGACAGTTAAACAGCCGAATAGTGGCACAACTAGGCAATTGGGATCAAAATTCAGACGCTCGGCCACTGATTTGCACTTATGACGGTTGCAATGTCCTGAGATCATGTGATCCCCCTTTTGCGATCTTTGGACAATCGAAGTCAAATGGAAAAGAGAGGTTCACTTAACAACCAAGTTATTAATTTTTAAAAAGTGCTGTGTTTCACTTAACAACCGTGGCGAGAAAGGTCGCAAAACGGGGCGAAGTTCATCTAAGCCATGTCTCGCTTAGCCACAGAAATTTTGTGGTCATAAGTCGAGGACGAACCGTATCGGATGCTAAAATCTTTCACCCTACGTACAGTTCGCTATTTTCATATTTCCTCGACACTATAAGGCTGGGGGAATCCAATCTTGTGTTTTGCACAGCAATGGGGAAAGATCGATGGGAATTTTTTGCCCCCCGCTCCCCTTATTTCAGTTCTCATTAACTTTTCCAATCAGCCATTTTTATTGCCGATACTTTTTTACGTTGTTTCGGGGCCATTTTCTTCCTCGTTGGCAGCTTCTGCTGTTTCCCGCACCTTCCCTTTTGTTGCTAACTTATTAAGTGCGTTTTGCTGGAAGCAATTTCGGGGCCCTAGGTTTCATTTATGATTTCGAAAAGTGGTTCCCCATAAATCCAGACTCTAAAGAAAGGATGAACTATGAGGGCCTCGTTTTTCTAGACGTCCCGGGCTCTGCCCATCTGTGTGGGCAATCTGCTCCGGCTATTTTCAAAGCCAGTTTGGAAGTCAGATTAATGGAAACAATTACACCAGCGCCCTTGCTGGCATCCAAACGGCCTTAATTACTGAAGTCAAGAAGGAGGTTTAAAAAACAAACAAACAACTCCTTGTAGTTTTCTCTTTTGTCTGGTTAAAAACTTGACGTCGATCCAATCGTCAAGAGCACAGGAGGTGGAGGGGAAGCAGAGATCACAACGACAAGAGCAATTTCACGACGGTTTGGAGAGCAAAGATTACGAGGCTCCAAAGAGAATTTAGGAAAGCGGGGAAAACCCCAACTAACTCTTTACCAACTATGTGATTCATGCTCTCGGGTATGGGGGTGGGGGGTGGGGTTCATGACTCATAAAAATCAGCCAGCCTGGGAAAATCTCTGTGGGATCACATCATCCACTCCCTGCTTCTCAAAACAAAACAAAAACAAACAAAAAAAAAAAAAACCCAGGCTGCCATTTCTTCCCCCCCCCCCCGCCCGCCAACCCTAGGAAACCCGGTCTCGTTTCTGTTTAGGTTGCATTTGTCTTTCTGCGTTTAGTAAGACTGCTCTAAAGAGGGTTTTGGGGTCGGGGTGGAGATTGCAGACTTCAAAAACCTGGTCTAAATAAATGCAGAATTTAAGACTGAGTTGAGAAACAGAAGGAAGAGGTCCTTGGTGGACTCTGAGCTTGGTTGTTGTCTTACAACGTTTCATGTCCCAAACTAGGTAATGTCATCAGTGTTAGAAGGGAATGGGGTTTGTGGGGGGGGGGGGGGGGGAGGAGGACTGTGGGGTCCTTGGTGGTCTCTGAGCTTGGTTGTTTTCTTGCAGACGTTTCATTATTATTATTTTATTTATTATTTATTTATTAGTCATATTTCTATGCCGCCCACTCTCCGAGGACTCTGGGCGGCTTACACCAAAGACAGTATACTAAATAGCGTATTGTCCCCCAACAATCTGGGTCCTCATTTTACCCACCTCGGAAGGATGGAAGGCTGAGTCAACCTTGAGCCGGTGAGATTTGATCCGCTGATCTGCTGAACTAGCAGTCAGCTGAAGTAGCTGCAGTACTGCACTCTAACCACTGCGCCACCTCGGCTCTTACCCAAACTAGGTGATGTTATCAGGTGATTATCTAAGCTTTGATGTTGTTACCTAGTTTGGTTAATGAAATTTCTGCAAGAAAACAACCGAGCTCAGAGACTACCAAGGACCTCTTTTTCCTCTACTCCACAAACCCTCCTCCCTTCTAGCACTGATGCTATTCTCTAGCTTGGTAATAAAACACCTGCAAGAAAATATAAAACTCAGATAGCATCAAAGGACCCCATTTTTCAACCCTGACCCAAAGGTGTTTTTTTTTTCAAGAGGCAGACTGGACTTTCTGTTTTTCTTTGAAGATGTTTCTCATCCAAGGAGCTTCTTCAGCGCAAAGCTTCTCGGGTGAGAAGCAAAACGTCTTCAAAGAAAAACCAGACAGTCCAGTTGCCTCTTGAAAATGCATCTTTGGGACAACCTGGATGACGGAGAATCTCCATAGACGTTTCAACCCTGAGCTACAAATAGTCTCTTCTGTTGAAACAATGGCTACCAACCTGCCTTCCTTGGAGGACCTGTCTACTGCACGAGTCAAAAAGAGGGTTGTGAAAATATTTACAGACCCCTCGCATCCTGGACATAAACTGTTTCAACTCCTACCCTCAAAACGACGCTATAGAGCACTGCACCCCAGAACAACTAGACACAAGGACAGTTTTTTCCCCGAACGCCATCACTCTGCTAAACAAACAATTCCCTCAACACTTGATTAATTTACTAAGTCTGCACTACTATTAATCTTTTCATCGTTCCCACCACCCATCTCCTCCCACTTATGACTGTACGACTATAACCTTGTTGCTGGTATCCTTAAGATTTATATTGGCTGTTTCCCTATGACTATCATTAAGTGTTGTACCTTATGATTCTTGATGAATGTATCTTTTCTTTTATGTACACTGAGAGCACCAAAGACAAATTCCTTGTGTGTCCAATCACACTTGGCCAATAAAGAATTCTATTCTATTCTATTCTATTCTATTCTATTCTATTCTATTCTATTCTATTCCATTCCATTCCCTTCTTTTCCCTTATTCTATTCTATTCTATTCTATTCTATTCTATTCTATTCTATTCTATTCTATTCTATTCTATTCTATTCTTTCTATCCCATCCCATCCCATCCCATCCCATCCCATCCCATCCCATCCCATCCCATCCCATCCCATCCCATCCCATCCCATTCTATTCTATTCTATTCTATTCCATTCCATTCCATTCCATTCCATTCCATTCCCTTCCCTTCCCTTCCCTTCCCTTCTTTTCCCTTATTCTATTCTATTCTATTCTATTCTATTCTATTCCATTCCATTCCATTCCATTCCATTCCATTCCCTTCCCTTCCCTTCCCTTCCCTTCTTTTCCCTTATTCTATTCTATTCTATTCTATTCTATTCTATTCTATTCTATTCTATTCTATTCTATTCTATTCTATTTCTATCCCATCCCATCCCATCCCATCCCATCCCATCCCATCCCATCCCATCCCATCCCATTCTATTTCTATTTCTATTTCTATTTCTATTTCTATTTCTATTTCTATCCCGTCCCGTCCCGTCCCGTCCCGTCCCGTCCCGTCCCGTCCCGTCCCATTCCATTCCATTCCATTCCATTCCATTCCATTCCATTCCATTCCATTCCATTCCATTCTATTCTATTCTATTCCATTCTATTCTATTCCATTCTTTGAGATGAAAGCGCTGCTTTCTTGGAAGCCCAAAACTTACGCAGCGTGGTCTTCCCTGAGCATCTGCTGCCTTTGCCATTCTTGCTCCCTTCTTTTTTCTTCAAGTTTATTAGCCTAGGAGAGAAAAGCATCAGGTCAGCCAGAAGCTAAATATAAGCAGGCTGGCTAACAAAAGGAGCCCCCCGCCTCTCAAAAGGCAATTGCATTTTTCATTGGAGCTCTGCAACCTGCCCTAGGAGCCTCTTTTGAGCCTCTTATCCAGAATCACAGTTTTTAAAAAATTGCATGTCACAGACGAGATCGAGAAAGCTGAACTGAATTGCATTCCCTAAATTTAAAATATGTGATCATTTCTTCCTTGGACAAAGCTGTAAGGTGAACATTTGCTTTTATCATTTATTACTTATCTTTCCATCACCAGATTAATGACAAAAGAAAACTATAGTTTTTTTGGAGGAAGCAGCTAGGAACATAATATATATATTTTTAAAGGTGACTTGTTTTTTTCCTAGGTTGGATATGATTATAAATCAAACGTTAGTTGAAACAAGAATAAAAACTTTCCTTATTCTAAGCTCGAGAAGATGGAAAGAAATGAGACTTTCAAGAGAAAGCCATGGTTTGTTTTAACTGTGGCTTACTAAATAACTGTAGTTTATTAGATGATTTACACCTCATGTCTTCCCTATGATCCTTCCAAACATCATTGCCAAACCATAATTTTTGGTTTGACAGAAAAGCAACTTTACTATATATCTAGGGAATCTTGATTTTTTAAAAATTTATGTTGTTATATTTATTAAAATTTATTAAATTTGTTGGTCACCCATCTCACAAGGCGACTCAAGACTTAATACTAATTGAATCTTTTTTTCTTTATGTATCTCTGAATTTGTCTATGAGCTAAGTAAATTTTTTTAAAATGAAAATATTAATAGAACTAAATACAATCCGACACCTTTAAACCTATGAATACTATTTAGTCTTTGAACTGAATTATCTACTCCTTTGCCTTCATCCCAGATAGTTTCTGGATTGTAGATCCCAATTAGCCCTCAAAGACATTTCACTTCTCATCCAAGAAGCTTCTTCAGCTCTGACTGGATGGTGGGGAAGGGAAGGATTTCATGGAATGGAAATTCCTTCCATTCCCCACCATCCTGTCCAGTGGTGGGTTTCACATTTTGTTACCACCAGTTTTTTTTTTTTTTAACTTTGATTTATATGCCGCCCTTTTCCGGAGACTCAGGGCGGCTTACAATGCGCTAAGCAATAGCCTTCATTCTTTTGTATATTTTATACAAAGTCAGCTTATTGCCCCCACAAACTGGGTCCTTAATTTACCTACCTTAGAAAGGATGGAAGGCTGAGTCAACCTTGAGCCTTGGCGAGATTCGAACCAGCAGAAATTGCAGGCAGCTGTGTTAATAACAGGGTGCATTAAACCACTGTACTATCAAGGCTCTGTGACAGTTTGCCCTGTGCTGCCTTCCACACATGCGCCCAGCCTCAAAAATGTGCCTCAATAGGACGGCATAGAGTCAGGGCGGGTGGGTGGCGATTTCTGCTACCGGTTCACCTGAACTGATCCGAACCGGCTGAATACCACCTCTGATTCTGTCAGAGCTGAAGAAGCTTCTTGGATGAGAAGCGAAACGTCTTCAAAAGAAAAAACAAGAAAGTCCAGTTGCCTCCTGAAAAATTTTCGCCTTTCAGGGTTAAACATTCCACGTGAATCAGGCCACCAGCATGGCTCCAAAATAATTTATACTGAGAAGATGTGCTATTGCCCAAGTTCGATAATGGCAGCTCATGTGTACACCACGATGCCACCTCGTGGGGTCTACCTTACCTTGACTCTTTGGACGGCTTTCTTTTTCAAAATCTCGGCTTCTTCAGCCTCTCTCCTGTTTCTCTCGTAGTCTTCTTTCTTTAGCTGAAACCAGAAGAAGGGGCACCCTTAAAAACATTGATTTTTTTTAAGTTCACTTTTGGAAGATGCCGCAGAAGAATGGAACAATTCACCTCCTCTGCAAGCAGGCAGGCTCTCTAATAAATGACAACTCCTTTTTTGCTCAGAGAATACCACTTAACCCATCTCTCACTTAGCAGCATAAATTTTGGGCTCAATTATTGTCGCAGGTCGAGGACTCCCTAGCTCAAGTCAGCCGTTCCACATCATCTTTGTGAATCTAAGTCCCACAGCTTTGTTACCTCCAAGAGACAGAGAGAGACATGTAGTCCTTGAATTATGGCCACAATTGAGCCCAAAACCTACGTTGCTAAGTGAGACATTTGTAAATATCCCATTTTATGACTTGTCTTGCCACATTTGTTGGTTGTTAAATTAGCAACATGGCTGTTAAGTGAATCCGACTTCCCCATTGACTTCGCTGGTCAGAAAGGTCGCAAAAGGAAATCACGTAACCCCCGGACACTGCAACCGTCATAAATGTGAGTCAGCTGTCAAGCATCCAAATGTAAATCAAGTGAGGGGTGTCGCAACGGTCATAAGTGTGAAAAGCAGTCATAAGTCCCTTTTTTATAGTGCTGTTGTAACTTGGAATCAGTGATGGGATTCAGATGGTTCAGGCCGGTTCGGGAAAACTGCTTGTTAAATTGCTCTTGTGAGTCAAGGATTACCTGTACTAGAACAACACAGGTTGTGCAGTTTATACACCATTGACATGATGCCAAAATATGCCGAAATACAATTGAGCAAGCATTTTTCCTCAATTTCTCAAAAATCTTGGAAAAAAAGCAGTCGGGGCCCGAAAAGTACATACTTCGGTCCAGTGAATCACAGCTTATTTCTAAATTGTTGCAACGGTGATCTCATCTGTACCCAGAAGTCATGGGAAGAGAATACACAAAAGACACAAACGTTACATACCCAAAGTTCACACACCGCGCACAGGTTTTGTTTCAGCCGTTAACCGCAGTTGGTTTAACAAACCACGGTGGCATGATTCACACATACGTAACCCTCATGGGAGGGTTGACTGAGCCAAAAGCAAACCACATTTCTTGACGAGGTTGTGCGCTGTGCATGAATCAAATCAGAGAGTGATACCGCACGTGCTCATCCAGAAAGCTGGCTCTTATTCGCCCGCCATAAATGCCAATTTTGAATGCTGCAAAAAATGACGCTTCTTATAACACAATTGTGACAAGCTTTGGGAGAAGACAAGAGGCCCAAACAAACCCCACTCCCCACTAGCACTGATGATGTTACCTAGTTGGGTAATGAAATGTCTACGAGAGGACAACCAAGCTCAGAGTGCGAGGACCCCACCGTGTTAAGAAAGGAAGACTATCCAAAAATAAAATTCAGCTCAAGTGTGTTCTTGTCATGGGAAGGACAGAAGTTTGTGAGTGTTGTATACAGGTTTCTGGTTTTAGTAAAGAGAAGATTTATTTGTCTCAAATTTTGGGAATTGTCTATAGGTCTACATGTTTCATTTTGTTCTGACCTAGGCTTCCTGAGTCAGTTTTAGTCCCAAAAACCTCTTTTATTGCAACAGTTGTGAATTCTATTCATTCACAGAGGAGTCCCAAATAGTTGTAAAGAATCCTTCGGAATAAGGCTGATAATCACCCACCTTTATCTCCCTTTATCTCGCTGCCAAAGACCTAATTGGCAAAGCCACACGGAGTCCAGAATCAAACAAAGCTTCAGGCTTTAAACCGAACTGAATTAACAACGTTGCTTCCTGCAAAGGCCCACGTGCCTTTGCTTCTCTTTTAAGTCTTATGGGAGGGGCCAATCATCTCCAAGCTCTACTCCTGAGTCGTCCCTTTTGTTTTAATTGTTCTTGCCTTCTGGCAGCTCTGCGCATGCATGGACTGGGAACAGGCTCCCCCTGTTCCTCTGCCTCGCTGAGGTCCGACTCTGGAGGCTCCGGAGGCAGCACGTACCTCCCAGATGGCCCTTTCTCTGCCTCCGACTCAGAGCCCTCGTCCGAGGCTCCCCCAGACTTCAGGACTGGGCCATGGTCCTTCCCAGCCTCCTCACTCTCCGACTCTGCTGCCAGTTCCGCAGGCTGCTGGCGGACCACAACAGATTTGTACAAATTAACATGGAGGAGAACAGGGGTGTCCACAGAACATAGCAAAAAAAGTTGATGGCCACAGAGATGCCATCCAACTTCCAGATGTTTTTCTACACGTGATGCGTGTCCTTCTTGATTTTTGAACCACCCTTTCTGAACATTACAGCGGAGAAGAGGGGAAAAGATTAGAATTATCCTACCAAGGCTAAAACAATATACAGTATTTGTTTGTTTAAATGGTTGGAATCTTTTTTTTAAAAAAAAGCAGCTTTGCAAAAAAATGTGTTTTAATCCAAACAGATTAGCTAGAGGAAAACTCTTGATTGTGGCAGGCAAAAGAACAAAATCCATGGATATATAATATTATTAGGTTGGGGAGGGGGAAGGAAATCCAGATGTTTTCGTTTCCCGTTCCTTTAAAAAAAACAAAAACACAACCTTATAGTTTCTGAGCCTGGGGTAAGTAAACTCATAAACTTTACAAAGCGAAGTGCAATTTGATGTTTGCTCTTTGCTCCAATCTGGAATATTTTTTTCCGTTCCTGGGTATGGAAAGGTTAAGTTAGACAACATATTTCTCTTCTTGTTCCGTGCAACGAATGAGAGGAGACAGCTACATTTCAACTGACCTTTTGCTGGTATTTTGATTGGATGTACTCAAATTGCTGTTTTTCCCTGACTTCAGCCTCGGTGGCTCTTCCTCCTGTAAAGACGACGTGAGATATTAAAACAGCAGCAACGCGGAAGTCACCCTAAATAAAGATTTAAAACAGCCAATATTCACAGACACATTAAATTGATACCCAAGCTTATCAAAATAAACACACACACCCAAAAAGTTTTACTACCGGTTCTGTGGGTGTGGCTTGATGGGCGTGGCATGGATTGGTGGGCGTGGCATGGTGGGCATGGCAGGGGAAGGATACTGTAAAATCTCCATTCCCTCCCCATTCCAGGGGAAGGTTACTGCAAAATCCCCATTCTTTCCCCACTCCTGCGGAAAAGATATTGCAAAATCTCCATTCCCTCCCCAATCCTGGGGAAGATTACTGTAAAAATCCCCATTTCCTCCCGATCAGCTGGAACTCGGGAGGCAGAGAATAGATGGGGGCGGGGCCAGTCAGAATTTTTACTACCGGTTCTGTGGGTGTGGCTTGATGGGCGTGGCATGGATTGGTGGGCGTGGCATGGTGGGCATGGCAGGGGAAGGATACTGTAAAATCTCCATTCCCTCCCCATTCCAGGGGAAGGTTACTATAAAATCCCAATTCCCTCCCCACTCCTGGGGGAAGGATATGGCAAAATCCCCATTTCCTCCTGATCAGCTGTGACTCGGGAGGCAGAGAATAGATGGGGGCGGGGCCAGTCAGAATTTTTACTACTGGTTCTGTGGGTGTGGCTTGATGGGCGTAGCATGACTTGGTGGGCGTGGCTTGGTGGGCATGGCAGGGGAAGGATACTGTAAAATCTCCATTCCCTCCCCATTCCAGGGTAAGGTTACTATAAAATCCCAATTCCCTCCCCACTCCTGGGGGAAGGATACTGCAAAATCCCCATTTCCTCCTAATCAACTGGGATTGGGAGGCAGAGAATAGATGGGGGCAGGGCCAGTCAGGATTTTTACTACCAGTTCTCCGAATTACTCAAAATTTCCGCAACCGGTTCTCCAGAACTGGTCAGAACCTGCTGAAACCCACCTCTGACACACACACAAAATAATGAGGGTCAAATCTAAGGCACAGATCTGCACCGGGCTTTAAAAAATTGCAAGTTCCACATGCATTTCAATGTTGCAGAACTCAGAATGTAGACACCCAGGAGTAGGATTCAACTGGTTCGTACAGGTTCCGGCTAACCGGTAGTAGCGACCTCCACCCAGCCCACCCCATCCTCCTGCTCCGGCGCTATGCCATCCTATTTAGCTGCATTTTTAAAGCCGTGTGCATGCGTGCAAGCGTGCACATGATCAAAGTGCATGTCCAGAAGGATGCATGCATGCAAGCACACTCACATTTTCGGTGGTGGGGCGAACCGGTTGTTAAAATATGAGAAACTCACCTTCTGTACACACCCTATTCCCTAAAGGAAAAGTGCTAAGCGTTTATGATATTTCTATTTTTAAAAATCCTTTTCTCACCCATTTTGAGTATAAAACTAGACGGGGTGGGGGGAGGAGGGAATGAGAAATGAGAATGGAAGTTCTCCCTTTCAGCCGCCTAATAGGGAAGGCATAAAATTTAATCCGTGATTTGAAACAGGGAGCTTCAACTTATCTTCCAATCAACAGAATATCGTGATCATTGCAATTCAAAAGATCTGTTGGCGATTCTCCAAATTGCAGATTTTAGAATCTGTCGGATACAACAGATGTTTTTTCCTCCTGCAGACCATGCCTCTCCACGCACATCAAAGGGAAATTGTGTAAGTTCCCAGTCAAAAAACATGTTCATCCTTGCACTGTTGGTCAAGAATAGGACATCATTTTGTCCCACACAGCCAGTGGTGGGATTCAAATAATTTAACCACCGGTTCTCTGCCCTAATGACTAGCTGGGCGGGCGTGGCCATGGTGGGCATGGCTAGGGGCTGTGACAGGCAGTGCTTGGCCCCCTGCATCCCCGGGGAGCAAAAATGGGCTGTGGGGGGGCAGAACCCCACCGTGCCCCCTTTTGGGCCTAGTAGGCCTCCCTGCAGCCTCCTGGGAGCAAAAATGGGGCGTGTGGGGACTCCTGGAAGATGCGGGGAAGGAAGGGGCCAGCCAGCATTTAACAACCGGTTCTTCTGACCTGACCCGAACCGGCTGAATCCCACCACTGCCCACAGCCCATTTACAATGAAACCAGGGTCAGGTTTTTAATGGCTGATGAACTCAATCCTTAAAAAATTGAATTCTTTTCTTCCAGATGTGCCTTTCCAGCAAGGCAACCATGTTTCTAGGTTTGCTTTGCTCTCATTTAAATTTAAATTTAAACATCTAAACTTGTTGGAAGTGCAAACAGGCACAGGGTACTTTCTTCCACGTCTGGTGGCTTTGCCCAAAAATTAGGAAGTATTGGGAAAAAGTAAGAATTTGGCTAATAGAAATAACATTGGAAAAAATAGAACTTAAACCAGAGATTTTCCTATTAGGGATGATTAAAGAAAACTATAGGAAAGAAATAAAGTATTTAATATTACACATAATCACTGCAGCCAGATTGGTGCTCGCCCAATATTGGAAAACTGACCAACTGCCAACAGATCCATTGATAATCCAAAAAATCTATAATTGCGTGGAAATGGACAAACTAACATTTGAAATGGACAAAGTAGACTCAAAATGTTGTATAGCGTGGAATAGGTGGTATGATTGGATAATTCGCAGAAATGAGAGTAAATGAAAAATTTTGTATGATAATAATAATTAACAAATATGCACCATTAATAAGATAACGAAGGTATGACCAAAGTCACTTTTTCTTTTTATGTATTGTGATTTGTATTAATATATATGTATTTTGTATATACATAGTATAGTATTTTACTTTTATATGTTTAATAAAGTATTGTTTAAAAAAAAAAAAAACAAAGAAATCCTTCAGTTCCTAGCTGTAGTTTTGTCTTTATTCTGTTGTACCCGTTTTATATCTAATATTTTTTCTATCACTCGATTTTATAGATTTACTGTTTCATTGTTATTGCATTCTAATTTTGGGGCATTCCAATGTTATGATCTGGGGTTACCATAAAAGCATCTGATTACTTACTTCATAATTTCCTACCATTTTAAAGCAATCTTAATTTTAACAACTTGACTTGATCGATCCAGAATTAGTACTGAATTTCCATAAATATTTTTATTTTTTAAAAAATTATACTGCTATTTTTCAGGACATCCTTCTTAAAAAAAGAGAGAGAGATATTTTTAACGTTCCACTTTCATCGGATTCCACAGATCGTTTTGCAAACTCTTCGAACATTTTATTCCACAGACGTATCAAAATGCAAACCTCATTAACCAGAGTTAAAAGAGAAGGCAGGGAAAAAAAAGACTAGTAAACTTTCTTAAAATAACACTGTTTCTCTTCCATTTCCAACAACCGATGTGCAAAATACAGTCTGAATTTTTCAGGATTCAATAAAAAAAAAAAATCAACACAACGCACCTCCATGTGGAAACTTTCATCTCTCGTTCATTTCCTCCCGACTTACCTAATTTCTGAGGTTTCAAGCTGATTGGGCCTGGTTTTTGCCGGGCCTTCCATTTTGTCCAATTTTCTAGCTCTTTATTAGCAACTGAAACACAACAGAAGCAAAACAGAACTCAGTAGAAATCCAGAAATATATACATACAAGACTTAGGTAAAGATAAAGGTTCCCCTCGCACATATATGTGCTAGCCGTTCCCGACTCTAGGGGGTGCTGCTCATCTCCGTTTCTAAGCCGAAGAGCCAGTGCTGTCTGAAGACGTCTCCATGGTCATGTGACTAGCATGACTAAATGCCAAAGGTGCACGGAACGCTGTTACCTTCCCACCAAAGGTGGTCCCTATTTTTCTACTTGCATGTATTACCTGCTTTTGAACTGCTAGGTTGGCAGAAGCTGGGACAAGTAACAGGAGCTCACCCCGTTATGCAGCACTAGGGATTCGAACCGCCGACCTTTCGATCTATTTTTTTCATTGGAGATCTTCTAGCAATGGGGAGGGGCGTGTTGGCTCAGCAATTGATGCTGAGCTGGAAAGTTGGAAAGCTGACAGCTAAGGTTTGAGACCCGAGCGCCATGCAATGGGTGAGCTCCCGTTCTTGCCTTACAGCTTCTGTCCACCTAGCAGTTCGAAAGCATGCAAATGCGAGTAGATAAATAGGTACCACTTTGATGGGAAGATAACAGTGTTTTGTGCGCCTTTGGCATATAGCCATGATGGCCACATGCCCATGGAAATTATCTTCAGACAATGCTGGCTCCCTTGGCCAAGAAACAAAGATCAGCACTTCCGTCTAGAGTCAGACATGACTGGATAGGGGAAACTTTACTGCTTTTACTTTCTAGCAACCGAGGAATATTAAATATACGGCAAACTTCTTCGCATGGTCAGACAAAAACCTACTACTGTGTCAGGCTTGGTTACCCAACCTAACCAACTTACTTCTTTGCAACTCTTTCCTCTTTGCTGGATTCGGAGGGATGACAAAGTAGGCGCCCGAACTAGAGACAAAACAAAAGAGTCACACATTCAGGAGGAGGAGGACTGTGGGGTCCTTGGTGCTCTCTGAGCTTGGTGGTTTTCTTGCAGATGTTTCATGACCCAGCCTGGTAACATCATCAGTCCTAGTCACTAACACTGACGATGCTACCTAGTTACAGTAGCTTCTTACTCCAATATCGTATGTAGCATCTAAAAGTGCCTTGGCATTATAACATACAATTTGAAGGCAGACTAGGAAATCTAAGAGATGCTTGATTGCTCTCTATTTTTGTGTCTCAGCGCTGGAATACAAAGATAAACAGAGGAAACCCAACTCCCTTTTAGCACTGATGATGTTACCTAGTTGGTTCATGAAATGTCTGGAAGAAAACAGACAAGCTCAGAGAACACCAAGGACTCAACAGTCCTCTTCCTCTTCCTCCTCCTCACTCCATACCCCCTCCCTTCTAGCACTGATAATATTACCTAGAAAACATTGGCAATTTGGCAAGAATGTTCCCCGGCACGCCATCAACAGGTTGGAAATGCAACCACCACAAAGGCACCTATTACCATATGTGGTGGACCTGCCCAATGGCGAAACAATATTGGCAAAGGATCAAAATACAAATAGAGGAAATAACACACCAAAAGATAGAACTAAGACCAGAAAGCTTCCTACTAGGCATAGTGAATGGACACTACGAAAAAGAAACAACATATTTAATTATACATATGACAACAGCAGCACGAATACTATACTCACAATACTGGAAGAGTAATAATATACCAACACCAGATAAAGTAATCAATAAAACTATGGAATGTGCGGAATTAGATAGACTCACAAAGGAATTACAAAATAGGGAAGAACATGACTTTTACTTAGTATGGGAAAAGTGGTATAGTTGGTTGAAAGATAGGAAAGAGATGAAGCAATAGGAAGTAAACAAAATGACCAAATATAGTATGATGGAAACAAAGAACAGACATAGGTCAACAAAGATCAATAGTAGATAGACAAAAGGGAAGGACCAAATAAGGAAGAGTCAAAAGACAAAGAGAAATGTATATTACAGTTGCGACAAACTGGACATGTATTGAAATGGGTGTTTATATGTTTTTATGTTTTGTACGTTTCATTGTTCTGTTTAGTTTGTATTTATAAATAAAAATTGAAAAAAAAAAAAGAGAAAACAACCAAACTCAGAGAGCATAGAGGACCCCATAATGGTATTCATACTACTAGACGCCAACACTGCACAGCAAATGCTTACAACAGGTTTTTCTGCAGGCTGTTTTAGGTTCCCAAACTAACACAAGCCATCATCCCTCTCACTCCAACACCATCACACTTGGCTCTTGCACGCTCTCTCTCTACTCATTTTTATAGCCAACAACTGCTGGTCTTCAGGGGACAGGGGCACCAACAGGTCGAGTGCTGGCCATTTTGCAGGCAGCCGGTCCTTTCACAGACCCCTTTTTGAGTCAATACCTCCCCAAAAGTATCTATGGAGTTTCTCAGTCTCCCAGGTCATCATAGTTGTCTCAAAGGTGTTTTTTCAAGAGATGAAGCTTCTTGGATGAGAAGCAAACTTCTTGTTGTTCCTCAGCCCAGGTGTCTTTTGAAGAGACCCCTTTGAGACAGCTCCCCACAAGGTGTCACTTACTGCTCCTGTGGACTCTCCACATCTGGCTCTCTGTAGCCTTCTTGGGGTGAGCACCCCAGTCCTGCTCTCCTGTAGACTTCTTGGGGTGAGCACTCCAGTCCTGCTCTCCTGTAGCCTTCTTGGGGTGAGCACCCCAGTCCTGCTCTCCTGTAGCCTTCTTGGGGTGAGCACCCCAGTCCTGCTCTCCTGTAGACTTCTTGGGGTGAGCACTCCAGCCCTGCTCTCCTGTAGACTTCTTGGGGTGAGCACCCCAGCCCTGCTCTCCTGTAGACTTCTTGGGGTGAGCACCCCAGCCCTGCTCTCCTGCAGCAGCCCATATCTCCACAATCCATGGTTCTTGGGTGGAAGGACATGCCTGCTTTCTGCTGAGCCTTGCCTGTTGCTCAGAGGGACACCTCTGCCTTCCTTCTCCCAATACACCTGCATTGGGGTTTGCAGAAGAAACTCCTTTTCTAGGATTGGTTCTGCTTTGAACTTCCTGTAGGGTTTGCTCTTAAAGAGGAAGAGGACTCAAGGAAGGAGTATGTTTCTAGTTCAGAGTTGACTTGAAATGAGGGGTCCTTGGTGCTTTTTCAATCAGAATAGAGCTGGAAGGGACCTTGGAGGTCTTCTAGTCCAACCCCCTGCTCAAGCAGGAGACCCTAGACTGAGTGACTGTCCATTCTCTTCTTAAATACTTCCAGTGATGGATCACCCACAACTTCTGAAGGCAACTTCTGTTCCACTGGTTGATTGTCCTCAATGTTAGGAAGTTTCTCCTTAATTCCAGGTTGCTTCTCTCCTTGATTAGTTTCCATCCATTGTTTCTTGTCCTGCCTTCTGGTGTTTGGAAAAATAAATTGACCCCCACCCTCCTCTCTGTGGCAGCCCCTTAAATGGAAAACTGCTATCATGTCAGCCGTAATTCTTCTTTTCTTTAGACTAGCCAAATCTAAATCCTGCAACCGTTCTTTGTATGTTTTTTGTCTCCAGCCCTTTAATCATCTTAGTTGTTCTTCCCCATCACTTTCCCCAAAGTTTCAACATCTTTTTTGTAATGTGGTGACCAAAATTGGATGCAGCCCCTCAAATACTGGAAGACTGCTATCATGTCCCCCCTACTCCTTCTTTTCTCTAGAGTAGTCAAACCCAGTTCCTGCAACCGTTTGTCATACGTTTTAGTCTCCAAGCCTTTAATCATCCTAGTTGCTCAAAGTTGATTGTCTTTGAGCTTTGTTATCTATGTTAGCAGACGGTTCATGACTCAAACTACGTAACAGCATCACTGCTAGAAGGGATAATATGACCTAGTTTGGTGTAAAAAAACATCTGGAAGAGCCTTGGTAGTACAGTGGTCTAAAGCACCCTGTTATTAAGACCAGCTGCCTGCAATTACTGCAGGCTTGAATCTCACCAGGCTCAAGGTTGACTCAGCCTTCCATCCTTTCTAAGGTAGGTAAATTGAGGACCCAGTTTGTGGGGGCAATAAGCTGACTTTGTATAAATATACAAAAGGATGAAGGCTATTGCTTAACGCATTGTAAGCCACCCTGAGTCTCCGGAGAAGGGCGGCATATAAATCAAATAAATAAATAAATAAATAAAAAATAATTTAAAAAAACCCCACCAAGCTCAGAGAGCACCAAGGACTCCACAGTCTTCTTACTCCCCTTTCCCTCCTCCCCAGGGGTGAAATCCAGCAGGTTCTGACAGGTTCTGGAGAACCGATAGTGGAAATTTTGAGCAGTTCAGAGAACCGGCAAATACCAACTCTGGCTGGCCCCAGAGTGAGGTGGGAATGGGGATTTTGCAATATCCTTCTCCTGGAGTGGAGTGGGGTAGGAATGGAGATTTTGTAGTATCCTTCCCCTGGAGTGGGGTGGGAATGGAGATTTTGCAGTATCCTTCTCCTGGAGTGGAGTGGGAATGGGGATTTTGCAGTATCCTTCCCCTGGAGTGGGGTGGGAATGGAGATTTTGCAGTATCCTTCCCCTGGAGTGGGGTGGGAATGGAGATTTTGCAGTATCCTTCCCCTGCCACGCCCACCAAGTCACACCACGCCCACCAAGCCACGCCCATAGAACCGGTAGTAAAAAAAAAAAAGGATTTCACCACTGCTCCTCCCTGTAAACCCAATCCCCTCCTAACACTGATGATGTTCCCTAGTCAGCTTAGGAAACATCTGCAAGAAAACCACCAAACTCAGAGACCACCAAGGGCCCCCTCAGGAAGAGGAAACTTTTCCCCAGGAGTGTGTTGCATTGCTCCTTAAAATACCCAGATAAAAAGGAAGGTGACAGTTTAGTCCGGATTTTATTTATTTATTATTATTTCATATTTTCTTCCTTGGATTTCCTTTTGCCAAACTCAGTTTATGTATGGCGTATTTATTTTGGTGGGTGGGTGGGGCGCTGGCTGGAAGGGAGTGAGTGAGACTCAAGTCATCCTGCGTCATTAAATGTTTTTCCCCTATTATTTTTTTGGCCCGGTCTGAGGGAGTCTCCAGGCGTGGAAAACGTGGTTCAGTTCTCCTTCCCCTCGGAGAGCAATCAGGATAATAAATGGGAGACCGAGGCGAGGAAGTGGGGGAGCAGAGATTGGCAAGCAGGGACTGCTAATTTCACACTGGTTAGGTCTCGGTTGGAAGCCAGCATATTGCAGCAGGGAAGGTTTTAAACTAGGATCTCCAAGCCCTGGTCCTCCCTTAGATCCAGAAGCCACCTTGCGTAGCTTTAGCCCGGTCCCACTCTCTCAAAATCAAAAGGCAGGATGGTGCAATGGTGAGGGTGCTGGCTTAGATCAATCAAGCAGAATAGAACTGGACGGGGGACCTTGGTGGTCTTCTAGTCCAGCCCCATGCTCAAAACCTCCATTGATGGAGCACCTACAACTTCTGGAGGCAAGTAGTTCCGCTGGTTAATTGTTCTCACTGTTAGGAAGTTTCTCCTTAATTCCAGGTTGCTTCTCTCCTCGATTAGTTTCCATTCATTGTTTCTTGTCTTGCCTTCTGGTGCTTTGGAGAATAATTTGACACCTTCTTCTTTGAGGCAGCCCCTCAAATACTGGAATACTGCTATCATGACCCCCCCCCCCCCATCCTTCTTTTCTCTAGACTAGCCAAACCCAAATCTTGCAAGCATTTTTCATATGTTTTAGTCTCCAGAACTTTAATGTAATATGCAGGGAGACCCAGCCAAAGTAAAAAGTTGGACCAGGTACCTCACCCCACCCCTCTGCTCAGATTTCACAGTGCTGAAATAATCAACAGTTATAATCATCTAGACAAAAATATGAAATTTCTCTCTCCTTTAACATAACCAGTAGCGCTCGACTTACAGCCACAATTGAACCCTACGTTTCTGTTGCTAACAGTGCTGCTTTAACTTCAAATGGTCACTAAAGAAATCGTTGTAAGCCAAGGACCTGTTTGTGTAGTTTATTATTACTAAACACACACAAAGACTTTAGGAACTGTGTTTCCTTTTTAATTTGCATCAGCAAGCTGATGAGGCTGGCTTGCTGGCGAATATATCAAACAAATACACCAAAATATTTTAATTTTGTTGAGGGAAATTCATACTCTCTCAACAGCAAGCTGCATTGGCAAAGCACTCAACAAAATAGCTGATTATTTCCCCATTTGGCAGCTAACACTCTCCTCATTTTATTTCATGTCTTGTAACTTTTGGTCAGCTTCCCTTTAAAATATTTTTCCTTCCTGTGCTTGTTGGTGTGAATACATGAACCCTCCCAACATAATGAATAGGAAGGATCATAGAGAGAGGAAACATTAAGTAATATTTCTACATAATAGAATAGAATAGAATAGAATAGAATAGAATAGAATAGAATAGAATAGAATAGAATAGAATAGAATTCTTTATTGGCCAAGTGTGATAAATATGGCATACATAAACTGAGTTTGGCATAAGACGTTCTTATTCCATCAAGCTGGCCTGACCTAAACTTTTCCTCTTTTTAAATGGAATTTTAAATTTGGTTTTAATTTATTGGGGTTTTAAAATGGTTCAACCAAATTTATTTAATTAGTTTTATCTCTATTTTAAATTTTGTATCTATATGTTTTATTTCATGGCTGTTCACCGCCCTGAGTCCTTCGGGAGTAGGGCGGTATACAAATTTAATAAAATGAAAAAATGAAAAATGATTGGACACACAAGGAATTTGTCTTTGGTGCATATGCTCTCAGTGTACATAAAACAAAAGATACATTCATCAAGAATCATAAGGTACAACACTTAATCTATAGTCATAGATAGAATAGAATAGAATAGAATAGAATAGAATAGAATAGAATAGAATAGAATAGAATAGAATAGAATAGAATTTTTTATTGGCCAAGTGTGATTGGACACACAAGGAATTTGTCTTTGGTGCATACGCTCTCAGTGTACATAAAAGAAAAGATACGTTTGTCAAGAATCATACGGTTCAACATTTAATGATAGTCATAGGGTACAAATGATACAAGCAACAAAATTACAGTGAGACAGTCATAAGTGGGAGGAGATGGGTGGTGGGAACGATGGGAAGATTAATAGCAGTGCAGACTTAGTAAATAGTTTGACAGTGTTGAGGGAATTATTTGTTTAGCAGAGTGATGGCATTTGGGGAAAAAAGAGATTTTAAAGAAGAGATTGGACAACTATTTCTCTGAAATGTTAGAGGGTTTCCTGCTTGAGTAGAGGGTTGGACTAGAAGACCTCCAAAGTCCCTTCTCACTCTGTTATTCTGTATGTTCTGATATAGCCATAAGAGTTACAATGTGCTAACTTACAAAAAAAAAAAAAGAAGAAGAATATTTTGTATCATATCAGTTTTGCTCAGAGGCTGGCAAATTTGTTTATTCTTATCAAAATATGCAGGACATATAAATTGGTTTCAAATTCTTTTGGTAGGTTGCCCTGAGCTATTGGAAAGGAAAACTCACCCAATCCTCTGAATTTTCTTTGAGTTTTTAGTTTGCTTCACCTCTTGAATCAACGGCAGTAGCAAATCTGGAGGCTTTGAAACGGACATCCGTTTGCCCCTATAAATACCAGTATTCAAAATCCAAGGGGCTGCTGGTGCCAAAACCAGGTGGCATCTCCCTTCAAACTGCCACCTTTTTTCTAACGGTTGAATTTCCCAATGCCAACATTCTGTTTAGAACAGCATGGCTGGCTGGGGAATTCTGGGTGTTGAAGTCCACACATCTTAAAAGTCGCCAAGATGGAGAAACACTGGAGCAGAAGTTTCAAAAGAGTTTTAAAAAACAAAGAGCCTGTAGTACAGTGGACTAAAGCACTGTTAGTAACATCTGCTGCTTGCAATTACTGCAAGTTCGAATCTCCCCAGGCTCAAGGTTGACTCAGCCTTCCATCCTTTCTAAGGTAGGTGAAATGAGGACCCAGATTGTGGGGGCAATAAGCTGACTTTGTATAAAATATACAAAAGTATGAAGGCTATTGCTTAACGCATTGTAAGCCGCCCTGAGTCTCCGGAGAAGGGCGGCATATAAATTAAAGCAAAAAAGCAAAAAAACAAAAACAAACATGGATCTTGGAAAATAGAATAGAATAACAGAGTCGGAAGGGACCTTGGAGGTCTTCTAGTCCAGTCCCCTATGCCATTTCAGACCGGTGGCTGTCCATTCTCTCCCTTTTTTTATAAACACTTTATTAAACTTTTATTACATTTAAAACATAAAAAATTATTTCACTCAACAACAGCTAATTGAGGTGTTTTTCTTGTGACAATAATTTGTGCATTATTTACAAAAATTAGATTGTGCGTATTTACATTCTTATTTTATCAATTACTTGTACTTAGTAACTATCTACCTTCAATCTATCTCCGTTCTATCCAGTTACACCACTGTTCCCACACACTGTAAAATATCGATGTCTCTTTATCTTTTAAACTCAGTGTTAATTGGTCCATTTCTGCGCAGATCTTTTGTATGACCAGTTTCTCTGCAGGTGTACATGGCTGTTTCCAATATTGAGCGTAGGCAATCCTGGCATTGAGTCATGCCGGCCACATGACCATGAGACTTCTTCGGACAGCACTGGCTCTTCGGCTTTGAAACAGAGATGAGCACTGCCCCCTAGAGTCAGGAACAACTAGCACGTATGTGCGAGGGGAACCTTTACCTTTATCTATCTATCTATCTATCTATCTATCTATCTATCTATCTATCTATCTATCATTTATCTATCTTTTTATATTTTATTTATTTATTTATTTAGTCAAACAAATATAAGTATAAACATGATTATGAATATATGAAATTGGATACGAATATCCATTTGATGTATTCATGAATATCTGGGTGATTGTCCAACTGTGCTTAGAATCAACCATCCTGGGCAAATGGATTAGAATGATTACAAATGTGTCTTAAAACATTCATTTACATTTAATGGGGCTCAAACCCATTTTACAGACAAGAATACGAATAAAATATTGTTAACGTAATTGGTGTTTTTAACTGGTGTTGGTAATTTATATTAATTTAAGCGGGTAATTTAATTGGTTTTAAGACAACACATTCTAAAGTTTGGAATGTGTTGTCTTAAAGCCAATTAAATTACCCATTTAATTTAAATTAATCTAAATAGAAATAGAATCTAAACAAATCAGTTTCTGCAACAGACGTCATAAGGAAAGGGAATAGTTCCTGGCATTCTAAATCACGTCCAGCTTCGCTTGCTGCTACTGCGCATGAGCGATATCATCGGGCAAAATCGCCTTCCAAGGCAGAGAACGCCCGAAATCGCAGCGAGACTTTCGTAGGGTCATAAATTTTGTCCTTTCTGATCTTCCGTAGGTCTCTCTGAGTTTTTTTTTTTTTTCCTTTCCTCCCTTCGGGCTAACTACGATGGAGCGGGCCGGGAGTTCCGCGGAGTCTCTTCGCTACGCGGAGTACGTAGCCCGTAGTGGCAGTGGCGGCGGCGGCAGCGGCCGAGGGCCGGACATCAACTACGGGCTGGTCAGTGTCGGGGGTTGCTGTACGAAGAGGAACCGGCCTATCGTTTAAAGCGTGACAGTTGCCGGTCTCTTTTGAGCATGCGCAGTCCTGTCTCTGAAGCGGCTTGGAGGCTGCGTGTTGGCGCCGGGCAACGGGCTGGCAGAGCGCTTGTTTAGCGCATGCGCAGAGGGCTTCATTTCTTTCGCAATGGAATCTTGGTGCTGAACCAAAGTAGAATTCTTCTATTAATAAATAAGAGTTATCTTCTTATGAAGGTCCCCAGGAGATAATAATATGATTTAAGTATTTTAGATTTAGTGTATTGTGCTTTTTTTTTTTTAAAAAAAAAAAGAGAAGCAAAGTCAGGATCAGATCTGGTTGAAAGGTGGATGGGAGACCACCAGGTGATGCCCAGATTGAGAAATTGAAAAACATTCCCAAAGATGGTGTGACCATTTCTGTATTTGTGGATGATAACTACGCCGCTTTTGAGTTAACTCTGCTTGCATATAGATCAAGTATAAACAATTATAAGGCAATACGGTCATTGAAGTGTTGTATTCAACTTTACACGTACAAGAACCCATTGTATGGATATTGGTTTCCTTTCCTAGTGTCTTTATCTAACTTTCTTTTATTAAAGAAGTTATAACAATTGACAAGTTTGACTGGTCCCCAGAAAGCAAAACAGGGTCAGATATACTTCACTGGTTGTGGAGGCTTGATTGGGATGTCGAAAAAAAAATCATTTTATAGGAGAAGACATTGCAAAATTGTACTGTTTATAAAAAGCGCTGAACTATATCCATGTAGTCTCTGGGACTAAATGTCTGCTGTGAGATGATTAGATTTGATCCTTCCTTCCTTCCTTCCATGTTTGGATGGTTTTAGGGGTGGGGAATTGTGGTGGGTGGGAGTGTGTTTGGAGATTCTTATGTGTGTTGGACCTGGTCTTTGGGTGTTAAGTGAATTTCGTTCTATGGGTATACTGTGTATACATGTACAATGACAATAAAGTAGTAGTAGTAGTAGTAGTAGTAGTTGTTATTATTATTATTATTATTATTATTATCCATCCTTCCTTCCTTCCTTCCTTCCTTCCTTCCTTCCTTCCTTCCTACCTACCTACCTACCTACCTACCTACCTACCCTCCCTCCCTCCCTCCCTTCTCCAATCCTATTTCAAACAGGGGGTAAAAAGCTTCAATTTATATATATTTATATATATTTATATATATTTATTTATATATGCCTAAGGAATTTTGTGTCAAGAGATTGAATTGAATGTTGAATGTTGTCTGTAATGTAACATTTGAAAATCCAGTTAAAACGAGCATCATCTGAAATAATTTAGTAGAAACATTAACTAATTAATTTTATTTCTCCTTCTTTGCCCTGCCATTTTTTTTCTCTTAATCATGGAGAAGTTGCCGCTGATTTTGCTGGAAATTTTGCATTGTTTGCTAGAGACGTCTATACTTTGTTTTTTTAGTTTCCAGAGAGATTGTCCTCTTAATTTATTGCAAGGATAGCAAAAAAAGAAAAAGAAAAAAGACCTGGTGTGGTAAATTCCAATCCACAGAAAAAATAATGATCAAAAATGGGTTAATCCTTCAGATGCCTGTAAGCTCTTTTTAAGCTGTTTGCTGGATTAGCAGGATCTGTCTATCCCAGCATTTCTCAACCTTGGCAGCTTTAAGACCTGTGGACTTCAACTCCCAGAATTCCCTGCATTGAGAAAAACTGGTCTATCCTAATCATCACCAAGATGATGATTGAGAAGTGGGATTAAAGTGCATATATATTAGATTTTCATTTTTTGTAAATATGAACTTTCAAGAGGCACGTCTTTCAAAATACGTCAAGCCTATTCTAAACTTTGCATAATTATTTTATTGTTTTCCACCAAAAATGTAGGAAACCTTATGAAGGTTGGGTGGGAAATAGGAGACCAATTCTAATAGCAATAGCACTTAGACTTATATACTGCTTCATAGTGCTTTACAGCCCTCTCTAAGCGGTTTACAGAGTCAGCCTGTCACCCCCAGCAATCTGGGTCCTCATTTTACCCACCTCGGAAGGGTGGAAGGCTGAGTCAACCTTGAGCCTGGTGAGATTTGAACTGCTGAACTGCACTCTAACCACTGCGCCACCTTGGCTCTAATACCCCTTCCAAATGGGGCTATAGTGACAGCTGTAGAGTGATCTAAATACAGACAGTCCTCGGCTTACGACCACAATGGAGCCCAGAATTTATGTTGCCAAGTGAAAAATTTGTTAAGTGAATTTTGCCTCATTTTACGACCTTTCTTGCCACTGTTGCTAAGTGAATTACTGCAGTTGGGAAAGGAAAGTTGTAGTTACATCTAATTTACATCAACATTTTTATATAGCTTCCTATTCCAACAATTCTATGCCTATTGCTTCTATTACATCTACTAACTAAAGGCTTTCCACCCTGCCTTTTCTCCTTCAAACCTGTTGCCTCTCTCTTTTCCAAGGATTTCATCCTGTCTCTCCAACTTTCTCAATCTTTTTTTGTTCTTCATCCAGTGTTTTCAACCTTGGCAATTTTTAAGATGTGTAGACTTCAACTCCCAGAATTCCCCAAGTTGCCTTAGGAATTCTGGGAGTTGAAGTCCACGCCTCTTGGAATGGCCAAGATTGAGAAAAAAACCTCTCTTATCCCCTGTCAAATTTAATGTTTTTAAATGAATCGGTACAGGCGGTCCTCAAGTTACGACCACAACTGAGCCCAAAATTTAGGTTGCTAAGTGAAACACTTGTGAAGTGAGCTTGTCCTATTTTACAACTTTCCTTGCCACAGTTGTTAAGTGAATCACATTAACAATTAAATTAAATTAAAAAGTAGGAAAACAAAGACTCCTAAACTCTACATCCCCACACCCAACTCCAAGGCCAGGGCATGACCTCCTAGACACAAAAGTGGGAGGGGGCTAGGCAACGATAATTAGAATATTAAAAAGGCACACTCAAGCAGGTCAAAGTACATTTCACAACGAACAGGCAACTCAACCACAAAGCCCCAGAGAACATATAAAAGCTCGCCTACTCTCAACCCTGTTGTGTCAACCACCCCAGAAACATGCTGCTGCCCCTGAAATTTCTGGCATCCAAATAAAATGAGGCCGCCTTTCCTTGCATTTTTTATTTTTTTATTTTTTTTAAAATTTGATTTATATGCCGCCCTTCTCCGGAGACTCAGGGCAGCTTACAATGCGTTAAGCAATAGCCTTCATCCTTTTGTATATTTATACAAAGTCAGCTTATTGCCCCCACAAACTGGGTCCTCAATTTACCTACCTTAGAAAGGATGGAAGGCTGAGTCAACCTTGCGCCTGGCGAGATTCAAACTTGCAATAATTGCAGGCAGCTGGATGTTAATAACAGGCTATTAGTCTGCTGCACCACCAGGCTCTTTATTTCCAGCATCTTTCTCCCAGCTTGGAATCGGACCGGTTTTTTTTTCTTCCTATACTACTTTCCATTCCTCCTGGAATTAGTTTAATATTGACGTTAAGTTTCTTATGAGAATTTGCAAAAAAAAAAAAAAAAGCTTGTTATTCGTCTTTCTGCATTGGCTAAAACATTTTCTTTTATTGCTCCGGCATTCGTTAACGGATCCAGTAACAATTCAGCGAGGCCCCGAATTTCCAGATCATTTGTTCCCGAGACATTTTGGACCCTAGCCAAATAAATTAAACTAGAAACCCAGAAAACGAGCATGGAGGAGAAAACAAATTCACTGTTGCATCCTTGATGCCACCTGAAGCTTGGACTGAGAATTATTTGCAAACAGGGCAGTTGTAGAAGAATCTGAGAGCCATTCCATGTCCTTGGTTTTATTTTATCTTCTATTTTTTTAGTTTGTGCTATCAGCTCCTCAGGGAAGCATCAGCAGACAGGCCATGGAGATGGAAAAAGATTCATTTATGTGCCCAGTTCTGAGTTTAATGTTGTCTGGTGGGTTTTTTTTTTCTTTTTTTTTTCTGTTTCCTTTTCCCCTTTATACCTTAGAAATCCGGTGTCCTTTCCTTTGCCCTCATAGCTTCTAATTGAGGTTGTTTATGGAGACTTACAGGCAATTTCGCATAGCGTGGTTATTTTATACAGGGCGCACATTATTTATGTCTCCGGCAAGCCAATTTTGCAAGTTTAGTCAAGTGTTTCGAGGGGAAAAAAATGGCTTTGGAAAAATTTAAAGGGACCTTGGAGCTGTCAGCATTTGCTGCCATAATAACTGTACGCGTTTCATGTAAATTTCTCAAGAGCTTTTGAGGATAATTGCCACCACACTTAAATGTATATCTTCTGTCGGTAATGCTAAATATTATTTTTATTTTTATATTTTTGAAAACACATCAATGAATTCTTACATCACCACTTTTAAACAAACAAACAAAAAAAATCCCATTGCAGTTTTTCCATTGGCCTTCCTAATTTCTTTCTCTTTGTTTTAATATTAGGAAAAGAGCTTCATTCGAAATAATGGAATAAAGTGCTTGTTTGTTATCACCCTATAGGGAAGTCTCTTCGTTACGGTGATATCTCAGAGAGGTTTTCTGTGCTAATCTACTGCTGTCCCAGAATAATCTGTAAGGAATCGTCTAATGAAAATGCCAGTCCCCAATTAAAATACGGGGAATGCAGATTTTATGAATGCATTAGAGGAAGGCATACAAAGTTTTGAAAATGATTAGCTGTGCATCAATACAATGTTAATCCACTTTTTTTTTTTTTTTTAGTAGTAAGGGGCTTTTTCAGAGGTGGGTTTCAGCAGGTTCTGACCAGTTCTGGAGAACCAGTAGTGGAAATTTTGAGTAGTTTGGAGAACCGGTAAATACCACCTCTGACTGGCTGATTAGCTGTCTATTCTCTGCCTCCCGAGTCCCAGCTAATCGGGAGAAAATGGGGATTTTGCAGTAACTTTCCCCTGGATTAGGGAGGGAATGGGGATTTTATAGCATCCTTCCCCTGGAGTGGGGTGGGAATGGAGATTTTACAGTATCTTCCCCTGCCACGCCCACCAAGCCATGCCCACCAAACCATGCCATGCCCACCAAGCCACGCCCTAGAACCGTTAGTAAAAAAATATTGAAACCTACCACTGGGCTTCTTAATTGTATAAAGCAAATGGGTGCATCTTTTTCTATTGCCTTTCAAAAGGCAATTCCTGGACATTTGCAATTTGAGAGGGAGAGTTGTCAGTGCTCCCTAAAAAGTTATCCTAGAGAGCTATCCCAAAAGGGCTTTTTCAAAAGGCAGCTGGACTTCGTTTTACTTTGAAGACGTTTCGCTTCTCATCCAAGAAGCTGTTCGGACCTAGGCTTCCTTAGAAAGTAGACAGCACAATCTTAGTCCCGGCAAGCTTCCTTTATTCATATGGCTGTGAATTATTGTCATTCCCAGTCCGGAAGGCTTCTCAAAGAGTCTTTCGGGGGAGTGTTTACAAACACCCACCTAATCTCCCTTGGAATGCTGCCAGAGAACTAATCGCCACACGCAGGGCAAGGCCAAACTTAGCACAGAGTCACACAGAGCTTTTCCAGAGCTTTTACCGACCAGATGAATTAATTGCTTCCTGTAAAAGCTCACCTCCCATTCGCTCCTCTTTTATGTCTTATGGGAGGGGCCAATCATCTCCAAGCCTTACTCCCAAGTCGGCCCTGTTTCCTTAATTGTTCCTGTCTCCTGGCAGCTCTGCACATGTGCACACTGAAAACAGGCACCCTCTGTTCTTCTACCTCGCTGATGTCAGACTCCTGAGACTTTGGAGGAGCAAAGAACTACCAGATGGCTTTGGCCCTCTCTCTGCCTCTGACTCAGAGCCCTCGTCCGAGCCTTCCCCAGACTCCAGGACTGGCCCACGTTCCTCCCCAACCTCCTCACGGTCCAAATCTGCTGACAGCTCTGCTGGCCACTGGCGGGCCACAACAGAAACTTCTTCAGTTCTAGAGAACAGTTCTCCAGAACTGAAGAAGCTTCTTGGTTGAAAAGCAAAACATCTTCAAGAAACAAGAATCTCCATAGAGAGCTAATTTGGTGTAGTGCTTAAAGCATCATACTAGAAACTGGGAGATCATGAGCTTGCCTCCAGAAGTTTTGAGTGCTCTATCACTGGAAGTTTTTTAAAAATAGATTGGACAACCATTTGACCAGGATGGCATAAGGTCTTCTGATTTGAGCGGGGGGTTGGACTAGAAAACCTCCAAGGTCCCTTCCAACTCTGTCATTCTTTTACTCTGGCTGTGGAATTGTGGGGGTTGAAGTCCATCCTGGAAGTCAAAGACTACGAAGATAGAATGGAGTTTTAAATATTTTTTTCTTTCAGGAAAGACGTCTCTACCTTCCACGTCATGTTCTTGGTCTTTGCCCTCTAATAGATAAACAAAACATCCCATGCTATTCAAAGATGCTGGACGATCTAGGTTTTCAACCTTGGCCATTTTAAGATCTGTGGACTTCAACTCCCAGAATTCCTCAGCTATGAGGGTCACCTATTTTCAAGTTGCCAAGTTTGAAATATTGATCAAGGAGAAAAGGGCTGTTAAATTTTCCCAGTCACTGTTCTGGTCTGAATTTGGGATAATATTATAATATTATAATATTTTTATAATTATAAGATTATAATATTTTTATTCCTTAACCAGATAGGAGGCCAGACTGAAGTGAATCACATAGAATAGAATAGAATAGAATAGAATAGAATAGAATAGAATAGAACAGAAAGGAATAGGAATAGAATAGAATAGAATAGAATAGGAATAGGAATAGGAATAGGAATAGGAATAGGAATAGGAATGGAATGGAATGGAATGGAATGGAATAGGAATAGAATAGGAATAGGAATAGGAATAGAATAGGAATAGGAATAGGAATAGGAATAGGAATAGGAATAGAATAGGAATAGGAATGGAATGGAATAGGAATAGAATAGGAATAGGAATAGGAATAGGAATGGAATGGAATGGAATGGAATGGAATGGAATAGGAATAGAATAGGAATAGGAATAGGAATAGGAATAGAATAGGAATAGGAATAGGAATAGGAATAGGAATAGGAATAGGAATAGGAATAGAATAGGAATAGGAATGGAATGGAATAGGAATAGAATAGGAATAGGAATAGGAATAGGAATAGGAATAGGAATAGGAATAGGAATAGAATAGAATTCTTTATTGGCCAAGTGTGATTGGACACACGAGGAATTTGTCTTTGGTGCATATGCTCTCAGTGTACATAAAACAAAAGATAACATTCATCAAGAATCATAAGGTACAATACTTAATCTATAGTCATAGATAGATAGAAAAGAATAGAATGGAATGGAATGGAATGGAATAGAATAGAATAGAATAGAATAGAATTTTTTTTATTGGCCCAGTGTGATTGGACACACAAGGAATTTGTCTTTGGCACATACGCTCTCAGTGTACATAAAAAAATAAGATACATTCATCAAGAATCATAAGATACAACACTTAATCATAGTCACAGGGTGCAAATAAGCAATCAGGAAACAATATCAATATAAATCGTAAGGATACAAGCAACAAAATTACAGTCATACCATCCTAAGTGGGAGGAGATGGGTGATAGGAACGATGAGAAGATTAATAGTAGTGCAGACTTAGTGAATAGTTTGACCGTGTTGAGGGAATTAGTTGTTTAGCAGTGATGGCGTTTGGGAAAAAACTGTCCTTGTGTCTAGTTGTTCTGGTGTGGAGTGCTCTATAGCGTCGTTTTGAGGGTAGGAGTTGAAACAGTTGATGTCCAGGATGTGAGGGGTCTGTAGATATTTTCACAGCTAACATAACTTTTCTGGGGAAACTTGACATTTCACAATTGCAATTGTTTTTTAAGCAGCTTTCAGGACTATGGGTAAGGAGAAACGGAAGGGTGTATTAAAATGTGTATGTTTTGTGCGTATTAAACGTGCCAAACTTTTGTGCCATTTGATTCATGCAAGCAAAGTAAGTTGGATTTTTAAAATGTGATTTTTTTTTGGGTGGGGGGTGTGTGATTCGAGAAAAATATGCACCTACTTTGTTCCCATCACTCTGTTTTTGATATAATTTTTAGAAAACACGTTTACTGGTTTGAGTGACTTGAAGAACATCTGCTTGGCCATAATAGGCCAGTTTCTTCCGATGACTATACAGATAGATAATCCCTTTCGCTTTGTGTATGAAAACCACAGATCTCTCGCTCATTTTGGGAGTGCGTCTTACATGGGCAAGCAAGAGCAACAAACATCACCTTCCCCCATCAACGGAATGAGCAGCCTAATTACTGTGTGTCTTGTATTGTGAGAATTAATGTTTGTAAACTTCTTTCAAGAGGCTTAGATTAAAGATGCTGTACAAGTGGAAAGAATTATTCTCGAGAATGAGGAGTTGGGCCTCTTGGAACAAGGCAAAACATGACAAGAATTCCGACAGTGAACTGTAATCACTTGAAGTGGCGCATCAGCTGGGCTCTTAGGAATATTAATGGGAGTTCGGTAAGAACGAGAGCAGCCTCTGAATAATGTGCGGCACCTCCGTTTAGCACTGTGGAATCAACTGGCGCTGCCTCCAGGACTCGGTTTGAGTTCATTTGTTGCTGTTGTTTTTATGCATCCATACGTTGGCACTCAGGTTGGTTCAGAGTTGCCTTTGTTGAGAGGGACAGCACATAAATTGGATGGAGGGAGGGAGGGAAGAAGGGATAGATAGATAGATAGATAGATAGATAGATAGATAGATAGATAGATAGATGATAGATAGGCAGGCAGGCAGGTAGGCAGGTAGGTAGATAATGGATAAACAGACAGATATGATAGATTAGAAGATAGATGAGAGAGATTGAGAGATTAGATAGATAGATAGATAGATAGATAGAGGATAAACAAACATGGTAGATTAGAAGATAGATGGGAGAGAGATTAGATAGACAGACAGACAGACAGATTGATACATAGATATAGATAGATTAGAAATTGAAAGATTTTAGAGATGGATGATGGATGGATAGATAGACAGATTAGAGAGACAGATTAGAGAGATAGATAGAAAGATTAGACATAAATTAGAGAGAGCGAGAAATAGGATAAACATAAACAGACTTGAAAGATTAGGATGGATAGATAGGTAGATAGATAGATAGATAGATAGATAGATAGATAGATAGATAGATAGATGTGGATGGATGGATGGATGGATAGATAGATGATAAGTAGATCGATGGATGGATAGATAGATAGATAGATAGATAGATAGGGGCGGGTGGATGGATGGATGGATGGATGGATGGATGGATGGATAGATAGATAGATAGATGTGGGTGGATGGATGGATAGATAGATGGATAGATAGATGATAGGTAGATAGATGGATAGATAGATGCGGATGGATGGATGGATGGATGGATAGATAGATGATAGAGGTGGGTGGATGGATGGATAGATAGATAGATAGATATGGATGGATGGATGGATGGATGGAAAGATAGATAGATGTGGGTGGATGGATGGATGGATGGATGGATGGATAGATAGATAGATAGATAGATGATAGGTAGATGGATAGATAGATAGATGCGGATGGATGGGTAGATAGATACGGATAGATAGGTAGATAGATAGATAGATAGATAGATAGATAGATAGATAGATGTGGATGGATGGATTGATTGATTGATTGATTGATAGATAGATAGAGGTGGGTGGATGGATGGATGGATGGATGGATAGAATGGATAGATGACAGACAGACAGACAGACAGATATAGACACACATACACACATACACATTTTCCACAGGTCCTTCTCACCAGCTGCAAGCAGAGGCTTTCTCATGGCCTTTTGCACATGCTCAGAAGCCCTAACCTTACAGCACCATCTGAAACCAAGACATCCCTTTGACTTTTTCCAAAAGCTTTCATTGAATTTTGGTTAACCTTGAGCTCAAAGGCATCATAATTCCCAATGCAGTCGAATTAGAAGTCCAAATTTTTATTGTCGGCCTCTGAAGTTTTTTTTTTTTTAATTTGAAAAATTGTGTCTGAATCATTGTGCAAACAGTGACGTTTCCATTTTTTCTCCAGGATATTCGTGTCAAATTGCTAAATTTCTTCCTTTTTTTTTTAAATAGGCCAAATCTGTCATCGGAGTTGGCTTGGGCATCGCAGTGGTTGCTTTTGGAGGTTAGTATAAATACACTTCAGAATAATATGCAGTATGTTAACGTAATGCAAATTATTAAGCAAAAAAGAAAAAAAAAATCAGGAATGCTACCTTTATATCCAGTGAGATTACCAATCCACCGGTATATTAAAAAAGTAAACTTTCCTTTGAGTTGACTCTGGCTTCTGGTGGCTGTATTGAGTGGCCTGCTGATTGGAGATGTAATCGGGGACAACTTTAATTTTGAATCATTTCTTGATTGCTAGAGGGATTTTAAATCCTCCCAAGTCACAGCCTCCTGTTACAGTATTGTTTGGCAGTAAATTAAAAAAACTAAACCAAACCATTCCCGAATTGACACAATGATCTTATCTGGGCTTTGACCTAAATACAGTAGTGGCCAAAATTGTGGGAACCTATTGGGAAAAGTGTATTTTTGAGGTTTGACGGCTAATAACACCACTTTTTTTTTTTGGAGTTTCAAGATAATCCTATTCCACTGCTGGAATGGCCTGGGAATAGCTCAGACCTTCACCCAATTGAAAATCTATGGATTTTCTGACTAAAGAAACTTGTTAGAAGTGACCCAGCAATAAAACCCAGTTAATAGAAGCCATCATTTAATCTTGGTTTCATGTGATAACAGCTGCAGAAGTAAAAGACTTGGTTCACTCTATGGGAAGACATTGTAAGGCTGCAATTCATGCTAAAGGTTACCCTAACTAAGTATTAACTGACATGGAGATCATTTTTGTATATCTCATTTTTTCTACGTGTTTCACTTTTATTCTATCTACTGTAACTGCTGTTCTAATAGCAAATCCTTCTTAAAAGTTATTGCATTACATTCTTGATTAAATTATCTTTCCATTGATATATAATTTTATGGTAGTACTCCAAAAAAAGTGGGACTATTAGCTCATTTTAGAAAATACACTTTTCCCAAAAGGTTTCCACAATTTTGACCAATAATGTACAGGCAGCTCTCGACATAAGACCATAATTGAGCCCAAAATTCTTGCAGCAAGACTTTTCTTACCATATTCCTTAAGTGAATCTTCTGCCGTTGTTAAGTTAGTCACATGGTTGTTAAACGAATCTGGCTTGCCCGTTGACTTGGCTCGTCAAAAGGTCGCAAAAGGGGATCACGTGACCCCGGGAGACTGCGACTGTCATAAATACGAGTCATGTTCCCAAGCGGCTGAGTTTTGATCCCATGATCACGCTGGGTGCCTCAACAGTCACAAGTGTGAAAAACAGCCAGAAGTCACATTTTTTCTGCGCCGTCACAACTTCGGACGGTCACTAAACAAACCTGTTGTAAAAACCTGAGATTCCTGCCCTTATTTTTTCTTGAAATAAGTTAACGCCCAACGTTTGCTTTCTGTGAACTTCCTGGAAGAGATGGATTTGGAAGAAAGAGACCAAGACATTAAAAAGAGTTTAATACAGGGGTGAAATGCTCCCGGTTCGGACCGGATCGCTTGATCCGGTAGCGATGGTGGCGGGTGGTTCGGAGAACCGGTAGCAAAAATCTACAACCTCTTCCGACGAAAAAATGCTTTTAAAAGTTAAAAAAAAAAAAAGCCTCTGATGATCACGCGGCTCAGCTGGGATTGTCAGAGGCTTTTCAAAGCATTTTTTTCTGCAACCTCTTGGTCGAAGAGGTGGTAAAAAAAATGCTTTGAAAAGTCTCTGACAATCCCAGCCAAGTTGCCTGATCGGCAGAGAGGCTTTTCAAAGCATTAGAAAAAATGCTTTGAAAAGTTTTTTTTTTAAAAAAGTAGGCCACGCCCACACAGTCACATTACCCCCCCACCAAGCCACGCCCACAGAACTGGTAGTAAATAAATAAATAAGTAAGTAAGTAATTAACAAATTTTACATTTCACCCCTGGTTTAATACCAGCGTAATATTTTTGTAACAAGCAAGTATTTTCTGAAAAAGAGATATTTTTTTTCCTCTATAACGCTGTAAAAATGAAGACCGATTTCACCTGCCAATTTTTCCTCCTGCTGGACTGGGCCAGACTCCAAAACCAGCCGCCGGGGAAACCGTCTAAATCAAAAAAAGGGCAACAGCTAATAAAATGCGGGGAAAATAAAATTAAATACTCGGTTTTCTGGCCGAAAGTGCTAGTGCTGCATATACTTCTCTATAGCAGATATACAGATGTTAAGTTGCCTTTGGTTTCAATATTTTATAGGTCGTTATGCATTCCAACTCCGGAAACCTTTAGAAGAAATCTTCTCCCAGGTAGCAAGGAACATTTCAGCTACTGTAAGTTGAAATCTTAGATCATCTTTCATAACGTTAGAAGCGGGGAAAAAACACACTTCTTCATAGAGTTGGAATTGGGTAGGTCCAGTTTAATGATGAGAAGGACTAAGGGTGACATGATAGCGGTCTTCCAATATTTGAGGGGCTGCCCCAAAGAAGATGGGGTCAATTTATTCTCCAAAGCATCAGAAGGCAAGGCAAGAAGCAACGGATGGAAACCAATCAAGGACAGAAGCAACCTGGAATTGAGGAGAAACTTCCCAACAGTGAGAACAGTTAACCAGTGGAACAACTTGCCACCAGAAGCTGTGGGTGCTCCAACACCGGAGGTTTTTAAGAAGATGTTGGACAACCATTTGTGTGAAGTGGAGTAGGGTTTCCTGCCTAAGCAGGGGGTTGGACTAGAAGACCTCCAAAGACCCTTCCAACTCTGTCATTCCATTCCATTCTACCCCACCCTGCTCTACCCTACCCTACTGTCGTGCAGAGCTTCATAAATACACACACACACACACACACACACACACAGACACCTACAGGTATATACAGATATATGATATATACAATTAGTCCTTGAGTTATAACAGTTCATCTAGTGACCTATAGGGCCGAAAGCCCTACTAAGCAGGTATATACAAAAGTATGAAGGCTATTGCTTAACGCATTGTAAGCCGCCCTGAGTCTTTGGAAAAGGACGGCATATAAATCGAACCAATCAATCAATCAATCAAACTATTGCTATAGCTACACACACACACATACATATACATACATACACACAAGTGCTTATTTCGGGGTTCAAAAAATATAAGACAGAGTCTTATTTTTGGGGAAACATGGTATATATATTAGGATCTGCTTGCTGTGCAAGTTACTCATGTTGGAGGAGCTGGGGAGGGCGCGAAAAGCGAGGCCGGCCTCTCCTGTTGGCTCTGGTGCGAGGCAGAAGCTCCCCAGCTCCATCTATTATTAAAATCCTATTTGTCTCTGACCTAAATCCGCCCCCACTCTCCCGTTCGTCTCTTTGTGTCTGCCTAATCTCCCTCCGCTCGGCTGGCCTGCTCCTTTCCTTTTATTCCTCTCCTCTTCCATTCGCTCCACTCCCACTCCCCAGCTTTTATATACACGGATTTTTCATATATATACAAAAACAACAACAATTACCCCACACACCCTTCTATTATCTATCCCTTGCCTATTTTTGTTTTGAATGACTGGGTTTGACCGAGAGTTTAGCAACCCCGAGCATGGGATTGATGGAACACTGCCTGTTTTTACCTCCCACTCGATTCTGTAGGCGGTAGCTGTAGCTCTCAAAAACGTTAAACTAAAATTAGTTTCTTATTATATTAGTAAATGCGAAGGTGCTCAGAGGGACGGTTTGATGTTGTGGCCTGTCGGCCGCCGGCCCCTCCAGCAGCTGAATCAGTGGAGGAGGAGGTGTGGGAGTCAGGGCCAGCATCAAGGCAACCTGGGAGCTCCGAGCGGGAAGAGGGAATTGAGCTGGCAGAGAGAGAGAGAGAGAGAGAGAGAGAGAGAAGGGAGAGGGAGAGGGAGAGGGAGAGGGAGAGAGGCAGAGCCTGGGCCGTCCGTCAGCCCTCAGAGGGAGAGTCAACAGCCCCCAGGTCTGGAGGTGGCTGATGAGAAAGAGGAGGAACAGCTGGGTCCAGTGCCTGACACGCAGATGTGCAGAAGGCAGAGGAGAGGAGAGCAGTGGAAATCTATGGGCCGGTCCTTGGGATGGAAGAGCCACAGCCGCTGCTAGTGAAGCCCCTCCCTAGCTCTGCGGATAAAAGGCAGGGGGCAGAGGTGAATAGATGTGGAAGACAACTATTCTTCGCCCTGCCAGACAGACTTGTTAGCCTACAGTGAGAGAGAAACTTTTTGCCGGGGCTGTCGGCACTCTTAATAAAGGAATATTTGAGTTCACTTTGTCGTGTTTGGGGAGCTGGGTCAGAACAGTTGAGAAGCAGTTGAGAAGCAGTTCACAGTGTGACTTTGACTGGGAAGATAAATGAGGGTGGAGGTTCCTTCTCCGAGCTTGTGGGTCGGTTTCCGAACATTTCGTTACCAGCCTAGGTAACATCTTCAGGAGAGTTTAAGGGGTGACAGTGTTCCTCAGTTTATAAGGGCTTTGTGTGGTCTTGTGATGGGGAGGTCACATCACATGAGGGTCTTGAGATGGGCCTTGAGATGGGTCAGGTGTGGTCACGTCAGGTATGGGTCTTGTGATGAGGAGGTCATCTTAGGTGAAGATCTTGTGATGGGTCTTGAGGTGGGTCAGGTTGCATCAAGTGAGGGTCTAAAGATGGATCAGGTGGGGTCACAACATTTCACTTATAATAGAACAACAGAATTGGAAGGGGCCTTGGAGGTCTTCCAGTCCAACCCCCTGCTCAAGCAGGAGACCCTACACCTGTGATGGCGAACCTATGGCATGCGTGCCACAAGTGGCACAAGTGGCTACCCTATCGGTGGGCATCTGAGCTCAGCTCCGCCAGCTGATTTTCGGGCCTTCTGGGCCCACCAGAAGTAGGGAAAGAGGCTGTTTCCTGCCTCCGGAGGACCTCGGGAGTTGGTGGGGAAGGCCTGTTTTTCTCTCTCCCCAGCCTCCAGAGCCTTTCTAGGAGTCTGGGGAGGGCAAAAACAGCTTCCCCACCCTTCCGGAGGCCCTCCAGAGGCGGAAAACGGCCCGTTTGCCAACTTCCTGCCTCTGGAGGGCCTGCGGGGGGTGGGGAAGGCAGTTTTTGCCCTCCCCAGACTCCTAGAAAGGCTCTGGAGGCTGGGGAGAGCAAAAGATGGGCCTACCGTGCCATCATGTGCCAGGAGTGGGGGGGAATGTCACTCGCACATGCGCAGGGGCAGGGCGCATAGAATTATGGGTGTGGGCACGCGCGCGACCCACCCACCACCCACCGCTCCTGGCACGTGATGGCAAAAAGGTTAGCCATCACTGCTCTACACCATTCTGCACAAATGGCTGTCCAAACTCTTCTTAAAAATCTCCAGTGTAATATGTCCCACTGGTTAATTGTCCTCACTGTCAGGAAATTCCTCCTTAATTCCAGGTTGCTTCTCTCCCTGATCCGTTTCCATCCGTGGCTTCTTCTCCTGCCCTCAGGTGCTTTGGAGAATAAATTGACCCCCCCCCTCTTCTCTGTGGCAGTCTCCTTAGCCGCCTTTATTTATTTATCTTGTTTTATTATTTCGCTTGCTCTGCAGCTTCTCATTATTAGACCTCGACCCCAAAAGTACTTGGGACAGATGTCACTCTTGCAGCTCTCGCGGTTATTAATTCCTGGCCACAAAATCAATTTTATCCAAACCACTTCCTGTTCTTAAATTTATGAGTGGGCGGTTGACCCTCAAAGTTCACTCTTTCTGGACATGGAGCAAAAAAATAAAAAAATGGAGAAAGTAACTTGGGATTTGTCAAATTAGCATTTTCTTTGATGGACACTAATTTGGAGAAATCCTTATCCAAGCAGCTTAGATTTCCTCCTTTGAAAGAAGGCCGATGCGCCAGCTGAGAGCTTTTTAAAAATTAAAGAAAGATCTCTCTTGGTTTTTGCCCAAGGCAGGTATAACATCCTCAAAAATGATGGGGATTCAGGGTGTCAGCAGGAAAGAAAACGCCGTCAACAGCCCTTATTTTTTTTTAATGCTACTGTATTTCTTTGTTTTCTTTTTAAGGTGGTAGAAGGCCGATGAGTCTTGTCTCTCCAAATGGCTCAAATTTGGAATCAATTCTAAAGAAACTGGTGTTTATTCCTAAATCAAACTAATTTACAGCTAAATTTTTTAAAAAAAGAATCCGGTTGCAGATCCATAAATAACATATTTTCCTCCCTTGAAAATGCAGGTAGTCCTCGACTTACAACAGTTCATTTAGTGACCTCTCGAAGTTACTACAGCACTGAAAATAAAGAGACTTAGGATCGATTTGCGATAGCGGCCACAATTGATGGATTATGATCGATTGTCACACTTATGGCCATTGCAGCATTCTCCCATCTTCACGTGATCCAAATTCAGAGGCTTGGCAACTGACTAGTACTTATGACCGTTGCAGTGTCCCAGGATTGTGTGATCACATTTTGCAACCTTCAGCAGATGGACCGCTGAAACTAATCCTGATGGGTTTCTTCTATGTTGCGCCACGCGTTTTTGAAGTGGTTGTTTTGTTTCCCCAATGTACAAATCTGCATAGACCAGGAGTGGGCAAATATGGCCCCTTTATGACCTGTGGACTTCAACTCCCAGAATTCCTGAGTCAGCTTGGCTGCCTCAGGAATTCTGGGAGTTGACGTCCACAGGTTGTAAAAGGGCCACAATTGCCCACCCCTGGCATAGACAATGTCTATGGAGATTCTCAGTCGTCCAGGTCAAGGTTGTCCCAAAAGTGTTTTTTCAAGAGGCAACTGAACTTTCTGTTTTTTCTTTGAAGATGTTTTGCTTCTCATCCAAGAAGCTTCTTCAGCTCTGATTGAATGGTGGGGAATGGAAGGATTTATACTCCTTGCAGTCAGCTGGTCATTTGCATCATTTTAGAGGATCATTGAGGCCACTTGGAAGTTTATCTGTGTCCTCAAGGTCACCTGAATAGTGCAAATGAGTGTGGAGCCTTCTTGGAACTGCTGAAAGGAGTTGTGTGGTAGACTGGAGATAGATGATGATGTATCCCTCCCCTTCTATTTAGAGAGGGATGTTCAGTTTTGACACAAAGGGCCTCTTTGACCCCTTTCAAACCAGCAGTCCTCTCTGTCCAAAATGTGGACTTTGCTGTCTTCCAAAGAGTGGCCTTTGTCTTTCAAATCCAGATGGACCGCTGAATCTTGTCCTGATGGGTTTGTTCTCCTATGTTGCGCCACGTGTTTATGAAGTGGCTGTTTTGTTTCCCCAATATACAGATGTGCATAGACAACATCTATGGAGATTCTCAGTCATCCAGGTCATGGTTGTCCCAAAGGTGCTTTTTCAAGAGGCAACTGGACTTTCTGGTTGTTCTTTGAAGAGGTTTCGCTTCTCATCCAAGAAGCTTCTTCAGCTCTGACTGGATGGTGGAGAATGGAAGGATTGTTTCCATACAATCATTCATTTAGTGACTGTTTGACTTATGAGCATTTTTCTCACGACCGTTGCAGCATCCCCTTGGTCATGTGATCAAAATCCAGGTGCTTGGCAACTGACTCAAGTTTATGACCGTCGCAGTGTCCCATGGTCAGGTGATCCCCTTTTGCAACCTTCTGACGAGTCAGTGGCAAAGCCAGATTCACTTAACAACCATGTGACTAACTTAACAATCGTTCACTTAACGGTGGCAAGAAAGGTACTAAAATAAAAGGGGCGAAACTCACATGTCTCACTTAGCGACATAAAATTTGGGCTCCATTGTGGTCATAAGTCAAGGACTACCCGGGTGTATTGCCCATTTATTTCTATTTATATTCTTTGCTTCTTCACCGAAAGACCCAAGCAGCCCCAGATGAAAAAACAGGAGTCATTTACAACTTAACAGATAGTCCTCGAGTTACGACCGCAACGGAGCCCAAATTTTCTGTTATTAAGCAAGACATTTGCTAAGTGAGTTTTATCCCATTTTCCGACCTCTCTTGCCGCAGTTGTTAAGCGAATCACTGAAGTCGCTAAACGAGTAACACGGTCATTGAGTGAATCTGGCTCCCTCGTTGACTTCGCTTGTCAGAAGGTTGCAAAAGGGGATCATGTGATCCCGTCATAAATATGAGTCAGTTGCCAAGACTCCGGATTTTGATCAGGTGACCCTAAGGATGCTGCACAGGTCATTAAGTGCGAAAAATGGTTGTAAGTCCCCCTTTTCAGGGCTGTTGTAACTTTGAACGGTCACTAAGTGAAGTGTTGTAAGTCGAGGACTCCCTGCACAGTGAAACTCGGAGGGTTTTGGGCGAGAAGGGCGACATCTCAGCACGGACTTCACCCTCTGCATAATTCCCTAATTATCGTCGTTAACTTCATTTGTGGCCATTTACACTACTCCCGCAATTGTGTAATTTCACAAATGAACAAAGGGACGTCACCGACTAAATTACATCAATTACCGCATAATGTAAATTAAGTTAATTATGTAAAAAAAAAAATCACATTTCATGGGTTATTAATGGACACCTGTTTCTCCTAAGTGCTCGGTAAAAATTGGGATTTTATCGTATAAGAGATTCTATAGTCTTTTTCCCACCCAGCCAAGAAATGGGAAGAAAGGAAGAAAAAGAACATTTCTCTTTTACTCTCTGATTCCTGAATGATGTTTCCCCAGATTATAGAATAGAATGGAATGGAATGGAATATTGGAATGAAGAACAGAACAAAACAGAACAAAACAGAACATATGGGATGGGATGGGATGGGATGGGATGGGATGGGATGGGATGGGATGGGATAGAATAGAATAGAATAGAATAGAATAGAATAGAATAGAATAGAATAGAATAGAATAGAATAGAATAGAATAGAATAGAATAGAGAACAGAACAAACAGAACAGAACAGAACAGAACAGAAAATATGGAATGGAATGGGAGAGGAGAGGAGAGGAGAGGAGAGGAGAGAAAAGGATAGAGCTGAGGTGGCGCAGTGGTTAGAGTGCAGTACTGCAGCTACTTCAGCTGACTGCTAGTTCAGCAGATCAGCGGATCAAATCTCACCGGCTCAAGGTTGATTCAGCCTTCCATCCTTCCGAGGTGGGTAAAATGAGGACCCAGATTGTTAGGGGGCAAATGCTATTTAGTATACTGTCTTTGGTGTAAGCCGTCCGGAGTCCTCGGAGAGTGGGTGGCATAGAAATATGAATAATAATAAAAAATAATTAAAAAAATAATAGGATAGAGAACAGAACAGAAAATATGGAATGGAATGAAATAGAACAGAACAGAACAGAATAGAAAATATGGAATGGGATAGGATAAGATAGGATAGGATAGAATAAGAGGAATGAAGAATGGAATAGAACATAATGGAATATTTTATTGTCTCTGGTAGACAACCAGTAAAGATATGATGGGATATAAGTTAAATAAACACACACACACACTTAATGACGAGATTTCCGGTCTCAGTTACAATCGTAAGCCAAGGACTTTAGATACTTTAAATAGGCTGCTCCATCTTTTCCAATATCTGCTGCCATGGGTCAAATAACATATTCTTTTGTGGTTATTCCCACGTCCTGTTTCTGCCTCTCCTTGCCGAAGGCAGACAGCAGGATGCAAACTTTAGTCTATGTTGTTTTGGGGCTCTTTTTTTATTTAAAAAAAACAACCTAATTAGCAGCCCCAAATGGCCAACTTGGAGATTGGAGGACACGGCACTCCAGGTAAAGTTATTTAATTTTTAACTCGGCTGCTTTTTCCAAATATAAATCTAGGCTTCCTGCTTCTTTCTGCAGAACGTGGTGGTTTCTGATTATTATTCTGGAACCGCCATTTCGTTGCTTCGGAGCAGAATTCTGTCCTTGCGATGGTTTTGATGCTCTTGCGTTCCCTCTAAAATTCCCCTTTAATTTTGTTCACAGACCGTTTCTTCGTATTACAAAGGCGGATTCGAATCGAAAATGAATGTTCGGGAAGCTAGTCTTATTTTAGGCATAAGGTAAGCCTTTTGTCTTTTTTTTTTTTAAATGAACGATTTTTATTAGTTTATCTTGTAACATACAAAAAATACAAGTAGCAAATAGTAGGAAAAATAGGGAAGGAAAAAGCGTGGAAAAGAAGGGGGAGAAAGTAAGAAAAGGCATTGACTTCTGACTCCCTTTGTTGCAGGAGAAGAAGATAATAACATCAAAGCTCAACTTTTTAATTTGACATAATAGTTTAAAACTATTTTTTAGTTTTTAGAACCGTAAATCTATCTAATCGGTCAAACCCAAAATCAACATTTCAATTTTTTTCCCCACCTCAAGCACAAAGTCCAGAAGCGGTTTCCAAGTAGGAATAAAAGTATTTATATAGTTTTTTTCTTGGTTCAAAGCAGCCAATTTAGTCCATCTCTGCCAACTCCATCATCTTCTGCAGCTCTTCGTCCATTTTGGGGATCAAAATGTCCTTCCATTTTTGTGCATAAAGTAATCTTCTACTGTCAACATATATAACATCAAAGTTCCATTTTTTTTCAAAGTTCTTTAGGATAGACTAGAGTAGAGTAGAGTTGAGTTGAGTAGAATATTGGAATGAAGAGTAGAGTAGAGTAGAATAGAATAGAATAGAATGGAATATGGAATATGGAATGGAATGGAATAGAATAGGAATTTTGTTGTTGTTAGTTGCGAAGTCGTGTCCGAACCATCACAACCCCTGGACCACATTCCTCCAGGCCTTCCTGTCCTCTACCATCCTCTGGAGACCATTTAAGCTCACGCCGACTGCTTCAGTGACTCAGTGACTTCAGTGACTCAGTGATCCAGCCACCTCGTTCTCTGTTGTCCCTTTCTTCTTTCGCCCTCCATCGTTCCCAGCATGAGGCTCTTCTCCAGGGAGTCCTTCCTCCTCATTAGGTGGCCAAAGGATTTTGAGTTTCCTCTTCGGGATCTGGCCTTCTAAAGAGCAGTCAGGGTTGATCTCCTCCAGGACTGACCGGTTGGATCGCCTTGCAGTCCAAGGGACTCACAGGAGTCTTCTCCAGCACCAGAGTTCAAAGGCCTCCATTCTTTGGCGCTCAGAATGGTCCAACTTTCACAGCCATCCATTGCAACTGGGAAAACCAGAGCCTTGACTATACAGGAATAGGAATAGAATAACTTTATTGTTACTTTGAATGTACACTAATTGGCATACGTTAAACATGAAATTTCAGTGCATACAGCTCTTAAAGGGTCACCATCTCCAATTTTATTTACTTATTTATTTATTGGTTCGATTTATATGCCGCCCTTTTCCGGAGACTCAGGGCGGCTTACAATGCGTTAAGCAATAGCCTTCATACTTTTGTATATACCTGCTTAGTAGGGCTTTTGGGCCCCCCTAAGCGGTGTTCTTTTTTTTATATATATATATACAAAGTCAGTTTATTGCCCCCACAATCCGGGTCCTCATTTTACCTACCTCGGAAGGATGGAAGGCTGAGTCAACCTTGAGCCTGGTGAGATTCGAACTCGCAGTAATTGCAGGCAGCCGGTGTTACTTAACAGCGCATTAGTCTGCTGCGCCACCAAGGCTCTTACACTGCATAAACATGGCTAAATAAATAAATAAATATGTACATACCCACATATATTATATTTTTTCCATGAAGCCCAAAAGAAAAGTCTCTGGTTTTCTCTTTATGTTCACTTCAGGAATTTTCTGCATTAGGATATGCATCCTTATACTCCCAATGTTTCTCTGCTTTATCACATGTCCACCATAAATGATAAAAGGTCCCTTCCTTCTTTACATTTGCATTTCCAACCTTTCATGTGAAATACCTTTATACACTCTTGCCAACTTGTCTGGAGTTAAATACCAAGAGGTAAACCTTTTGCCTTGAAAAGAAGATTTATCTGAAAGAGATACCAGTGCGGAATTTAACCGCTGCTCGACAGCTCTGGGGCCTTCGAAAAATAAATGCCGTTTTATAGCTGTCCTCCTGCACTTTGGAAAGCCAGTTAAGTTTGTGTCTTTTTATACAGTGTCTTTTGAACCTGTTATTCAAGATATGCCACAAAATAAAATAGTAGCATTGAAGCAGGTACAAGAGGAATTGAGATGGAAAAGGGATCGCAGGCAGTCCTTGACATTCATTTCATTTAGCGGCTGTTTAAAGTTATAGCGGCAATGAAAGAATTGACTTACGGTCATTTTTCACACTTATAACCATTGCCTCATCGCTGGGGTCAGGTGATCAAAATTCAGATGCTTGGCAACTGACTCATATTTATGACGGACATAGTGTCCCGGGGGGCGGGGGAGGTGTCACAAGACCCCCTTTTGCAACCTTCTAACAAGCCAAGTCAATGGAGAAGCCAGAGTAACTCAACAACTGTGTTACTAACGTTAATAACGGCAGTGATTAGCTTTAATGACCGTGGCAAGGAAGGTCGTAAAATGGGGCAAAGCTAATTCCACAACTGTCTCGCTTAGCAAGGGAAAGGATTGAGTTCAATTGTAGTTGTAAAGTCGAGAACCACCTGCACAGTTAAATTTGCATCTTTTTATACAGTGTCTTTTGGATCCGTTATTCAAGGTATGTTACAAAATAAAACGATGGCGTTTAAACCAGTGGTGAAATCTGAAATTCAGCGAAGAGGTTGTAAAAAAATGCTTTTAAAAGGCTCTGACAATCCAAGCTGAGTTGCCTGATTGGCAGAGGCTTTTTTTCTTTTAAATGCCTCTGACGATCAGGCAACTCAGCTGGCATCGTCAGAGGCTTTTAAAAGCATTTTTTCTAAAATGCTTTTAAAAGCCTCTGACAATCCCAGCTGAGCTGCGTGAACATCAGAGGCTTTTTTTAAAAAAAAAATTAAAAGCATTTTTTCGGCCGAAGAGGTTGTAGAAAAAATGCTTTTAAAAATAAAATTAAAAAAAGCTTCTGATGATCGCGCGACTCAGCTGGGAATGGGGGGGGGGCAGGGATGTTTGCTACTGGTTCTCCGAACCACCTACCACCATCGCTAGAGGATCAGGCGATCCAGTCCAAATCGGGAGCATTTCACCCCTGGTTTAAACATGGTAAGAGGAATGGGAACGGAAAGGAAGCATGAGCAAATGGTTAATACATGTTTTATATATTAATTTAGAATATTAACTCTAATAGTATTTACAATGTACACAGATTTAAATTTAACACAGAAATTATGATACTTCATTCAAGAAAAAAATGGAACACATAGAAATTTCCCTATTGTGCAGTTGACTATTAAAATATCCCAAATATTCCATTCCATTCTCTATTCTATTCTATTCTATTCTATTCTATTCTATTCTATTCTATTCTATTCTATTCTATTCTATTCTATTCTAATTTCTCTAGTTTTTTTTAAAAAAAAAATCTTGAAAGGTGTAGTACTCTCTTTCACCACCAGATGGCAAAGACCTCTAGAATTGTATGTTTTCTGAAGCAATGCAAATTTGCTAGTTTTCCGCTGGCAAGACTCCTGATTTATGCTAAGCGCCCTAAATATATATTTTACAGTCCATCTGCTGGCAAGGCCAAGATTAGAAATGCTCACCGGAAAATCATGATTCTGAACCACCCAGATAAAGGTATGTTTTGTGTTTCAATCAATATTTGTTGGCTCAGTGACATCCAACGTCTCTCTCTTTCTCTCTCTCTCTCTCTCACACACACACATTACCCTTTAATTAATCTCAGCCAGATCGTATGCACCCCATTTCAAAGCAAACCTTAAAACGTTTGCTTAAAATGCTTGAATAAAACAGATTTAGCCTTCTAAGTTAAAAATGGCTGTCTTTTGGGTCATTTACAAAATCGTAGCCCTAACTACCGAAAATAAGACCGGGTCTTATATTAATTTTTGCTCCAAAAGACGCATTAGGGTTTAGGTCTTGTTTTGGGGGAAATACGGTACTAAATGCACCCATCTGGCTCACAATCTTAACTGGGGCTTATTTTGGGGGTAGGGCTTATATTACGAGCATCCTGAAAAATCATGCTAGGGCTTATTTTCCGGTTGGGTCTTATTTTCGGGGAAACAGAATAATAATAATAATAATAATAATAATAATAATAATAATAATAATAATAATAATAATAATTTTATTTCTATTCCGCCCTTCTCCCGAAGGACTCAGGGCGGTGTACAGCCTATTAAAAGCACAAGACAAACATCAATTAAAATAATTTAAAATTATTAAATAATTCGGCTCAATTTAAAAACCCAGAAATTTAAAACACCCAATATAAAATTATTATGTTGATAGCCCGGCCTGGCGGAACAACAGGGTCTTCAATGCGCAACGAAACACCCGGAGGTCGGAGATCTTACATATTTCCGGGGGCAGTTCGTTCCACAGGGCTGGGGCTCCCACAGAGAAGGCCCTCCCCCTGGGTGTCGCCAGCCGACATAACTTGGCCGATGGCACCCTGAGGAGGTCCTTTCTGTGGGAGCGAACTGGCCGGTGGGAGGCTATTGGTGGCAGAAGTCGGTTTCGAAGGATAGCTGTCAGGTACCGAATTTCCAGAATTGGATACATCAAACTTAGGTTTGGAAAAATAATGTAGTTTATTTTAGCAGAATCTTTACAGCCATAAATAAGGGGGATATTTATTTTATTTTTAATTTTTTTGGAGAAATGTGTTATAAAATGACAAATTTGTACTAGTTTTTAGTGCTGCGAAGGACTCTATAGCTTGTCACAGATGCTTTAATGAGCCAAGTTTTTAATGCAAACAGATCTCCCCTCCCCCAAAAGCTCTTATTATAACTTTAACTACACTACAGCTGGTTGAAAAGGAAGACCATATGTTCATTGATGTACTCTGCACTTCGAAACAACAGATGGGTGAGAGTTACTCAGTATTTAAAAAGCCCGAGAAAAGGGGGGAGTGAAGGTTTTTTTTTTTTTCCCCCATATCGGGCTGACAGATTTATTGTCTGTTCCTTTTCATTTCAGGAATATAAAATTAATTCTGACCTCATTAGGGTGGAAGGTGCATTTTGCCGATGGTGCTGATTTAATAAATGACATTATTGGGAGTTTTGTATGCGTTGGATTTGGTGCAGGCACAGACGAAAATCAAATTGGATGTAAACAATGATGAGTTTCATTAAACGATGATCTAAATAATGCCACTCTGGCTTAATGTGGCAGGCTTGGATACTGTGAGATCTCCTGGGCTGAGTGAGGGACTTATGTCTAGTTGTTTTAAAGAGGCTGTCTTCCAATTAAGTGCAGTACAATGTAGGATGCAGAGAGTGGATTTTGCTGATTAGATTTAATATCTCTGGAGCAGTGATGGGTTCCTCCTTGTTTGGTCCGGTTCAGCCGAGCCGGTAGCGGTGACAATATGACGTCACCGAACCGGTTCTCCCCCCACACCCCCCACCCACGTTCTTCTTACCTTTTATTTGATCCCACCCCCAATCTATTGCTGCCTCCTGAGTCCCAGCTGATAACTAGAGGGAAAAAAACTGTTTAAACTCTTGCCGCGGGGCTTCAAAGGGCCGTCCTACAGCTGATCAGTGTTAAAAGCAAACAAATGAGTCGGGTTGTAAGTGCGAGGACTGGTTGTAAGTGCGAGGACCTTCCAGAAATGACTCTGACCAGCTAGCCACGCCCACCTAGTCACATGACTTCCAAGCCACACCCACAAAATAAGCCACACCCACAGAGCCGGTAGTAAAAAAATTTAGAACCCACCCCTGCTCTGGAGCCTTGTCTTTTTATTTCTTTACAACTGAGGAATTATATCTGTGGGATCCTTGGTGCTCTCTGAGCTTGGTTATTTTCTTGTAGACATCTATGGTGATTCCCTGCCATCCAGGTCATGGTTGAAAAAGGTGCTTTTTCAAGAGGCAGCTGGATTTTCTTTGTTCTTCCTTGAAGAGGTTTCGCTTCTTATCCGAGAAGCTTCTTCAGTTCTGCCTGAAGGGTGGAGAATGGAAGGATTTATATTTCTCGCAGTCATCTGGTCGTTAGTGCTCCCTCTGAGAGTCATTGAGGCCACTTGGAGGTTTTATCTGTTCATCTGTCCAAGTGGCCTCAATGACTCTCAGAGGGAATCCTAACGACCAGATGAATATAAATCCTATATATATGTGTGTGTGTGTGTGTGTGTGTGTGTTTTTCTTCTAGCCAGGTTTTCCCTACGTAGCCAAGGTTTTTTTGTAGCTCCAGCTCAGTAGAATCACGTCTACTCGGTTCTGGGCTTTTTTCCTTTCTAACAGCTAGCAAGCTCTAACTGCTAGGTTACTGCTATATATATATATATATATATGGCTGCCAGAAGAAAAAGAAAAAAAAAGCCCAGAATCGAGTGGATGTGACTCCACTGAGCTAGGACTGTAGAAAAATCTTGGTTACGTAGGAAAAACCTGGCTAAAAGAAAAACAGACATAAAACCTACGAAAAAGTAAGAATATATATATATGTGTGTGTTTCTAGGCCACAGTAACATCCGTGTATGTGTGTGTGTATGTTAAATATAATATATATACAACCACAATTTAGCCCAAACTTTCTGTTGCTAAATGAGACATTTGTTAAGTGAGTCGTGCCCCATTTTACGGCCTTTCTTATCACAGTTGTTAAGTGAATCGGTGCAGTTGATAACTCGGTAACCCGGTCGTTCAGTGAATCTTGCCTTCCCCATTGGGATTGCTTGTCAGAAGGTCGCAAAAGGGGATCATGTGACCCCAGGACACTGCAATTGCTTAATGACCATGTGACTAAATTAACAACGGCAGTGATTTGCTTAAGAAATGTGGCAAAGAAGTTGTAAAATGGGACCAACCTCCCTTGACAAATGTCTCACTTAGCCACACGAAATTCTGGGCTCAATTGTGGCCATAAGTCGAGGAGTACCTGTATATAAAATCTCTTTGCCACAACTAATAACCTTAGTATTATTAGGTTAGGTTCCAGCGTCTGATTTCTTCTCTGATTTCTCTCTTTTTTGTCCTTCTAAGGTGGATCTCCATATCTGGCAACCAAAATCAACGAAGCCAAGGATCTGCTGGAATCAAGCAGGAAAAATTAAGAGATTTTCACCTCAGAAACTTTTTAGAGGCCACACAAAAACTTCTTCCTTTCCCATTTGTAGGGGAACCACAGCACAGAAACCAAACTTTGGGCTTGTTTAATAAAATTTCAGCAGATTTGAAGACGGCGTTTCAGGGAGTTCATACTCAAATCCGGGCTCCACGCTTCAAAACTCATCATAAATGAGGGCCTCAGGGGGAATATTATCCTGGAAGTGTAAAACCGCAATGCAGAAAAAGTTAGGATTGATATTCTCTTTTAATACGTCGAATCCAGGTTTTTAGTTTTTCGGCAGCAAAAAAAAAGGGTTTTGTTTCCTTTGAAAAACCAGAAGCGTTGTAGATTATAATGATTCATCATTTTTTAATAACCCATAATCCTGTGCGAGGTAGAGTGTGGGCAACTGAGTGGAGCTGAGTTTTTACTGGCCGGATGCCCTTCCTGTCGCCAATGTGGAGTTTTGTTCAGCAGATATATTCTCATTGTGCCCAGAGAGAGAAATATCTGCCTCTACCTAGGATCAAACTCACAACCTCCAGATTATGAGGTGAGAGCTCCACCTCTAGGCCACTGCACCACTCTGTAGATTATAATGATTATACTGTCCAAATTCGAACACCTGGCCCACTGTGAAAATTAAGAAGTGGATGTTTTAGACATGTGAATTTACCCCATCTCAGAGAAGTGAGCAGCTCCTCTTTTACCTAAGCTACCTGTCTTATTATTAAATTTTAAATATTTTAAATATATTTCTATTCGTTAGATGTTTTCGCTCTCCAGTGACTTTTTTCTGGCGGCACATTTTTGGTCTCGGTCCCGAGGTCTCAACTTGGATAAAAAGGTGTCCTCCTTTCAGCGAAGGGTACAAATTTGACATGTTCAATGAAAAGGTTTGATTGACTTTCACTAATGAGGCAGGTGTAACGGGGGAAAAAAACCCGTTCCGTTATCTCCGTGTGATCTGCCTTCCTTCCCCCAAAGCAAAATTGCTCTAGTAAGCCATGAAAATATTTATTTTTGCTCGATTGTGCGAGACGACGCGAGCTGCAAATTCCCCCGCTGAATCCTTGCTCCTGTTGAGGGAAACGGTGTGTCAAAAGCTGAGGTAAAAATGGAAACAAACGTATATAAAAATTGTTGCCCTTTTGACATTCCTCTTTGTGATCTAAATGACCTTCTGTTACACGTGAATATATATATATTTGCCTCTTTGTTTCCAACTGAATTTATTACACCTATTTTGTGCAAGGCATATTTCATTCTTCCGCCTCAAGGTTGCGGTAGGACCTTGTGTTTTTCAGCCCTGCTTAGTTTATGAATTAGGTCCCTGTTTAAATTAGGATAAGCTTTAAAGGCTTTCCAGTTATTCTCCAAAGGTTGATTTAATTAGTTTTAACCTCTCCCAACACGAGTTGTGAGAAGGAGTCCCAACCCTAAAAGCGAAGGCGCATTTTTGTACGAGGTTTTGAAAATAAGAAACAGCCAAAGCAAAGCAAGGAATGGTGGCATTAATTTAGAGCCGTGATGGCGAACCGATGGCACATGTGCCACAGGTGGCATGCAGAGCCGTATCTTTGGGAATGCGAGCATTGCTCAGCTCCAGCGGGCATACGCATGCCAGCCAACTGCTTTTCGGGCTTTCCAGACCCATCGGAAGTCAGGAAATGGGCTGTTTCGGGCCTCCAGAGGGCCTCCGGGGTGGTGGGAAGGCTGTTTTCACCCTCCCCAGGCTCCTAGAAAGCCTCTGGAGCCTGGGGAGGGCCCACTGTGCCATCATGTGCCAAAGCAGGGGAAGCATGGGGGGGGGGAGGTTGTGCGTGCATGCGCGGGGGTGGGGCACATTGAATTATGGGTTTACGTACGCACGCTCCCCCCGCTTTTGGCACGCAACGGCAAAAAGGTTAGCCATCACTGATTTAGAGTGTTCATGTCATTTTACGACAGAAAGACACCTGATTTATTAAAACTATATTCAGCCTTTCAACTACAATTGATGACCAAGGTTGTTTGCTAACAGTCAAGGACAAAAAAGAAAAAAAAAGGAAAATTAAATAAATGCAAATTTTCTACTAAAATAAAAGCGAGTCAGTTGAAACCAAACAAAATTTGCAATTCCTTTTAACGGCCGTCAAGCGGAGTCAAAATTCCTTTCTTTGCAGAAGGCAAAATATTAAAATTATAGAGCTGGCTTAGAGTGGTAATGTTTGAGAGGCCTCAGTTACCTGACAAGGCAAACGTGCGTTGCTTTGAGTTCATGCCGTCAAGGTGACACCCTGAACTTACAACTGGGAAGCCGTCGTGTTGCTAGCGACGGGTTGGCAGTTCCCCGTATTTCTGATAGCTGGACTACTCTGGAAACACAGCATTTTGACAGGGGGTGCTTACGGTGTGCTATTGGAGTTGCGATTATGGCGGTGTTGCCATATCTGGGCCTGCAGTTGATGAACTGCAAAAGAACTCCTGGTCACAAGCTTTGGTGTCTGGTAAAATACAGCTGAGTCCTCAAAGTGTCTTCACTTGGCAAATAAAATCAAAAGATGCCTGGAAATAGGTTTTTTCTTTCTTTAATCACTGCAAGAGAGAGAGAGAGAGATGATAAAGATAGATAGATAAATAGATAGATAAACAGACAGACAGATACATACATACATACTGTATTTCCTCCAAAATAAGACCGGGTCTTATATTAATTTTTGTTCCAAAAGACGCATTATGGCTTATTTTCTGGTTAGGTCTTATTTGGGGGAAAATAGAGTTATTAAATGCCTCCGTGTGCTGACGATCTTAATGGGCTTATTTTTGGGGGTAGGGCTTATATTATGAGCATCCTGAAAAATGCTAGGGCTTATTTTCTGGTTGGGTCTTATTTTCAGGGAAACCGGGGAGAGAGAGAGAGAGAGAGATGATAGATAGATAGATATAGACAGACAGAAAGATAGACAGACAGACACATAGTAGATGGATAGATAGAATAGATACGATAGACGGGCAGATGATGGATAGAGAGATAGAGAGATAGAGAGATAGATGATAGATAGATAGATAGATAGATAGATAGATAGATAGATAGATAGATAGGTAGATGATAGATAGATAGATGATAGATAGATAGATAGATAGATAGATAGATAGATAGATAGATAGATAGATGATAGACTGGGATAGATTCCTTTATGCCTGATATTAACTTCTGACCTTCACAATGGTCCTCTGAGCTCTTCTTATTTCAGGATCATCGTAGCCACGGAGTCCTCCCACCACATCAAAAATCCTTCAAATCCAGAATTACCCCACTCAAAACATCCGAAAATTCCTTCTTACCCAGTCCGAATATTGCCCTCGAGCAGGTGGAATGGAAATGGAATAAATAAGCAGCCAGATGTGTTTTACCTCCAGCCTTGCAAATTAATCCTTTAAAAATCCAAAACAGAGGTCTCCAAACCTGGCAACTTTTTAAGTTGTGTGGACTTCAACTCCCAGAATTCCCCAGCCGGCTGAAGAATTCTGGGAGCTGAAGTCCACACAACTTAAAAAGTTGCCAATTTTGGAGACCCCTTGACCTAGCATAGCAATCATCTCTGGCTGGCCTTTGAAGGGAACCCCAGCAGTTGAAAGACAGCTTTGTGGATGGAGACTGAAAAGAGGCGATTACCGAAACCCATTTCCCGCGAGAGAACGGCCCAGCTATAGTTATTTCTCAGTAATTTTGCAAAGTGAAGAAAAACTGTTCAACTATTTGTCTGGGAGTGAGATACACAACAGAATTCTGCTGGTTGATCAGTAAACTGCTGGTTGGTGTAAATTGCTTTGGGGGACAAATTGATCCAGTAAGTGAGGTGTGAAAAATTTGAGTCTTAAGGTTATAGACCGCGGTTCACATCCCTTCAGTTAAATGATGGAATACTGTGTTTGTCCTTCAGGCAGAATTCGCGATGAATTTGTTCTAGAGACATTTCTTACAGAAAAAGATGACTTAATTAGTGAACATGTTTCTAATGATTTCCTTAGTTTCCTGGGTACAAATTGGGATGCATCCCATCTTACCTACCGGCAATGCCAATCAATCGAGGATCTACCAGACCGACCAATCATATCCCAAAATCCAGAATGAGCCAATAAATTAAAATCCTGAGCCACTTTATGAATACCCAAGCGTCCTAAATTGGGTTAAATTTAATTTCTGTCTTTGGACAACATAAGGTTCCCTCCCTCCCTCCCTCCCTCCCTCCCTCCCTCCCTTCCTTCCTTCCTTCCTTCCTTCCTTCCTTCCTTCCTTCCTTCCTTTTTTCTTTCTTTCTCTGATACGAATTTTTATTTATTTCCAAGGCAAGAAGAGACTGGACTGCCATCTGTCAGAAATGGTGTAAGGTCTCCTGCTTGGGCGGAGTGGGGGGGTTGGATGAGATGACCTACAAGATCCCTTCCAAGTCTGTTATTCTATTCTAAGACGGCAATATTTCCAACCTGCATTTGACATTCACATTTTATACGTGGTTTTGAGCAGCCAAGATTTCTGGGTTGCTCCCAGGAGTGAAAACAAGGAACAATTTTCCCAGAAGTGTTGTGAAATCTGTTATCCTCTTTAATTTCCTAAGCAGAAAGTAACTAATCTTGATTTCCTAGGTGACCTGGAAAAGAGATGACACAACTTCCTAAACTCTGCCAAATGCAGCTTAATAAGCCAACGGAGCAGGCACTTTTCAAGTTTTCTCACATCCAGATTCAGGTTGCTTTTTTTAAATATCAAGTGATTCACCGGTTGCCAGAGATTTTTGGGTAACTTAAGAGCCACCACTATCCCGACTGTGAAGATTCAAAAACACCACAATTTTCACTGTGGTTTTATACTGAAAGGGAAAACAGCAGATGTGTGACCAAGTACCTTTCACACCTAACTAAAGAAACTTCTTGGATGAGAAGCGAAATGTTTTCAAATGAAAAAAACAAACCAAGAATAGAATACGATAGGGCAGAGGAGGTGGTTAAAGATCAAATGATTGTGTGGGCAAAAATCAATGGGCATAGTATAAATTTGAATGATTGGGAAATAATTTGGAACAAGAACTACAAATTGACGAGAGCAGTAGCGTACAAAGAAAATCAATACAAAATGTTATACAGGTGGCATTTAGCCCCTACAAGGTTAGCAAAAATTTACCCAAATACAAATCCAAATTGTTGGAAATGCGGCCACCATCAGGGTACCTTCTTCCATATGTGGTGGACATGCCCCAAAGTGATGAAATATTGGAAAAAAAATTCAAAAATGGACACAAGAAATAATTGAGGAAAACATTGATTTGGCGCCTGAAACATTTCTCCTGGGAATACTAAAAAGGACATACGAAAAAAAAAGAGGTACCTAATTATAAATATTATTACAGCTGCCAGAATAATATATGCACAATATTGGAAAGAAAAGGGACTACCACCGGAAGAGCATATAATCAGAAAAGTATTTGAATGTGCTGAGATGAGTAAACTAACATATGAGATAAATGATGATGAAAATTCGGAATACTATACCGTGTAGGAAGGGTGGATGGAAGATAAAATAAAAGAAGGAATAAGGGATGGTGCAACTACTAAAAGGAATAAGTAATTTAAGAGACACCATGTATGTAAACTGTATATATGTATGAACACTGCTTAACCGATATCAGTTGAATGTCAGACTTCGATGCTATCTCAAAATAAATGAATTTCCAAACTGCCAATCTTTAAGGAAATCTTTAATTGAGCACAGCCACCGGATCATGACTCGATGAGGACAAGACTGACCTTTTGCCCCCCAATCCCTCCCTTTCCGATCCCCAGATCTCTGCTTCTCATTGGCTATCTTCCAAGTCATTCTTCAGACTCCTTGTCTCGTCATTTCCCAGGAATGTCTCTCCCCCCCGTCATTTCCACAACAACCGGACATCAAAGGGATTTAGCAGGCAGAAGTTCAGAGCTTCTCTCTCTCTCTTTCTCTCTCTCTCTCTGCTCTCTATGCCAGCGAAACGCTGACATCGAATTGTAACATTATGTAACTTAATAAAAAATGGATTAAAAAAAAAAAAGAAAGGAAGAAAAAAAGAAAAAAACAAACCAAGAAATTCCAGTTGCCTTTTGGGGAAAAAAACACCTTTGGGGTTCACACCAGTGGTGGGTCGCCCCCAGTTCGGACAGGTTCGCAAGAACCGGTAGTAAAACTGGCAGGAAGCCCCGCCCACTGCCCCGGATGTCATCATTGTCGATCTGCGCATGCTATCCCATTGCAAACCAGTAGTAAAGATAAGTAGAACTCACCCGTTTCACACCTAATATGTGCCCTATTATTTCTGAGTGTGGAAAGACTTAGAAAATCTTTTGCAAAGTTCCAACCTTGGATGACTCTTGAATTAGCAAAAATAGACACTACGGCAGGACAATAGGAAATGTGTCTGTTTTTTCTCTCCCTCCCCTTCCCTCCCCCCCGCATTTATTTTTAGGGATAGTTTGTTTAGCTACAGATTTCCCATGGATATCCAGAGAGTTCACACTCCGGGGCCATTTGCACACATCTTAACAATTTTGCCTTCTCTGTGGCTTAATTTATCTGGTGGACGAATGAGCAAAGTTGAGAATTCTAGATTTGGGTAAAAGGAAAGAGAGGAAGATGAGTGAATCCCTGTAAACAGGCTCTGGTAGAAATCCGTCCACTTCTTCACAAACAGTTGGAAAACTGAATCAAGTTTTGGTCACCATGATATAAAAAAAAGATGTGGAGACTCTGGAAAGAGTGCCGAGAAGAGCAACAAAGATAATTAGGGGACTGAAGGACAGTGGTGGGATTCAGCCAGTTCGCATCTATTCGGGAGAACCAGTTGTTAACTTTCTAAGCAGTTAGGAGAACCGGTTGTTGGAAGAAATCTTATTTTGCTTTTTTCTCCACTTTACAGGGCTAATCCTGTAAGGAAGGCAGGAAGGAAACATTCTGGTGTTATTTCTAGCCTAATCTTTATTGTCTTGCTTACAGAAACTGCCTCTCTGGTTAACCCTTATTACATTGTAACAGATAAGGCGAAGCACGCATCGACATGAGTGATGTTGAGCTGGCCACGCCAACCTGGTTGTCAAGTTTCAAGGTCGTCTCAAATAAATTGCATTTCAAACAAAGTCTTTGAAGAAAAACTCCCATTTATTAAGCACAACATTCTAGCTCCGACTCATCGCAGCCAACACTGACTTCCAGACCCCAAACCCTCCATTTCCGTTCCCCACTCCCCTGCACTCATTGGCCATCTTCCAAGTCACTCTACCTCTAATCTACTGCTCCAACACAAAGGAATTTTCCCCCTCCCATCCCATCTCCTAGGGGTTATTATCTCCAGGGAAAATAAGTAGGTGAAAAGTCAAACGTCCCTTTCCAGACGCCTCCGCTTCTCCTTCTTATGTCAGCACTAGAGTAACTGTAGCTTGAAATGCTGACACCGGTCACATGACCACTGAGCCACAGCTACCCAGCTGGTCATTAGGGCAGAGAACTGGTTGTTAAATTATTTGAATCCCACCACTGCTGAAGGATAAAACATGAAGAACGGTTGCGGGAATTGGGTATGTCTAGTCTAGCGAAGATAAGAGAAGGACTAAGACTTCTAATATTTGAGGGGCTGCCCCAAAGAAGAGGGGGCCAACCTATTCTCCAAAGCACCAGAAGGCAAGACAAGGAACAACAGATGGAACCTGATCAAGGGGAGATTTAATCTAGAAATAAGGAGATGGAAACTAATCAACCTAGAACTAAAGAGAAACTTCCTAACAGTGAGGACAATTAAACAGTGGAACAGAAGTTGCCTTCAGAAGTTGTGGTTGCTCCATCGCTGGAGGTTTTCAAGAAGAGATTAGACAGTCACTTGTCTGAAACGGTAGAGGGTCTCCTGCTTGAGCAGGGGGCTGGACTAGAAGACCTCCAAGGCCCCTTCCAAGTCTGTCATTCTGTTATTGCCATTAAGGCATCCAATGTCCACATAAAGCAGCAGGAACAACAGCAGTGCTTTAAATTTGCTGTGATCTTTCCATGGCAGTGAAACGTTATTTCTCTGGAAACAACTGCACACATCTCCACATCTGCTTCTCGCTCTGTATAAATAAGCACAAGGATATAAATCCCCATCGCATCGTGCCTTGGGACGCCTAAACAGCCCCTACATATGGTAAGCGAGACCCCAGTGGAAAACAACAACAACAACAACAAAATATTCTTCTGATGCCAGCCCTTAAATATAAAAAGTGAGATTTGCTCCAAAACATCTCGGCTGGGAGACCAAACCCCAATTTTGTTTCCCCCCCCCAACTTAGGAACAGGAGAGTACATCGACACGTGAAAAAGGCCCTGGGAATTACAGGCTGCGCATCAGCTCCAAAACAGGACAGCTGGAAGTTGTTTTCATGCTCAATTGCGACCTGCATTTGCTGAGGATGTGCAGTGAAGCTTCGTGTCTTCTGTTTCGTGTTGGTTCAGATCCCATGCGCTTCTTGGTAAGGCGTAGTGGGCTACAGATGTTTCCACAGCTCCCATCTTGTCTTACGACCGAATTGGGTTTGCAAAACAAAACGTCCAGAAACGTGGTTCTTTGCTTGCAAGGTCCATCCCCATCTGTGCAGGAAAGGGTAGGTGCTCTCCCCCAGCTACAGACCCCAAAGAACACAGCGCACACAAAATTTGTACAAAACTTAATTTACTAAAATAGCTCAGTCTTTTTCAAAACAAAGGCTGTTAATAAACTTTCTTAACAGCCTACAAGAAACCAAAGATAAAGTAATCACAATTTTACTAGGGTTGGCAGAAAGCCCAGAAGCAATTTGTAGAGAATCCAGACGCGAAGGAGAGTGAACTAAAGTTGTTCCCCACAAATTGCTTCAGTCGGCGTTGAAGTGGTTCGGGAATGACGAGAGGCACAAGCAAGCAAGTGACAACAGCTCTTTAATATACAGTGAGACTTCAGCAAAAACTCAGAGGCTGCAGTCCTCCTTATATACAATCCTGGAGAGACTGTCAGCCAATCAGAAACGTAGGCAGGTTTGAAACTCCCGCTTAAAAGTATCAATACATAACACCCCTCCCTTCCCAGAAGGCACTAACACTCAAAAATTAACATATGTACAAACAAAGTCTCGCAGGTGCTTAGGCTGAGTTCTCGCCCTAGTTGACCTGCGCAGTTCAGTGTTTGGTGAGGCGTCGAGCTGGTCGGAGGGACTCTTTGTCTCTCCCGGCTCCGCCAATGGAACCTCCTGGATTTTGTCCGGGGCGTGGTTATCCCCGGCTGGGAGTGGCGACTCGCTGGGGCGGCGCTGGAACCAGGGCTTGTCAGCTAAGTATTCTCGCGGCCCCGGGCTTGAGTTAGCTGTTTTGGAGAAGTGGTCATAGTTAGGCTCGGACATGTCTGCGTTGATGTTTGCCTCGCCAACCACCCGTTTCCTCAGTTGGTCTATGTGGCGCTTCCAGAGTCTATCTACCCCCACGTCCACCGTGTATGATTTTGGGCCTGTTATCCCCACTATGGTTCCTGCAACCCACAGAGGACCGCTGGCATAATTGCGAGCGAACACCGGGGACCCAACCTGAAACTGCCTTAAGCCACAGGTCTCTCCCTTAAAGTTTTCGTGCGAATAGTTAGGGTGAAGCCTGTCCAACACGCACCGGAGCTTTCTCCCCATGAGGAGCTCTGCTGGGCTTCTCCCGGTTGCCGTGCATGGTGATGCATGCTGAACCGCAAGGAATTGATCTATCCTGGCCTGCCAGTCCCCATTGTCTAATCTGGACAGTGCTTCCTTGGCTGTCCTGACAAATCGTTCAGCCAATCCGTTGGAAGCCGGGTGAAATGGGGCTGATAGGGCATGGCGGATTCCCAGGCCGGCCAAGTAGCCTTCGAAAAGGGTTGCTGTAAATTGGGGCCCATTGTCCGACACCAAGGTATCCGGCAGGCCGTGGGTGGCAAACAACTTTCTTAGGGCCTTGATAACCGCTTCGGCCGTTGTGGATGGCATTAATACAATTTCGAGCCATTTTGAAAAGGCATCCACTACTATTAAAAACGTTTGGCCATGGAACGGGCCGGCAAAATCAATGTGGATCCTCCCCCATGGGCCTTTTGGTTTCTCCCACTCTCGGATGGGCGCTACTGGGGGATCGGGGCGAGACTCCTGGCAGGGTCTGCACTTCCCCACCCACTCGGAAATGACCTGGTCCATGTTGGGCCACCAGACATAGCTGCGGGCTAAGCACTTCATCCTAACGATGCCAGGATGCCCTTCGTGCAATAATTCTAAAACTCTATCTCGTAGTTTTGCTGGAATTACCACTCTGTCACCCCACAGTAAGCACCCCCCTTGCGTAAACAGTTCATTTCGTTTGTTGGCAAAACCTTGGTACTCCTCCCCGACCACCTTGTCCGGCCACCCTTTCAAAACCCAACCCATAACAGTCCGGATAACAGGGTCTCTATTTGATGCCTTCGCCACCTCGCCGGAGGAGATGGGCCCCAAGGTTAACGTGTCCAACAACAGGACGGAGGTTTCCGGTGTTGGGTTGTCCAGCAGGTCGGGAAGGGGGCAACGGCTAAGGGCATCCGCATGACCCAGGGTCCGCCCAGGCCGATGGACGAGCTGGTACGAGTAGGCCGATAAGAAAATCGCCCATCTAGTTAAACGGGGGGAGAGGGCAGCGGGGGTTGGCCTGTCGCCTGCTAGCAGTCCTAGCAACGGTCTATGGTCAGTCACAAGTTCGAATTTTCGGCCATAGAGGTATTCGTGGAACTTCTTAACCCCCGCAATCGCAGCCAGAGCCTCTCTGTCCAATTGGCTATAGTTTCGTTCTGTGCTGGACAGAGTTCGGGAGTAGAAGGCAATGGGTGCCTCTAGGCCGTTCGGCAGTCTATGGCCCAGGACGGCACCAACTCCTACGGGGGAGGCGTCGCAAACTAAGACGAGCGGCAGCTCTGCATTGTATTGGATCAGGAAACTGTCCTCAGATAGGAGTTTTTTACTGCCTCAAAAGCGGCCGCTTGCGGTTTCCCCCAGACCCATGGTACATTCTTCCCTAAGAGTTTGTGAAGGGGATCAGCGACCGTGGCCTTATCTCTTAGGAACATTGAGTAGAAATTTAGCAGTCCAAGGAAGGCTTGGAGCTCAGCTTTGGATTTGGGGGCTGGTGCGCTTTTGATGGCCCTCACCTTGCTTTCGGTAGGGTGGATGCCTGTGCCGTCCACCCTGTACCCCAGAAATTCTACCGAGGGGACCGCTATCCTGCACTTGTTCTTTTTAAGTCTTAGTCCCGCTTCTCTGAATCTGGACAGGACGTTCCGTACCCTGTCCCCTAGCTGGTGTTCGTCTTGGGCGCTGACTAAGACGTCATCGAAATAGGGGACTACTCCCGGAAGTCCTTGCAACAGGCGCTCCATGGTGCTTTGAAATAAGCCGGGTGCGACGCTCACCCCAAATTGGAGCCTGGTGCATTTAAATGCACCCCTATGAGTCACGATCGTTTGCGCCTCTGCCGTGGCGTCGTCGACCGGTAACTGTTGATAGGCTTGGGCCAGGTCTAATTTGGCAAAAATTTTTCCGGGGCCCAGGGAGTGTAGTAGATGGTGCACGATCGGCACCGGATAGGCGCTCGGCTGCAAAGCCTTGTTGATCGTGCACTTGTAGTCGGCGCAAATTCTGATTGAGCCGTCGGACTTAACTGGGGTGACTATGGGGGTCTCCCACTTGGCATGGTCAACGGGAACCAACACCCCTTGCTTAATCAGTTTGTCCAGTTCTGCATCGATCTTTGGTTTCAATGCGAACGGCACTCTTCTGGCCTTTAGTCTTACTTGGGCTACGTTGGGGTCTAAGTTTAGTGAAATAGGGGTCCCCACATACTTGCCCAATGTGTCCCCGAAAACGTCCTGGAACTCGGACAGGAGGCTGTCTTTCAGGGTTGACTTGGACATCAGGTGGACGCCGGTGAAGCCCATGCCAAGGGCTCGGAACCACCCCATGCCCAGGAGGCTCGGCAGCTGCTTCGTGACGATGGTCAGCGGCAGGTCTCTTTCGTAGTCTCCGTAGGTGACCCGGAACGTGCCCACACCTTCGAGGGGGACTCGGTTCCCCTGGTAGTCTAGGATGCGCAGTCTCTGTCTGGAGAGTTGATCCTTCCGGAACGACGGCAGGAGGGTCTTTAGGGTTGTCCACGACATGATAGAGAGAGCTGATCCGGTGTCGATCTCCATCGAGCACGGTCTTCCGTTGATCTCGACCACCGTGCTGACTTTGTCCTCGACCGTTGTGCTGGCCTGGTCGATGTGTATGCTGCGGCCATCTCGCGGTTCAAATTCGCGCCGTTTTTTCGCGCCGCCTTCTCTCGTTGGCTGCTTCTGGCGCGCTGATTCCGGTTGGCTGCGGCGCTCACGTGGTTTGAGTCTTCTGGGCAGAGTGGCTCTGCAGACTCGCGCCAAGTGCCCTTTCTTCTCGCAACGCCTGCAAATAGCCTCTCTGTATTTGCAGGACAGTCTATCATGGTGCCCGCCACAGCTGGGACAGCTTCGCCGGGGGCTGCCAGTGTCTTTTCTCCGGTGCTCTGTTCGGAAGACGTCCTCATCCGACTCGGACTCCGAGCTGGATCCGGCGTCTTCTCTGTGCACCGGGGCAGACTTGGGGCTGTCTTTGCTGGTCGGCGGACGCTGTAGCGTTTCAGCGGCCTTTGTGGAGGCTTCGTGAGCCCTGGCCTCGTCAAGGGCTCCGGCAAGCGTCAGATCAGGCTTGGCGAGCAGACGCCGTTGCAGCCTAATGTCCCGAACACCACAAATCAGTTGCTCAAGCAACGCATCATCCAAGTCTCTGTAGTCGCAATGAGTTGCGGCTTTTCTCAGGCTGGCCATGTACGCGCTGACCGGCTCTCCCTCTCGTTGGACGCGCTGCCTCAGTTGGTATCGCTGCACGAACTTGGAGGGGACGGGAGCGTAGTGAGCCCGGAGAGTTGCCATCAAGGTGTCCCATGAGACTGTTTGAACCGGCGTTGGCTCACACAGTGACTCGGCCATCTCGAACACGTCCGGTCCGCAGTGGCTTAGGAATAGGGCTCTCTTTCGATTAGCCGAGAGGCCCTGCATGTCGCTGGCTTCTAGCGAGCATTCGAACCTTGTTAGGTACGAGACCCATTTTTCACGGGTCGGATCAAAAGGCTTGGGCGGAACGTAGGCAGACATGTCCGGTATGTCTCCTGTGGTTCGCCTCGTCGCCTAGCTGAAGCTCGTGGTCTCACTGGTTGGCTTCTTGTAGCCTCTATCCCACCTTCGTCGCCAATGAAGTGGTTCGGGAATGACGAGAGGCACAAGCAAGCAAGTGACAACAGCTCTTTAATATACAGTGAGACTTCAGCAAAAACTCAGAGGCTGCAGTCCTCCTTATATACAATCCTGGAGAGACTGTCAGCCAATCAGAAACGTAGGCAGGTTTGAAACTCCCGCTTAAAAGTATCAATACATAACAGGCGTTCCTCCTTAAATAGGCTAAGGGAGTGGCCAATTAGCCCCAAGCCTTACTCTCGAGGAGACCTCCTCTTGAGGAGCCACTCCTGCCTTTTGGCCGCTCTGTGCACCCGTGCATCGAGAAGAGGCTCGTCCTCTTCTTCCTCTTCACTTATGGGAGCTTCTGGAGGTTCTGAAGGCCCTGGCTGAATCCCCGCCTCTGGCACCACATCTTCTCCAGCCTCCTCACTGTCCGACTCGAGTGCCAGCTGCACAGGCTGCTGGCGCAACACCACACCAGCCTCCTCGCTATCAGAATCAGCTACAATCCACACAGGCCGCTGACGGACCACAACACTAGGATGCAGAACTGAAGAAGCTCCTTGGGATGCGTTGGGAAAAATATCCATCTGGGAGGAAAAACACTGGAATCATGGAGGCTGATTGGAAAGACGGTTTAATGGAATAACCAGTTGACGTCGCGCCGAGAACAGCTGGAAAATAGCTGGCTCTGCCGAGCCTTGCGAAATCCAGCCAATAACCACTGTCGGGAGACGCTATGGGGTCATAACAGAGGTGGTATTCAGCAGGTTTTGACCAGTTCTGGAGAACTGGTAGTGGAAATTTTGAGTAGTTCGGAGAACTGGTAAATACCACCTCTGACTGGCCCCACCCCCATCTATTCTCTGCCTTCCGAGTCCCAGCTGATCGGGAGGAAATGGGGATTTTGCAGTAACCTTCCCCTGGAGTGGGGAGGGAATGGAGATTTTACAGTATCCTTCCCCTGCCACGCCCACCAAGCCACACCCACAGAACCAGTAGTAAACAATTTTGAATCCCACCACTGGGTCATAGCTGCTGATAGTTGCCTATAAAATATTAAGGATTAGAAATGGCGGGGATTTTGAGATACACTCCTGGGGTTCAATTAAATATTGATTTAATTTGACTTTATTAGTAGTCAATTTGGAATATTGAAGTTATGGTGGAATAATGAGTAATTCTTAAAATATTAAATATTAGTAATTTAGTAGGGGATAACAAATACATGGCACAAAGAAATGTTATCTATGTTTAAATGAATTAATGGGGAAAATAATAAAGAATTATGAAAAGAGAATAGTATTGTTGAATTTGGAAGATTAGGGTTATACATACTTATTTGTATTATTATTGTTAGCGTTGTTTAAAAAAGATTTGACCCAGTCAATACACTTGTCCACAAAATATGTATAGTGTGAAAAGAAAACTGCAAATAAAACATGTAGTTTTTTTTTTTTTAAAGAAAAGATGGTTTAATGATGAAGCGGAACCACCAAGCACATGGTTCTCTAGTGCAGCTGACCACATGGAGTTGAGAGTTAGGAGTATGTATACTTTCTCTTGGGCTTTGCATTTGAACTTCCTGTTCCTGTGCAAGACTATGTGTTCTTTTGGCTGTTGTCAGACTCCCATGGTGTCATGTGGGGTCATGTTTGTCTGAGCCAAGTTTGATTGAAGTTTGCCAAGTGATGCAATTTCCTTAGGAGATTGTGCAATGTAGTGAGCTCTGCTGCTAGTGGGTTAATCCTATTATGTCCTGGAGGGTCATATCTTATTCCTATCACCCTGAAGTTGGAGGTCTTTTGTTTTGTAGATAGGCTGGCCCAGTCTCTCTTAATGGACACAAAATATCTGCTGGGGGCAGGGAGATGGCTCTGACTGGTGACTTTAAAGACGCATGGATTTTAACTCCCAGAATTCCCCAGCCAGCATAGCTTGTTTAAAGTTTCTATGGAGATTCTCAGTCCTCCAGGTCATGGTTGTCTCAAAGGCGCTTTTTTCAAGAGGCAACTGGACTTTCTTGGTTTTCTTTGAAGGCGTTTAGCTTCTCGTCCAAGAAGCTTCTTCAGCTCTGACTGGGACTTCCATTCCCCGCCATCCAGTCAGAGCTGAAGAAGCTTCTTGGATGAGCGAAATGTTCCAGTGGTGGGTTGCCCCCAGTTCGCACCGGTTCTATAGAACTGGTAGTAAAACTGACCCTGACGTCATCAAAATGCTTCTGCGCATGTGCAGCCCCGTTGCAAACCGGTAGTAAAGGTAAGTAGAACCCACCTGTGATATGTTCGCAGGCTGTTTTTAAGGACAAACTCTGTCCTGACTTTTTTTTTTTTAAATTTGATTTATATGCCGCCCTTCTCCGGAGACTCAGGGCGGCTTACAATGTGTTAAGCAATAGCCTTCATACTTTTGTATATTTTATACAAAGTCAGCTTATTGCCCCCCACAATCTGGGTCCTCATTTTACCCACCTTAGAAAGGATGGAAGGCTGAGTCAACCTTGAGCCTGGTGAGATTCGAACTAGCAGTAATTGCAGGCAGCTGAATGATAATAACAGGCTATTAGCCTGCTGCGCCACCAGGCTCTTGACTCAAACTCTGCCACTCTAAGACAAATTTGAAAGTTTTAAAGAATAAAAAAAATTAAACCAGTTTCAGCTTTGGAAGCAGAACTGATAATAAGTATTGGGGAAAAGATTGCATTACATCATCATCTTTTAATGGCCCCATAATCCCTTGCGGGGTGGAGTCTGGGCAACTGAATGGAGCTGAGTGTTTACTGGACGGATGCCCTTCCTGTCGCCAATGCGGAGTTTTGTCCAGCAGATATATTCTCATTGTGCCCAGCAGGGATAGGTTCTACTTATCTTTACTACTGGTTTGCAACGGGACCACACATGCACATGTGCAGAAGCTTCCTGATGATGTCGTGGTCAGTAGGCGGAGCCTCCCGGCGGTTTTACTACCGGTTCGATAGAACTGGTCCGAACCAGGGACAACCCACCACTGGTGCCCAGAGAGAGAAATATCTGCCTCTACCTAGGATCGAACTCACAGCCTGCTGATTGTCAGGCAAGAAAAGACTGCTCTAGATGACTTGTTTAAAATCAAGTTAATGCCAAGCACATCGTGATTGTGTTGGGCTGCTTCCCACTAGCACAAGAAGAATCTGGCAACCCCAGAATTGTGATTAAGATGATTTTGCTCACATCCAGGAAAGTAACGCAAACAATATTTGCAATTAAGGAGCTCGTCTGGCCGTGAAGAACCGGCTCGCCTGCAATTCAGGGCCAACAGATTTCCCTGGTTTGTGATCCCTTGTGATTAAATATTGTGTGTTTCGCGTGGCAGTCGCGGGTTTTTGGGTACAGTACGGACTGTTCCCTGTTTATAATCTTAGATAAGAGGATCGGATATACAGGAGGTCCTCGACTTACGATCGCAACCAAGCCCCAAATTTCCATGGCTAAGCAAGTCAGTGAAGCGGGGTTTTGCCCCGTTTTATGACCTTGCTTGCCACGGGGGTTAAGTGAAATACACACTGCAGTTGTTCAGTTAGTAACCCGGTTGTTAAGTGAATCTGGCTTCCCCCACTGACTTGGCAAGTCGGAAGGTCATAAAAGGGAATTACGTAACCCAGTGGTGAAATTCAATTTTTTTTACTACCGGTTCTGTGGGCGTGGCTTGGGCGTGGTGTGGCTTGGTGGGCGTGGCTTGGTAGGCATGGCAGGGGAAGGATACTGCAAAATCCCCATTCCCTCCCCATTCCTGGGGGAAGGATATTGCAAAATCCCCATTCCCGCCCCATTCCTCGGGGAAGGATATTGCAAAATCCCCATTCCCTCCCCACTCCTGGGGAAAGGATACTGCAAAATCCCCATTCCCACCCCACTCCAGGGGAAGGATACTGCAAAATCCCCATTCCCACCCCACTCTGGGGCCAGCCAGAGGTGATATTTGCTGGTTCTCCGAACTACTCAAAATTTCCGCTACCAGTTCTCCAGAACCTGTCAGAACCTGCTGGATTTCACCCCTGACGTGACCTCAGGACACTGCGACCATCACAAATATGAGCCAGTTGTCAAGCGACTGAGTTTTGATCACACGATCGTGGGAATGCTGCAACGGTCAAGTGTGAAATTCGTTCCTAAGTCACTTTTCTCAGGACCGTTGTAACTTTGAACGGTCACTAAACGAACTGTTGTAATCTGAGGACTACCTGTATCATTTTGGGGTCTTGTTACCCTCGGAGATGTCCTTTTGCAGGCTGTTAAAAGTCAGTTATTTTATTCGATTCTCACCCGTGACAAATGTAATGCCCCCCCCTCTTTTTTTTTATTGAAGAGGATTTCACAGGCGTTTTCATTGATTGGCGATATTTTGCAGTAAAGCCCCTTGATTTGGAGGGTTGAAATATGGGCACAAAGTGAAAATCAATTTTAAAACAAACAAACAACAGCCAAAAAAGATCCAGAATAAAAGCTGTAACTCTTCAGTATGCCAAGCTAGGTTTCCTAATGGTTTGGAAAACAGACCATAATTCTCTTACTAGGGATTCATTAGTCAGTCTGTCTGTCTGTCTATCTATCTATCTATCCATCTATCTATCTATCTATTCCTTCCTTCTCTCTATCTCTTTCCATTCGTTACTTCCTTCCTTCCTCCTTCCTTCCTCCTTCCTTCCTCCTTCTTTCCTTCCTTCCTTCCTTCCTTCCTTCCTTCCTTCCTTCCTTCCTTCCTTTCCTTCTTTCCCTCCCTCCCTCCCTCCTTTCTTTCTTTTTCTTTCTTTCTTTCCCTCCCTCCCTCCTTCCTCCTCTCTCTCTCTCCCATTCCTCCTTTCCTCCTTCCATTCTTTCTTTCTTTCTCTCTCTCCCTCCTTCCTTCTTTCTCTCCCTCCCTCCCTCCCTCCCTCCTTCCTTCCTTCTTTCCTTCCCTCCCTCCCTCCCTCTCTCCCTCCTTTTTCTTTTTCTTTCTTTCTTTCTTTCATTCATTCTTTCTTTCTTTCTCTCCCTCTCTCCTTCCTTCCTTCCTTCCTTCCTTCTTTTTTCTTTCTTTTTACTAATAAGGCCATAATAAAGATCAAATAATAGTTAAGTAGTCAGTTAATGATTATTGCAAATGCACTTGGCTGTTAAGATGAAAAAAATCTTTCACCTGTATTTTCAGCGTGAATATTCCTAACTTATTCTGTTTAAACCCTTTCCTTCCAGGGTCTACAAAAACAGCATATTTAGCCTGTCCTCCTCTCTCAAATTCCCCCACATCAGCCCTGAGAGGTAGGTTGGGCTGAGAGACAGTGACGGCTTCAAATTCAGACCGTGAGCTTCCCTAACTGAGGGCTGACAGGTTTTAGCCTAAGAATTTAACCACAAAAGCCAACAGCCCTAAGCAAACTTTATCCATCTGCATCTGGTCATTGGTATTCCTCAGAAAATGTTTAATAATGGTACAAAACTGCGGCCTATAATTTTCAGCGGCAGTAAACCACTCAGGATTGGCACAAAGCAAACCCCTGTTCATTCCTGTGTTAAATTATAAGTTGCCAGCTGGGAGAACTCACAACGCTCTTCCGACTGACTGAATGGAATAAATTCCACCACCAAAAGTGGTCAAAAAAACAGAAGCAAAACCTGTTGACTTTTTAAAACATTACCATAAAACCTGGATTATCTAGCACAGGGATCTGCAACCTTAAACACTCAAAGAGCCATTTGGACCCGTTTCCCACAGAAAAGAAAACACCGGGAGCCACAAAACCCTTCCCCTGCCTGATTGTTTCTTGAGCAGCCACAAAACGAGCATATGTAGTTGAATTAAACGTTCTGTTTTCTTCTGAAACTTTTCTTTTCTTGGATTTATCCAGGGTTGGCCTACCGGAGGCGGGGGGGGGGGGGGGTTTGAAAAGCTCAATAAATCGCGTGCCGGTGGGTGTCGCACATTGGCAGTTGTGATGCATATTTTGAGTGACAAGGAGCCGCAGCAGAGGGGTGAAAGAGCCACATGCAGCTCCAGAGCCGCAGGTTGCTGACCCCTGATCTAGCATCTCCTTAACACGGAATGGGACAAGTTGGTGCGACCAACTCGTCATGTGTTATGGCCAACTCTCCACGGCCAACTCGCAGAGGGACAATTCAACAATTCAGTTTAAATATTTAAAATGATTTTTAAAACATATTTTAATTTTTGTTGTTCACGTTTCATTTTTGCGTACTTCCTTTGCATACTTTCTTTAGTGTGTCTATTCCACCATTTCTTCGGTATTACTGTAACACCTGTCCTGTGGCAAGTTGTTCCATACCAAATTGCCCATGCTTAATTGTCCTCGACTCCTTCTAACAAGCTAAGGGATGAATAAAGCTCTCCCCACTGGGAGCTCAAAATATCAAGATGGAAGCCCTTGCCACTCTCTATATAAATACATGTATATATTTATAAATGTATAAATAGATGTATGCATGTACCCACAGGTGGTCGTCATATTTATGAATGCTCACTTAGTGACTGTTTGAAGTTACAACAGAACCAAAGAAAGGAACTTAAAACCCAGATCCAATGGCCAACTCCCTGGTCACATAATCATGTTTTTGGCAATTGGCAACCGATTCACATTTATGAATGTTTTCAGCGTCCTGAGGTTTCTTTCTTTTATTTTTGTTTTGATTTTTTTTGCTGGCCACTGAGGTTTATTTCTGATTTTCAGCAAGAAACGCCCGTTTGCAGCCAAAGGGTTTGCTTAATGACTTGTTTAACAACCGCTGCAAAAAAAAAAAAAAAAAAAAGTTGTAAAACCGAGTTAGACACATCCGTGACCTGCTTAACAATCGACCCGAGTTTCGCTCTGAAATTCTAGGCTGCATTATGGTCATAAATTAAGGACTATACTTATAGATAATCATCATCTTTTAACGACCCCATAATCCCTTGCGGGGTGGAGCCTGGGCAACTGAATGGAGCTAGCAGAGTGTTTTAATTGCCGGATGCCCTTCCCGTCACCAGTACGGAGTTTTGTTCAGCAGATATATTCTCAGTGTGTCCAGAGAGAGAAATATCTGTCTCTACCTAGGACCGAACTCACAGCCTGCTGATTGTGAGGCCAGAGCTAAGGGCTGTACTTATAGTTGCCATATGCTAAACAAATGAAAATAAAACCAGGGCAAAATTCTGCAAATTTCTTTTGCCCTTGGGAATTTTTTTCCCTTTCTCCCTCTTCTGACTCACAAGCTGTTTTAGCAGCCTTTTAAAGGTTGAATTTAGGAGAACAAGAATTCCTCCTTCCCGCTTCTCATGCTAAAGGCACAGAATGAATCATTATTTTGCTTCGACTTTTCATGAGAAACAGTGGTGGAGAAGGGGGGCGAAATCCCCCCAGCAAATGCGCCTTGCGAAAAATGAAACATATAATGAAGCCGAATGTCATCTAACTGCCTTTTTTATTCTTAAGGAGATGAAATTGCTAATGGAGGCATTAATGTTGCTTTTGACGGATTGCCCCCCCCCCCGTTGCCATGGTGAGGAGGTTTTCTGCAACCCTCTATCCAGAAGACGGGGACCATGTGCCCCCGATCATCTCGATGATAGTTTTGCTTGCGCCTATCGATGTCTCAATTGCATGATTTTATCTTGGCTGAAAAACATGGAAATAGAGACGTCTTCATTTATCGTAGCTGGCTGGCTGGCGAGCTTTTCGGATGGTTTAACTTGTGCACTTTTTCAACAGGAAAATAAAGGAGTAGGTTTTGCTTTTGAAGATCAGACTGGGTTGTAGATCAATGGGATCTCACTCAGACCACCAAAGTTTTTTAAAATCTATGGACCACCAGAACATCCGCAGAGTGACTGAATGTGTATCTGCATGTCAAAAAAAAAAAAAAAAAAGTTACGTCCCAAACAGTCTGTTGTGACCCAGGCCCACATAGTTAATATTAAATGCAAAACAGTTCCAAAAAACAAACAGATTTTATTAAAACAGCTGAGAATTAACTCATTCTCAGTGTATTCCAAATTAAATGAAAGCAAAGCCCTCAAAACACCAGTCTTCAGTTTATCTCTGACCTTGGGACAATTAGGCAAAATGCCAAAGGCTTTTCTTGGCTACAGTTCAGGAACAGAAGACGCTGACAAGAAAGAAATACATCCAAACACGAAGCAAATCTCTCAACATTGTTTTCCGGCAAAGAGCCCAAGAGCCGTTGCTGGTCTTTTAAGCCTTCTGGGAGGGGCCAATCATCTCTTGGCCTTACTCCCGAGTCGTCCTCTCTGCTTTAGCTGCTTCTGCCTTCTGGCAGCTCTTCTCATACGTGCACTAGGAACAGGCTCCTCCTGTTCCTCTGCCTCTCTACTGTCAGCCTCTGGAGGCTCTGAAGTCCGCACATCACTCCCCGATGGCCCTGGCCCCATCTCTGCCTCCGACGCAGAGCCCCCATCTGGGCCTTCCCCAGCCTCCAGGACTGGCCCATGTTCTTCCTCAGCCTCATCGCTCTCCAACTCCATCACAACACGGTCTTTAAATTGCTACCTTGTCCCCAAATTATTCCCCCCAAAATACTTTTTACAATCCTCCACAAGCTTTCCTTCTCTGTGTCTATGGAGATTCTCAGTCCTCCAGCAGGGGTGGGTTTCACTTCCTTTTACAACCAGTGTGCCGTGCGCGCAGACGCTCACTTCACACACACATGCGCCATCCGTGCATGTGCCTGGCCTCAAAAACATGCCTAAATAGGACAGTTTAGAGCCAGGGCAAGTGGGCGGACGATCTCTACTACCGGTTCGCCCGAACCGGACTGAACTGGATGAATACCACCTCTCTCCTCTAGGTCAGGGGTCTCCAACCTTGGCAACTTTAAGACTTGTGGACTTCAACTCCCAGAGTTCCTCAGCCAGCTCTACCAATTGGGAGAAGATCCTTAAAGGAGACAAAAGGATAGAGAAAGCCCAGAATTTATTTTTTTCCCTGCTTTGGCTGGTATGATTGCTATAAATCAAAAATAGAGAAAAGGGTTCTTTTTTTAAAAAAAAATGCTTCTGTCATGCCCCTGTCGGAGTCTGAATCTGAGATAGAAGACGAACAGCTGACAGAGAGTGGGAGAGTGCCTCCATTGGCTGTGGAGGAAACTGGGGAAGGGCAAAGTCAGGCTGGGAAAAGCAGGGAGAGGTAGAACAAGGGAGAGAGGGTTCAGATGAAGACCAAGGCCTACCCACTCCTCATCCTAGGCCACTCAGGGAAGAACGCAGAAGAGAGCAATGTGGATTGCGTGGCTTACAAGGAAGGAAAGGGCCCTGATTCCTTTCACAAGGCACACCTGGGGATGGAGTTCAAAGGAGAGGCAGTTGGGAGGGGCGTTTGATGGGAACAAACGTGAATTCATGTAGTGTTGAAAGTTGTGGCCTGCATTCCTGGCATTCTTCCTGGCTGATTGAATTCGTGCCGTGCTTCTATGTGCTTAACTTGTCTTGCTGGAATTATTCTTCGCTTCTGGGACTCCTTATCTTGCCCTGCTGGAGTGATTGATTGCAGTCAGTCTGCTTATAGCATTTGGACTGGAGTATCTGCAACCAGAAGCTGCTGCAGGTTTGTGGGAGAGTTTTTCTCCAGGCCGGGAGAGTAAATGGGACATTGGGGGCAAAGTTGGCGCCAATAAAAGGACTCATACCGGTTCTCTGGCTGTGTTGCCTTTGTGCCACGCCCTGGGTCATCACAGCTTAATTTAAACTCAAATTTGGATTTTAACCAGGTTGGACAAAATCTTATAAAATGCCATAGCCAACATGACAATGCTGGAATTAAACCTTCCATGGGTTTTGTAAGGGTTGCTCCTCTTCCCACAAGGACCTGTCTGGCCATTACAATTCTTTGTGGGATCCATCTTCAGAAACGAAGTCAACGATGACCAAGAAGGATGTTGATAATCTGTGGCACCATTACACCACTGGCACGGAAATTTCTGCAATGCTACTTCATGATCTCTTGGGGGCGCCACTAAGTGACTTTAGTTCTTTCAAGAATTTTAACGGAAGGAAATAGCCAGGTAAGACTGTTAAAACCTGTTGCTGGGCTATCTAGTCCACTGCGGAATTGTTTTATTGTTCTAATTCCATTTTTATGATGCTCTTATATTTTTATTGTTAATTGACTTGTATTGTGAGCTCTCCAAGATACAATTATGAAAATGAGTAGATAGGGCAAACCAATTAAGTCTAAGAATGAAAGCCATGAGGTTCCCTAGGTTAAATTTTATCTCAGGCCGAAGCTGATATTTGGCATGTCTTGCTTCTATCAGTCAATTTAATTTAATTTCATCAGAATAGAGCTGGAAGGGACCTTGGAGGTCTTCTAGTCCAACCTCCTACTCAAGCAGGGGACCCTAGACCATTTCAGACAAGTGACAGTCCAGTCTCTTCTTGAAAACCTCCAGTGATGGTCTGGAGCACCCACAACTTCTGGTGGCAAGCTGTTCCACTGGCTAATTGTTCTCACTGTTAGGAAGTTTCTCCTTAATTCCAAGTTGCTTCCCTCCTTGATGAGTTTCCATCTGTTGTTTCCTGTCTTGCCTTCTGATGCTTTGGAAAATAGCATCAGCTTCCTTGTGGCAGCCTCTCAAATACTGGAATACTGCTGTCATATCCACCCTAGTCCTTCTTTTCTCTAGACTAGTTATACCTACCCAATTCCTGCAACCGTTCTTCATATGTTTTAGTCTCTAAGCCTTTAACCATCTTAGTTGCTCTTCTTTGCACTTTATCCAAAGTGCAAATCAACGTCTTTTCTGTAATGTGGTGACCAAAACTGGATGCAGTATTCCAGGTGTGGCCTTACTAAGGTTTTATCAAGAGGATCTAATACTTCATATGATCTTGATTCCATGCCTCTGTTTAGACAAGCCAGGATTGTATTAGCTTTTATGGCTGCAGCTGCACATGGCTGGCTCCCGTTTAAGGGATCATCCACTAGGACTCCAAGGTCCCTCTCGCAGTGACTGTTTTTGAGACAGGTTTCACCTAATCTGGACTTTGTACCTTTGGTTTTTTCCTGCCCAGGTGTAAAACCTTATACTATAATCTCTTTGTCAAAGTCCCAGCACTGACATATATAAAGAGAGGAGAAGCTTGAACTTTTGCCTACTAAATCCCTTTGAAGATTCTGTCTCCTCGGAGATGGGAGAGGGGGGAGACATTCCTGTGATCTGACGAAGAAGAGATCAGGAAAGTGACTTGGAAGATAGCCAATGAGAAGCAGAGAATTGGGGATCGGAAAGAGAGGGATTGGGGGGCAAAGATCAGTACTGACCGTGAAAGAGCCAGGATCAGACTGCTGTGCTCAAATAAAGAGAAAATTTCCTTAAAGATCGGCAGTTTGGAAATTCATTTATTTTGAGATAGCATCGAAACCTGACACTCTTTTTGCTTATATGGATGTAACCCCATTAAGCTATTTAAGAATTGACACAACCTTTCAAAGGACCTGGTCAACTTTATCCGAACTCATGAGCTAAAGATGGATCAAACTTTGTTAATAGTAGGTATGATTTATCTACAAAATACTAGTTTTGTGGGCAAGATGCATTTTTTTTAAAGCAGAGAAAAGCCAAAACTAGCTGTTTTTGTATTGGTGCCCCAAAAACTACCTAAATGTATCCATACAACCATCAGGATTTGAATATAACTTGAAAAAGACTTCAGTTTTCATTTAACTAGAATCTGAATCTTCCAGTCTTAGTCCAGCTTCTTAACCACTATGAATGATGAATGATTGAGGGAACTAGGTATGTCTAGTCTAAAAAAGAGAAGAAAAGAGAAACCCTAACCCTTATTTTCCCCAGTAATAGATGGAAATTTATCAAGGAGAGAGCCAACCTAGCAGTTGGTTGGATCAGTAGACTAAAAAAGTTAGCATTGTATGTAACACATACAGGTGGAATAGAAGAGATTCTCTCTATACATTCCTGATAATTTTCTGGAATATATTTAAATAGAATTCCAAGTCACCGAGAAATCCCTCAGTTTTTCTTTGAAATTTTTCAAATATATCTGTGGTGTTTGGTACAGGAGTTTTAAATAGCACTGATAAAATCTCCTCGTTTTCAATGAAATAAATATGCAGTATTTGTTCAACGGTTGTTAATAACTGAAATTGATAAGATGGTGGAAGCTTATAAGAGAATAATTGAACGGATCTCATTTAAAACCAGGTTGAAATCAGAGATAACTCTTCTTCTTCTTCTTTTTCTTTTTGCAAAACCTATTCAGCTGTAATAAGGCTTCCAGCAATAATCAAATACCTCATTCTATAAAATCACTCTCTGTAAATACTTATTCTTCTTATTTTGTTCAGTCTCATTACAGAAACATTAGCACAAAATAACCAGGAAGAAAAAGAGTCTTCAAGGTCATGTGGCCAAGGAGAACACTGTACAGATAAATCTATTTGCAAATGACATGATCATTTTCCCCCTAATATCCTAATATGATAATTGCAGTATGAATTAAATATATGCCACGCAAGTGTAACAAGTTAATAAGACAACTTGTATGTAGGCCAATCCATCTAAGGTAGTGAGATGGGGTGATGATGTAATGGTTAAAGTTGGGAGTAACTCCAAAGAACAAGGAGTAGTTGCGGTGGGCCAGGAGGAGTAACGGTTAAGAAGATGAAATAACCAGTAAAGATTTGGACATGGTCAAAAGCCTGCCATTCCTTTACTTGTGTTACCAGACCAGGGGTGAAATCCAGCAGGTTCTGACAGGTTCTGGAGAACCAGTAGCGGAAATTTTGAGTATTTCGGAGAACCGGTAGCAGAAATTTTGAGTAGTTCGGAGAACCGGCAAATGCCACCTCTGGCTGGCCCCAGAGTGGGGTGGGAATGGAGATTTTGCAATATCCTTCCCCTGGAGTGGGGAGAGGATGAGGATTTTGCAATATCCTTCCCCTGCCACACCCACCAAGCCACACCACGCCCACCAAGCCACGCCCACAGAACCGGTAGTAAAAAAATTTGGACTTCATCACTGGCCCAGAGATAAAGAAAATGATTTGCTTGGCTGCCAACTGAAAGAGGTTTGAAAGGAACCAGGTTTATTTATTAATTTATGAGATTTGTATGCCAGCCATGTTGTTGGGAGTTGACCTGAGTGGCTTACAAACATTAAAACCAGCAAAGATGAGAAGGATACAACAATAAATAGCAACAATCATGATAATTTACCATGAAAAGATGGGCGAGCATGAAGAACGGGGGTGGGGGGGGAGAAGTGGGAGGGGGTCTCCTCTTCAGCCGATAGCCACCTCCAGCGATATCCCCCCCGGCTCTGTTCTGACCCCAAGCCAACGGGCAGAGTCAGGTTTTCAGGCCTGTAATTATGGAAGGTCAGGAGGGTGGAACAAAAATTAATGGAAACTTCTATGGTGGCAACCTAGGAGAAGGAAGGTTTCAGCTCTTAGATAGTAGTAACTAGAGAGCAGCTACGGATCTCATATCCTGCATGTGAGCTTCATGGGAGGGAAGGGAGACAATCTAGGAAGAGAGGTATTATGATAAAAGTAGTTAGATAGAACTCTGAAGGTAGGTTATAGATGATAGATTATAGATAGATGAGAGAGAGAGAGAGAGAGAAAGATAGATAGATAGATAGATAGATAGATAGATAGATAGATAGATAGATGAATGGATAGCTGGATAGAGATAGAAATGATAGATGATAGATAGATAGATAGATAGATAGATAGATAGATAGATAGATGATAGATAGATGATAGATAGGTAGGTAGGTAGGTAGGTAGGTAGGTAGATAGATAGATAGATAGATAGATAGATAGATAGATAGATAGACAGACAGACAGACAGACAGACAGACAGATAGACATGAGAGAGAGGCAGGGAGACAGAGACAGTCAGATGATAGATATAGACATAGGAGAGTTATTTAGATGAGATAGATATAGATGTTATATTCTGTAGATATGAAATATACATGGATGGATGGATGGATGGATGGATAGATAGAAAGATGGATAGATAGAAAGATGGATGGATGAATAGATAGACAGAGATAGATAGATGATAGAGATAAAGATGATGGATAGATAGGTAGATGACAGAGAGATTGATAGATATAAATAGATGAGAGAGAGAGAGAGAGAGACAGACAGACAGACAGACAGACAGAAATAGAGAGATAGAAAGATGTAGATATATATAAAAATAAACTGGTCAGGTGTGGATAGAAGTGGAGAAATTACATCACAATCATAGATGACAATATTGTGTTTCCAGCAACTGTCTTGGACAGCTCACTGCAGCCCTGACCAAGTTTCCGAATCAACCATGATTCACCCAGAGGGTCTCCCTGCCAGAAAGCTTGACGTTCCTCAACATGCCAGGGAGTTGGGGGAAGACGTTCATTCCTCACGAGTTTAATAACTGTCGGCGAGCTGCCCTTCATTTTTTTTTTCTCCTCCGCCAATTCACAGCGTGCCTTTTACGTCCGTGTTTATGGGTTTCCCTTCGCAATTGCTCGCGCCTTACTTTCTCTGCAGATTGCACGCTTGGCCATTTATATGTAAATTTTCCCTCTGTGGAACATTGTCATTATACATCTTTTATTATGTGGGTTGATAAGATGATGTTCCCCACCCACTGTTGCAATTCCTTTTACCCAGAAGACTTCCAGTAAAACAAACTCAAATCACATAATGAACTAATTAAAGGCGCTACATACGGAGAAACAACGAGGAGTCAAAAGACTAGAACAGTGATGGCTAACCTTTTTGCCGTTGTGTGCCAAAAGCGGGAGGAGTGTGTGTGTGTGGGGGGTTACGTGTGCTTGTGTGCCCACACCCATAATTCAATGCGCCCCACCCCCGGTGCATGTGCACATAATCCCCCCCGCACTCCCCCCACTTTTGGCATGCAATGGCACAGTGGGCCTGGCAAAAAAATGGTAGGGCCATTTTTTTGCCCTCCCCAGGCTCCAGAGACTTTCTTGGAGCCTGGGGAGGGCAAATCAGCCTTCCCCACCCCCCAGAATGCCTCTGGAGGCTGGAAATGGCCCATTTCCTGACTTCCGGGGGGCCCAGAATGCCAAAAATCAGCTGGCCAGTGCACGCATGCACAAATATGGCCGAGGATCCATCTTTGGGCAAAAAATGTTTTTTTTTTTTTTTAAAAAATGATTTATATGCCGCCCTTCTCCGGAGACTCAGGGCGGCTTACAGTGCGTTAAGCAATAGCCTTCATCCTTTTGTATATTTATACAAAGTCAGCTTATTGCCCCCACAAACTGGGTCCTCAATTTACCTACCTTAGAAAGGATGGAAGGCTGAGTCAACCTTGAGCCTTGGCGAGATTCGAACCTGCAGTAATTGCAGGCAGCTGTTCTTAATAACAGGGTGCTTTAGACCACTGTACTACCAAGGTTCTTGGCTCTTTTTTCTTTTTTTGGGCTTGGATCAGGATCTCCCCACGTGGGGCAAAGGAGACGTTTTAACATTTGACTGAACAATTGGAACATCAGATTTACGTTTTCTTCCTCGGATACTCTTTGCTCCATGTGGCGGAGAAGCCAAACAAAAGCTAGTCAGGGAAACTAATGGCTCTCGGGACATTTGAGATGGGCGGGGAAGAGGGAATTGTTCCGAAGAGACTCTCGCATGAACATTAGAAGCTGCCATTTAGGATTAACGGTTCATCTGGAAGTCAATTTAGAGCCCCTCATTAGCAAGGAGATGGATGGATGGAAAGTAACCAAAGGGGAGAGCCTCTAAGAGCCGAGGTGGCACAGTGGTTTGAGTGCAATACTGCAGCTACTTCAGCTGACTGCTAGTTCAGCAGATCAGCGGATCAAATCTCACCGGCTCAAGGTTGACTCGGCCTTCCATCCTTCCGAGGTGGGTAAAATGAGGACCCAGATTGTTGGGGGCAATATGCTATTTAGTATACTGTCAATTGTTGTAAGCCACCCAGAGTCCTCGGAGAGTGGGCGGCATAGAAATATGATGAATAAAATAAATAAAATGAAATAAATTCTAGAACTAAGGAGGGAATCTCCTGATAGGTAGAAAAATTAATTGGTGGAATAGGCTTGTCTTCAGATGTCCTGGATGCTCCAACACTGGAGGTTTTGAAGAAGAGACTGGACAGCTACATGTCTGGAATGGAATTGGGTCTCCTGCTTGAGCAAGAGGTTGGACTAGAAGACCTCCAAAGACCCTTCCAACTCTGTTATGTGATTCTGTTATATCAAAGAAAGATCCAACCAAGAACTAAGGAGACATTTCTTGACAGTGAGAAACAATCAGTGGAGCAACTTGCCTCCAGAAGTTGTGGGTGCTCCAATACTGGAAGTTTTGAAGAAGAGATTTTGTTTAGATTTAGAATGACAAGAGTTGGAAGGGATCTTGTAGGTCTTCTACTCCACCACCACCTCTGCTGAAGCAGGAGACCCTATACCGTTTCTGACAAGTGGCTGTCCAGTCTCTTCTTGAAAGCCTCCAGTGATGAAGCTCACACAACATCTGAAGGCAACTTCTGTTCCATGGGTTGATGGCTCTCCCTGTCAGAAAATCTCCCCTTGATCAGGTTCTATCCATTGTTCCTTATCTGACCTTTGGGTGCTTTGGAAAATAGCTTGACCTCCTCCTCTCTGTGGCAGCCCCTCAAATATTGGAAGATGCTATCCTGTCTCCTCCCCTGGTCCTTCTCTTCACTAGAGTAGCCATGTCCAGGTCTTGTAACAGTTCATTCTATGTTTTAGCCTCCAGTCCCCTCATCATCCTGGTTGCTCTTCTCTGCACTCTTTCTAGAGTCTCAACCTCTTTTCTATAGTGTGGTGACCAAAACCGGATGCAGGATTCAAGGTGTGGTCTTACTATGGCTCTTTAGAGCGATACTAGTACCTCACATGATCTTGATTCAGTCCCTCTGTTAATGGAATTTAGGATTTCCATGGCTTTTTTTGTTGCCACTGCACAATGTTGGCTTATATTTAATTGGCTGTCCACTAGGACTCCTAGATCCCTCTCTTGGGATTCGACAACCATTGGTCTGAAATGAGATCGGGTTTTCTGTCTGAGCAGGGTTGAATTAGAAGACCTCCAAGGACCCTTCCAACTCTGTAATTCTGTTCTGTTATTTTGAGAAATTCAGATGACCATCAGGTATACTACTGCGAGCAAGAATCCCTCAGAAGAAATGGAGTAGCCTTCATAGTCAATAAAAGAGTAGGAAGAGCAATATTAGGGTACAATCCCCAAAATGATAGAATGATCCCAGTTCGAATCCAAGGCAAATCATTCAATATCTCTGTCTCTCTCTCATCTATCTCTCATCTATCTATCTATCTATCTATCTATCTATCTATCTATCTATCTATCTATCATCTATCTTTCTTTCCTGCCTGAGCAGGGGGTTGGACTAGAAGACCTCCAAGGCCCCTTCCAACTCTGTTATTCTATTTTGTTCTGTTCTGTTCTGTTCTCTCCTACTCCTACTCTCTTCTCTTCTCCTCCCATGCCATGCCATGCCATGCTATCCTATCCTATCCTATTCGTCATTCCAATATTTATTCTATTCTATTCTATTCTATTCTATTCTATTCTATTCTATTCTATTCTATTCTATTCTACTCTACTCTATTATTTAATTCCTATTCCTATTCCTATTCCTATTCCTATTCCTATTCCTATTCCTATTCCTATTCCTATCCTATCCTATCCTATCCTATCCTATCCTATCTTATCCTATCCTATCCTATCCTATCCTATCCTATCCTATCCCGGCAGGCAGGGCTAGCTTCATAATTGAGTTTTAAATTCAGAGTTCTTAATTTTTGGGGGGTTTTTTAGCTAATTTTGGCCTTAAATGTAATACTTTTAAGAATTTTTTAAATTTAAATTGTGATATTTGTATTGTGTTTTACCTGGCTGTACACCGCCCCGAGTCCCTCGGGAGAGGGGCAGTATAGAAATAAAATTATCCTTATCCTTCATTCCAATATCTATTCTATTCTATTCTATTCTATTCTATTCTATTCTATTCTATTCTATTCTATTCTATTCTATTCTATTCTATTCCATTCCATTCCATTCCATTCCATTCCATTCCATTCCATTCCATTCCATTCCATTCTATTCTATTCTATTCTATTCTATTCTATTCAACTCAACTCAACTCAACTCTATTATTTAATTCCCTTTCCTTTCCTTTCCTTTCCTTTCCTTTCCTTTCCTTTCCTTTCCTTTCCTTTCCTTTCCTTTCCTTTCCTTTCCTTTCCTTTCCATCTTTCATTCCACTCCTCCCCCCACTCCACTCCACTCCACCTGGTAAAGAAATAAATAATTTTGAAAATGGGCGGCTCCCGGTGAGGTCTGGGGATAAGCAGTCCCATAAAAGAGATGGATGTGACCGCAGCAGATGCCCGTAGAAAGCTGGGGCTGCAAAGTCCATCTGGTGCCCTTATTCTATGTAGCCCATGGTCTGCGATGAACGAGACTCCAGCTTTCCAAATTGCATGTTGGAAAATTAATTTATAAAATGAACCCCGCCCCCCCAAACCTACCCTTCCCTTCCCACCGGTTCTCAGCCGCCATCTGGCTTCATTTAATCAAATAGCTGTCATTGTGTGAAAGTTTCTGCACTCTCTCAACACAGCCACGGTGGAATCTCCGTCTTCGGGTTATTAAAATAAACCACGAGGAAAACCCAGCATTTGGCAGACCGGGAACGTCGTGTGATCCCTTTCCACTCGGTTTTTCCTAGGAGAAAAAAATGAAAGTTCTTCTCTCTTTCTCCTGATTGATCTGAGTGACAGAATTAGCAAAGGGAATACAACAAAGTATAAAAGGCACAGATCGGGGTGAAATGCTCCCAGTTCAGACAGGATCGCCCAATCCGGTAGCGATGGAGGCGGGTGGTTCAGAGAACCGGTAGCAAAAATCCCTGTGCCCCCCCCCCACCATGCCCATCTGAGCTGCGCGATCATCAGAGGCTTTTTTTTTTAACTTTTAAAAGCATTTTTTCTACAACCTCTTAGGCCGAAAAAATGCTTTTAAAAGTAATAATAAAAAAAAAAGCCTCTGATGATCGCGCGGCTCAGCTGGGATCGTCAGAGACTTTTAAAAGCATTTTTTCCTACAACTTTTTGAAAGGTTGTAGAAAAAATGCTTTCAAAAGCCTCTGACGATCCCAGCTGAGTTGCCTGATCGGCAGAGGCTTTTTTTCTTTTAAATGCCTCTGACGATCCCAGCTGAGTTGTCGGCCGAAGAGGTGGTAGAAAAAATGTTTTTAAAAGAAAAAAAAAGCCTCTGCCGATCAGGCAACTCAGCTGGGATCGTCAGAGGCTTTTAAAAGCATTTTTTTTTACAACCTCTTTGAGGTTGTAGAAAAAATGATTTTAAAAGAAAAAAAAAAGTTGGCCACGTCCACTCAGTCACATTACCCACCACCACCACCAAGCCACGCCCACAGAACTGGTAGTAACAGTTTTTACATTTCACCACTGGCACAGATAATAGAGAGAGAAATGAAATTGTAAAAACGCTTCAGTCGTCTGGGTGGAAGATGATTTAAAGCAGCAGAAAATCCTGGACTTTGTTTGGGGGTGGGGGGGCAGGAACCTAAACTAAATTTTACCCAACCACTTGTGTATTCTGCAACTTTGTGAATAGTCCCCACCTGTCCAGTTTTGCATCCTAAAGAAATAAGAGAGTGAGCAATTTGACTCCAGATCCCAGCATGTCATAGGATATATCATATATATCAGTGGTGGGTTTCAAATTTTTTTACGACCGGTTCTGTGGGTGTGGCTTGGTGGGCGTGATTTGGTGGGCATGGCAGGGGAAGGATACTATAAAATCTCCATTCCCGCCCCACTCCAGGGGAAGGTTACTGCAAAATTCCCACTCCCTCCCGATTAGCTGGGACTCAGGAGGCAGAGAATAGATGGGGTGGGGCCAGTCAGACCTTTTACTACCGGTTTTCCGAACTACTCAAAATTTCTGCTACCGGTTTTCCAGAACTGGTCAGAACCTGCTGAAACCCACCTCTGATATATATATATTTCCTAGCTGCGATGGACATCTGCCATTTTTGACACCCTCAATTAATTGTCCAGGGAACCAGACCAAAAGGCTTGAAAAAAATAATCTGGAAACGACAAACGTTTTTGTTTGCCTTGACTACTGCAATGCTCTCTACATGGGGCTCCCCTTGAAGAGCACCCGGAGGCTCCAGCTGGTCCAGAACGCAGCAGCGCGGGTAGTGATGGGAGCAACATGGCGCTCCCATGTAACACCGGTCCTGCGCGAGCTGCACTGGCTCCCGGTGGTCTTCCGGGTGCGCTTCAAGGTGTTGGTTATCACCTTTAAAGCGCTCCATGGCATAGGGCCTAGCTATCTTCGAGACCGCCTGCTGCCACCGACGACCTCCCATCGTCCCATGCGCTCCCACAGAAGGGCCTCCTCAGGGTGCCATCAGCCAATCAATGCAGGCTGGTGACACCCAGGGGGAGGGCCTTCTCTGTGGGGGCACCTACCCTCTGGAACCAACTGCCTCCAGAGATAAGGAGAATCCAAGAGCTTAGTGCCTTCCGCCATGCCCTGAAAACCCATTTTTTCAAGCAAGACGGGCTGGCTTAAGAATAAATTTTTAAATTCTTTTAATCAGTCTGTGATTTCTTAACTTTCGGGCCAAAATTTATATATATATTTAAATTTTTTAAATATTTGTATTCTATGTTTTTTATCTTGGCTGTACACCGCTCTGAGTCCTCAGGGAGAAGGGCGGTATATAAATTGGAAATTAAATTAAATTAAATTAAATTAAATTAAATTAAATTGTGTTCGGCGGGTGGCGTTCCTTACAATCACCACCATACAAATCGGAAATATGTGTTTTCTTATTTATTTTTCTCTCCCTCCCTCTGGCTTAATTTATCCTATCAGGAAGAAGGGAATTTTTTTAAAAAAAAATCCATCAATTAATAGGATAGAAATTTCCCCCTATTGGGGAAAAAAAGACCCTCATTGTGGATGGTTTTTAAATTGGCACAGAAGGGTTCAGGTCAGAGGTGGTATTCAGCCGGTTTGCACCAGTTCACGCGAACTATTCGTTGGAAATTTGGCCAAGGTTGCTGAACTGGTAGCGTTGGCCAGCTGGCCACACCCCCAAACTGGTCCCCCGGTTGCCAGTCACTCGCCCCACCTGCCATGTTCATCGCTGCCATGTTCTTCACATCCCATTGCCTTGCAAGTCCAATGGGATGTACATGCACGAACAACATGTCAGCACCACCAGCAGCTTTTTCCGTGACCTCCGGTACTTTTCAGTGGCCTGCGGCCAGCTGCTTTCCAGCAGCGGCGGTTGGCTGGGGGCCACCGAAAACTCCGGTCAGCTTGCCTTTCAGACTCTGGACCAGCCACCGTGGAAGGTAAGCAGCCCGAACAAAGAGGCGGTGCTGAGGGAGGAAGCGGGGCTAGGGCCATGGCCACTAAAGGAGGGGAAACAGGGGCAACTGGCGAAGGGAGGGCAGGTGTAGATAGGTGGAAATTCCAAAAACTTTCCTACCTTTTCCTGTGGGCGTGGCTAAGTGGGGGGGTCATGTGACTGAGAGGGTGTGGGCATGAGTGACGTCAAGTTGGCCACACCCACTCAGTCACAAGCCCCCCCCAGCCACACCCACCGAACTGGTAGCGAAAATTTTGGAAACCCACCACCGGTTCAGGTGTCTGAAATCAGATGGTATTCAAGCCAGTTCAGACTGGTTCGGGCAAACCAGTAGCACAAATCATGGTTGGGCCTGCCCTCCTACCTCAGCTCTATGCCGTCTTATTTAGGCATGTTTTTGAGGCCAGGCGCATGTGTGGAACGCAGGCGGGTGACGAACCGGGCGTATGGCGAACCGGTAGTAACAAAATGTGAAACCCACCACTGTCTGAAATGCATCTATAGACACATCCTCCAAATCCTTGGGGGGTTAAGGAGACCAGCCACAACTCCCCCCCCAACCCACCCAATTCAACCAATGGAAAATATTTGCTTTCCTCCCACCTTACAAAACTACAACTGTATGTATGTATGTATGTTAATTATATACAGATAGTCCTTGACTCACAAACACTCATTTAGTGACCGTTGAAGTTACAACAGTATTGGGGGGGAGGAAATGACATATGGCTGTTTTTTCACCCTTACGACCATTGCTGTGTCCCCGTGATCACGTGACCAAAATTCAGAGGCTTGGTATTCTGACCCAGCTCCCCAAACACGAGAAATTTTCTCTAAAGTTCACTCAAAGGTTCCTTTATTAGGAGCGCCAGCAGCCCCAGCAAAAAGTTTCTCTCTCACAACAGGCTAACAAGTCTGTGTAGCAGGGCGAAGAATAATTGTCTTCCACACCTATTCATCTCTGCCCCCTGCCTTTTATCCCCAGAGCTGGAGTGGGGCTTCACTAGCAGCGCTGGCTCTTCCATCCCAAGGACCGGCCCATAGATTTCCACTGCTCTCCTCTCCTCTGCCTTCTGTGCATCTACGCATCAGGCACTGGACCCAGCTGTTCCTCCTCTTTCTCATCAGCCACCTCCGGACTTGGGGGCTGTTGACTCTCCATCTGAGGGTTGACAGACGGCCCAGGCACGCCCTCTCTCTCTCTCTCTCTCCCTCCCTCCCTCCCCCCCGTCTCTCTCTCTTCCAGCTCCATTCCTTCTTCCCCCTCGGAGCTCCCAGGTTGCCTTGATGCTGACCTTGACTCCCACGCCTCCTCCTCTTCCTCCTCTGATTCAACTGCTGGAGGGGCCGGCGGCTGGCAAGCCACAACACTTGGCAACTGGCATGTACTTATGACTGTTGCAGCTTCCCAGGGTCACCTTTTGCGACCTTCTGATGAGCGAACTCAATGGGGAAGCCAGATTTGCTTAACAACCATATTACTAAATCAACAACTGGAGGGATTCACGTAAGGACGGTGGCAAGAAAGGTTGCAAAATGGAGCAAAACAAATGCCTCTCTTAGCAACAGAAGTTTTGGGGTCAATTGTGGTCGTAAATCAAGGATTACCTGCATGTTTAGTCATATGAGTGGCAACCATCCATTTACTCACCGTTCGAAGAATCTGGGGAACCAGATTCACTTAGCAAACATGTTACTACGGCGCCAAAAAGGTTGTAAAACGAGGCAAAACTCCCTTAACAACTGTCTTGTTTAGCAATGGAGATTTGGGGCTCGACTGTCATTGTAAGTTAAATGTGGTTAAATCAATAATAATAATAATAATAATAATAATAATAGTAATAGTAATAAGGCATTGTAAAATATATGAAAAGATGCAGGGAGGGGACAGGACAAAATAAATACATTTTTAAAAAAAAGGCAGCTTGCAAAAGTCCAACTATGGTAGAATTCCTATTTATTGGAAAAAAAAAAATCAATATATTTGCTATAAAATCTGTAACAGTAATGCAACCGGATACTTATCTTCAGATACATAACCCTGAATGTTATATACCAAATACAATACAGTAACACTGCCTTCCTCTTTATTTACACGTTTATGAAAATCGATATGCAATCCATGTTAAAGGAACTGAGAATGGAGAATCGTGACATTAGAAAAATAATATTTTGCATAAAGCATCGTCAAAGAATCCAAGCACATTTGTGTGTGTGTGTGTGTGTGTGTGTGTGTGTGTGTGTTTTTCTTTTTTCCTTTTCAGGCCTCTGGCAATAAGGCAATAAGTCCCTAGTAGAGCAGATAGAACTTAAATTTACAAAATACAAATAACTTTGCAAACACATTTTTTTTGTTTTGTTTTGTTTACAAGTTCGCTTTTGGTATACACTCGTTTCTCACTATGAAATCAGATTTTTATTTATATTTATTTATTTACGTTTTGTTTTTTTTTTTGTCTTCTTATGAAACGGAAAGACTCTTAGGCATGAAATTTCGGAGGAAGATCTACCATATCATACACAGACATTGCTGGAGCGTCCAGTTGGCTCAAGGTGAGCTAATAATAGGTGCGTACTTTAAATAATGAGATCATTATGATTGTAGAGTTATTGGTTGGTTTGAGTTTTCATAGGAAACATTTCAGGAGCGGCTTTTTTTCCCTTTTTCGTTTTTTTTTTTTGGAACTGGCACATGACTACATTTTCACGAGAGGACATCACAAATGCAACTAAAACCAGGTCTGGAAGGGGATGAGCCAAACCTAATTCTCCTCCTTTAATACTTCGGCTCGCCTCTGCCACTGCAGTCCGTAACACTTTCTTCCCAGGTGGGTTCAAAATTGGAACAAACCCTGGTCAAGTTGTTTTAATCCCTTCGAAGGCACAGAATTTCCACCGTTTCTCCAGCGTGGCTCCGACACCGGAAAACTCTTGCTTAAACATACGTGGAAGCCTCATCAAAAGCATTTCTATTTCATTTGCTGAGATCTAGAGAGGAATGAAAAAGAGAAGGAAGGGGAGGGGGAGGAAGAGGAGGAGGAGGAGGAAGAAGAAGAGGAAGAGGAAAAGGAAGAAGAGGAGGGAGGAGAAGAAGAAGAAGAGGAAGAAGGAGGAGGAGGAAGAGGAGGTGGAAGAAGAAGAAGAGGAGGAGGAAGAGGAAAAGAAAGAAGAGGAAGGAGAAGAAGAAGAGGAAGAAGGAGGAAGAGGAGGGGGAAGAAGAAGCAGAAGAAGAAGAGGAGGGGAAGGAGGAGGAAGTGGAAAAAGAAGAAGAGGAGGAAGAAGAAGGAGGAGGAGGAGAAGAGGAGGAGGAAGAGGAAGAAGAGGAGGAGGGAGAAGAAGAAGAGGAAGAAGAAGGAGGAGGAGGAAGAAGCAGAAGAAGAGGAGGAGGAGGAAGAAGGAGAAGAGGAGGAGGAAGGAGAAGAAAAAGAGGAAGAAGGAGAAGAAGGAAGAGGAAGAAGAATAAGAAGAGGAGAAGGAAGCGGAAAAAGAAGAAGAGAAGGAAGGAGGAGGAGGAAGAGAAGGAGAAGAGTAGAAGGAGGATAGGAAGAAAGAGGAGGAGGGTAGGAAGAAGAAGAAGGAGAAAAGGAGGAGGAGGTAAAGAAGGAGGCAGAGGAGAGGAGGAGGAGGAGGAAGAGGAGGAGAGAGATATTTCTATGATTTCTTAGTATATATATTTTATTAAAGATTTTTTTTCTTAGTATAAAATACAAATAAAATGAAGACCATGGAAAAGCATGAAAGCAAAGCAAATAGGGGGAATAGCATGGAGGAGAAGCGTGAGTGTCCCCAAGAGAAGGCATGGGGGGAAAAGCACTTCCAGCCTTTAGGATTCTAAAGGAGATCCAGAAGATGAGCAGATTGGATCATCTGCCAGTCAACATTGTAAGCAAGAGATGGTTACCTAACCTTCTCTTGCATGCTTCTCTTCCACTTGTTTTTCTGTTGGGAAAATGAAATAGTACCGTGTTTCCCCAAAAATAAGACAGGGTCTTACCAAAAGATGCATTAGGGCTTATTTTCTGGTTAGGTCTTATTTTGGGGGAAAGATGGTACTAATTGTGTCCATCTGCTTGATGATCTTAACTGGGGCTTATTTTGGGGTAGGGCTTATATTACAAGCATCTTAAAAAATCATGCTAGGGCCTATTTTCTGGTTAGGTCTTATTTTTGGGGAAACAGGGTAGAAACCAGAACATAAGGCTCTTGGAAAACTGGAGATCATACAGAACCTTTTTAATCAGTATCTGAAGGAGTTGCAGTTTAATTTATGGCCCACCTAGCTAAATATATGGAAAACGTCCAGGTTACTGATATTGATATGCCCATACTGATTGGGGAATTCTTGAAGTCCCCGTGCTTTAAAGTTCCAAAGGTTGAAAAGGACTGCTTTAAAGTCTCAAAAGTGCTTTTTCAAAAGGCAGCTGGACGGTTTTTCCTTTGAGGAAGAAGACGTTTCACTTCTCATTTTAAGAAGCTTCATCAGCTGCTGGATGGGGATGGGGATGAAATCACTTAAACACGAGCCAGCCGTGTGCCAGCCGGCTGCAGCCAAAAAAGCTAATACAGTCCTTGGTTGTATAAACAGAGGATCAAAATCACGTGAAGTATTAGCACCGCTTGATAAAGCCTTACTAAGGCCACAGTTGGAATACTTGCACCCAGTTTTGGTCACCACATTACAAAAAAGATGTTGAGACCTTGGAAAAAGTGGAAAGAAGAGCAACTAAGACGATCAAAGTCCTGGAGACTAAAACATATGAAGAACGGTTGCAGAATTGGGTTTGGCTAGTCTAGAGAAAGGAAGGACTAGGAGTGATCTGATAGAAGCATTCTAGTATTTGAAGGGCTGCCACAAAGAAGAAGGGGTCAATTTATTTTCTAAAATACCAGAAGGCAAGACAAGAGACAATGGGTGGAAACTAATCAAGGAGAGGAACAACCTGGAATTAAGGAGAAACTTCCTTACAAGTGAGGACGATTACCCAGTGGAACAGCTTGCCACCAGAAGTTGTGGGTGCTCCATCACTGGAGGTTTTTAAGAAGAGACTGGACAGCTACTTGTCTGAAACAGTATAGTATCTCCTGCTTGAGCAGGGGGTTGGACTAGAAGACCTCCAAGGTTCCTTCCAGCTCTATTATGATTGATTGATTTAGTTCCAACAGTTCCACTAGAACTGATAAAGCTTCTTGGATGAGAAGCGAAACGTCTTCACCTTCCTTCAAGAATAAAACAAACCCAGTCCAAATGCCTTTCGAAAAAGCACCTTTGAGACAACTATGACTTGGATGTCTGAGTATCTCCAGAGACACTGGAGACTGGAAGGGGCTGTCACGCTCTTGGAAACCAGACAGCTGCTGAAAAGTCCCATCACATTATGGATGGTCGCAGAGAGGAGAGAACAAAAGCAGAAAATAAAACCAGGATAACAAAGAAAGATCAGGAGCGGTCAAAACTAAAGGGGCATTAAAGCGGAATGTTAATTACAGGTATTATAAAATTCAGATTTTGATCCCTTAATGAGGCCGACAGTATTCAGTTTGTCCCAGTCTTGAGAAATACATCACTTAACTATTTTCCTTTCATTTTCTAAAATGCCCGAGAAACAATTTCTGCTTGATAATGGCAGAATAGCCACGAACACTGCCAAATGCCCATCACAGATACATGCTGATTACATGACAATTTTCCCTCCTATTTCAAGCATCATATAGAGTGAAATTTGTCTTCGCATTGATTGCCTGACAGACATCTTAAGTTTTTGTGTGTTCAGTGCTTTTCTTGGAAACTTCTAGCGAGGTTGAAATGAACGATATTAACCGCATGGCCACCTGCCTACGGAATAATGGTTGCGTCTGAATTTCTCTGATTTTGTTGCCAAATACACATGTGAGAGAACGCACACATTTTCCTAAGGCATAGTGGGCAGTTGTAACGACATCAACAAGATCCCATCATCATCACATAATTATCACCCTCATTGTGTGTAACAGTTTCACAGTAACCTACAAATGAACCTAAAATCTAAATCTAAAATCCAGAGAAAATCTCCCAGAAAACCAACGATTTATATATTGGAATTAAGAGGACAGGCAGAAAAAAAGAGAGTATTTTCAGTCAAACTTCCCTGCTCAAATTTCCAAATGTTATTCCGTTTTAGCTGTGAGCAATATAAATTGGCACCTATTTTTACTGGCATGTGTTTTTAGACTTCGGTTAACTGGGCTTCAATAAATCTTACCATCTATCTAACTTCTGCTCTGTTCTTCAAACTTAGGGAAGCTTTTGAGAACTCTTCACCACTGGAAATCCCACCAAGCGGGACCCAATGTTTTTACCAAGTTATAAGTAAAAGATCTCCAGATGGTGTGGCTGCTCCATCACTGGAGGTTTTGTAAGAAGAGATTGGACAATCATTTGTCTCACATGGTACAGCTTCTCCCTGTGTCAGCGTCTCACCGCTGGCATAGAGAGGAGAGAGATAAGACCTGAACTTTTGCCTGCTAAATCCCTTTGAAGCTGGGTCGTCGTGGAAATGAAGGGAGGGGGGACATTCCTGTGAAATGACGAGACAAGAAGTCAGTGGAGTGACTTGGAAGATAGCCAATGAGAAGCAGATAATTGGGGATCGGAAAGGGAGGGATTGGGGGGGCAAAAGGTCAGCCTTGTCCGCATTGAGTCATGATCTGGTTGCTGTGCTCAAATAACGAGAAGATTTCCTTAAAGATTGGCAGTTTGGAAATTAATTTATTTTGAGATAGCATCGAAGTCTGACACCCTGCTTGAGGTTGGACTAGAAGACCTCCAAGTTCTCTTCCAACTCTGTTATTCTATTATGATCAAGCAATCAATCAGAATAAATCAGAATAGAGATGGAAGGGACCTTGGAGGTCTTCTACTCCAACCCCCCTGCCAAGCAGGAGACCCTATACAATTTCAGACAAGTGACTATCCAGTCTCTTCTTAAAAGCCTCCAGTGATGGAGCACCCACAACTTCTGGAGGCAAGGAGTTCCACTGATTAATTGTTCTCACTGTTAAGAAGTTTCTCCTTAATTCCAGGTTGCTTCTTTCCTTGATTAGTTTCCATCCGTTGTTTCTTGTCTTGCCTTCAGGTGCTTTGGAAAATAAATTGACCCCCCAGCCTCTCAAATACTGGAATACCGCTATCATGTCCTCCCTAGTCCTTGTTTTCTCTAAACTGACCAAACCCAAATCCTGCAACTGTATGTTTTTGTCTCCTTTAATCATCTTTGTTGCTCTTCTCTGCACTTCTTCCAAAGTCTCAATGTCTTTTTTTGTAATGTGGTGACCAAAACTGGATGCTGTATTCCAAGTGTGGCCTTACTAAGACTTTATAAAGCAGTAGTAACACTTCACGTGATTTTGATTCTATGCCTCTGTTTATACAAACAGATCTGATGCCTAGATTTCAATACAGTAAAGAATGAATAATTGTAAAGTGGCAGAAAGGATCAGATATGGAGGACACCCAATGAATCTTCTTAATCACATTTAGGGTTATTTGTCTCTGGGATTTGTTTTTTAACCTCAGTCAAAAGCAGGAATGAGGATCTAAAGCCATTCTATTTGCATTTTGTGAAAAAAGATGGGGACTGGAGAATCTATTGCCTACCTCATCTCATTTTTCTTAATTTCAAAACCCCCCCAAAGTTTTAAATCCAACTTACCCGAGAGTCCAGCTGCTGCATATACGACCAGAGATATTCAATATTAGCTCCGAAAGGATGAACGTGAAGGAATGTTGATATGATACCTGTATTAAAATGATTTTTTTTTTAAAAAAAAACAGTGATAATTGATTCACGCCATACAGAGTAGGATAAAATAATTATTGTACATAAATGCATCTGAATTCAAAAGTCGGGACTTGTGTCTCTGAAGCAATTCAGCAAGTAGATGAATTTCAACCCAAACTCTTAGCTTTCAAGAATTAAGAGTTCATAACCAAGTGTTCAAAAAAAGAGAAGAAAACATTATTATTTCCAAGTGACCAAAAAAAAAAAAGAAGAAGAAGAAGAAAATAAATGAAAGGCATGCTGGAAACATTTTTGCAGCTTTGCATGTTATGCCTGATTTGCCCATCAAAATTTGTAGGCATTCGAATAATAAAATTCTTGCTTTTTTGTTTGTTTGTTTGTTTTTACTTCTTTGGTGGCTCTGGTTAGGAACATGTGTTGGCTATCATCCCTGTTCAGCATTAGCCTGACTTGAATTTTTAAAAAAATAATTTCAGCATGGGTCACATCCAGATTCAGATTAGCGAGCAAATTAAACCACGTTTTTTTTCCATTTATATTTTTTTCTCATTTTGAAAACTTTTTGCAGATCTCATGCAACGAACAGAAGCTAGCACAGACAGATCAATGAATTTTTAAAAATAGTTTTCTTCCCTATAAATTAACTTTGTCTCTGCTAGCAGCAAGGGTCTACAAAAAAATCTAGCTTGATCCTATGGTTATCCGCAGAGAAAATTAGTCAACCGATGGCTACAGAGAACATATACAGGTAGTTCTCAATTTACGACTGCTCCTTTAGTAACCATCTGAAGCATGATTCAAGTATCAAAAAAAAAAACATCAAAGGAAAGGTTCCCTCTTAACAATTCATTGGTGTGTAAATAATAGCCATCAATTCTCAACCAGCGTGTCTATATTTTAGGCAGATGTATTAAATCCAGATTCAAAATGGGCCATTTTTTTTTTTTTTGAAAGTGTGCATGACTTTCCAAAAAGAATTATACTTGGCAGCTACAAATAAGCTACAGATAATTAAGGCCTGTCAATTAATTAAAACTATGGTTGCATGACATGCTACTGAAGAAAGCCAGGACCAGTTGCACGATCCTGCAACCTTTGAGCACCTCTGCCCTTGAGGTGCTTCAACCAAGTTTTTTGACTCCTTTGAATCCATCATAGCTGCCACCTGAAACCCTAGAGCAGTGATGGCTAACCTTTTTGCCATCGTGTGCCAAAAGCGGGGTGAGTGCGGGGGGGGGTCATGCGCCCACGTGCCCACACCCATAATTTTATGCGCCCCGGCTCCTCCATGCATGCACACCGCTTGCTGTAATACCTGCAATCCATTGCATCAGCAAACAACTGAATCTCCCTGCCTGCAATCAAGCTCATCGGTGAGCAGCTCTTTCTGCCTGCCTGCCTTCCTGCCTGCCTTGTACCTTCTATTGCAGGAGTCTCCAACCTTGGCAACTTTAAGACTTGTGGACTTCAACTCTCAGCAAAGCTGGCTGAGGAATTCTGGGAGTTGAAGTCCACAAGTCTTAAAGTTGCCAAGGTTGGAGACCTCTGTTCTATTGGGTAAGTTTTTTCCCCCTTTGCGAGCTTTAAAAAAAATAGTTAATTGGGTTTTTTTTTAGTTGTTCTTTTTTTAGACCTAGCCATTTAAAGTTTAGGAAGTTTTAAATTTAGCTGCTTTTATATAAAAATAAATTAAAATAATATTTGTGCAGCTTTCTGAGATTTAGTGTGTTTCTGTAGTGTTTCACTCTAACTACACAAAGACACAAAATCTCACAAAGCTGTATGTGGAATTTTGTGTGTGTAAAGTGTGAAAGTTGGTTTTTGGGGCTTTTTGTGGCTGTATGAGGTTCCTGCTTGTTGCAAGGGCCATTTTGGGTCTAGCACAGCTGCTTTTACCTTGTGGGTGAGCCAGTTGTGTTGTGTTGTGTTTTGTAGATTAAAAAAGGGCAAAGAAATGACATTGACTTGGCCACGCCCACCCAGTCACCTTACCACCAAGCCCCGCCCACTAATTAAGCCATGCCCACAGAACTGCTAGCAAAAAGTTTTAGATTTCACCCCTGCTCCAGAGGCTTTCTAGGAGCCTGGGGAGGGTGAAAACGGCCTTCCCCCACCCCCTGGTGACCCTCCGTAGGCCAGAAACGGCCTGTTTGCAGACTTCTGGTAGGACCGGAAGGCCCGTTTTTCGCTCTCCTCAGGCTCCAGAGCCTTTCTAGGAGCCTAGGGAGAGCAAAAAACGGGCCTTCCCCCGCCACCCCAGGCCCTCCGGAGGCCGGAAACAGTCTGTTTCCCTACTTCCGGTGTGCCCGGGGAGCTGAGCTTGCGTGCCCACCAATATGGCTCTGCGTGCCACCTATGGCATGCGTTCCATATGTTTGCCATCACAGCCCTAGAGACTATGGATTAATGAATCCTTGCAAAACAACAAAAACAAACCCCAAAAGAATGCTTTGGTAGGTGGATCTGAAAATCCTGAATGAAACCTGAAAAGTTTGTGAGATCATCATGTTCTTTTAACAACCCCATAATCCCTTGCGGGGTGGAGTCTGGGCAACTGAATGGAGCTGAGCTATTACTGGCCAGATGCCCTTCTTGTCGCCAATGAGGAGTTTTGTTCAGCAGATACCTTCTCATTGTGCTCAGAGAGAGAAACATCTGCCTCTAACCTAGGATCGAACTCACAGCCTCCTAATTGTGAGGCGAGAGCCCCAACTCTAGGCCACCGCACCCACTCCACGAAGTTCATGAGATGTTTCCACCAAATCATTAAGACCCAATTAGAGTTTTTGCCATAAAGGGCTACATTTCATGGATTTGTGAAAAATGTTTAGCTTCATAGAAATGTTTTTATTTCTTAATGTAGCCAACTTATCCAAATATTGGGTGGGGGGGTGTTTCCACCTCTTTCCTGGGGTCTCTCACCCAGTGAAACGTAGAAGGGCTGATTCTTCTCCTCGAAGGCACGAGCAAGGTTATGCTTGGAAAAAGGAGCATGGGGAGTTATCTTACCTATCAACAAAGCCTCTTTCTCTGATTTTAGTGGCTGGCTTCGCTTCTCTGCATTCTTTTCTCTGTCTTGGTTGACCAACGGTGCTGTCAACCCATTGATTTCCTATAAGGTTGAAAAAACAAAATTAAATAAAACATTCCTTCTGTGGAATACATCCATGTCAATAGGCACTGCTGGCATTCTTCCCCTCTCTTTCTCTCTCGATATATATATAAAAAAGGACATTACTTTAATTTCCAGCTACAGGCAAGACAATTATAAATTATTGATCTGTTTTCCAACGCTCAGTAATTCCCAACGGGATCTAAGGAAGAAAAAAATAAACAAGTTTTTTGTTTCTCTCTCTCTCCATCTCTTAATTGCCTATAGCCGAAAAAAGGTCCAGATTGAACAATAAAGAAGAATATATTTTTTTAAAAAATCATCTGCCCTTTGTCGAATAAAATTGACTTCCCCTCTGGATTATTCCAATCTCGAGATAAGTATTAGGATAAACTAATGGATAACAGCATGTCCAATTTTTTTTTTCTTATTCACAGTTCTTGCAGTAAGAGACGGAAAAAAAATACAGAAAGCTGTGACAATTTTACAATCTCGGGGTGAAAATAACCTATTTTCCACGGAATGACACAACTTTGGTAAGAAGAAATGACTCCTTTCCAAAAACAGCACAATAACAACTTCCCCTGCGCTTACAGGTAGTCCTCAGACTTACAACAGTTCATTTAGTGACTGTTTGAAGTTACAGGGCACTGAAGAAAGCGACTTTATGACCATTTTTCATACTTACGACCGTTATAGTTTCCCTACGGTCATGTGATCGGATGGTTGGCAATGGACTCATACTTACGACTGTTGCTCTGTCCCAAAGTCACGTGATCCCCTTTTGTGAGCTTCTAACCAACAAATTCTACGGGGAAGCCATAGATTGTTTTTCCTTAAAGACATTTTGCTCCTCATCCAAGAAGCTTCATCAGAAGCTTCAGAACTGTTCTCTAGAACCGAAGAAGCTTCTTGGATGACAAGTGAAAGCTCTTCAAGGAGGAACCAAGAAAATCCAGTTGCCTTTTTAAAAAAAAACACCTTTGGGAAATCCTGAATAAATGGCTGTCTACTCTTTTCTCACACCCACTACTCCAGGTGGCAAGCTGCTCCACTGTTTCATTGTTCTCACTGTCGGGTAGTTTCTTCTTAGTAAAACTTGCTCAAATTTAACCTTGGCTTGTTTGTTTCTTCACGTTTGCGTTTATTGAAGAAACACAGCACGTTTGGTTAATTTATGGTTCAATATAAGCTATCTAGAATAAAACTCAATTTCCACCTGAACTCGTAAAACCCAGTACTCAATTTAAGCTGTGTTGTGTGGGCGTCGCTGATCAGTGCCAATGAACTCAATGGGGTATGATATTGTGGTTCTCTTAAGCTGCGCTGAGAAACCAGCTTTCCTGAGAGAAGCACCTTAAAGTTTATCGAGCAAGTATAGAAAATATTAAGTGTCTGTTGTGGATTTAGATTTCATGGAGACGATCACAATGCCTCTGGCATTCTGAAAGAACATAAGGTCAAGCCACATCATTGTTTCGGAAACGAAAAATAATAGATCACTGAGGACTAGAAACTTATAAATGTCAAGAAAAGACAGAGGAGGAGGATTTGAAATTGGATGGACACGAGACTCCTCCATAATTGCTGGTTCATCTGAAGGGCTCCTAAAAAGGTTTACAAGACATCCCCAAGCAGCAAATTTGATTTAATTCATACTGGATAATTCCAAGGGTGAAATCCAGCAGGTTCTGACAGGTTCTAGAGAACTGGTAGCGGAAATTTTCGGTCACATACTGTATTTTTTGGAGTATAAGACACTCAGGACGATAAGACGCACTTACCTTTTTTGGTGAGGAAAAGAAAAAAAAGAAATCTGCCTCTGCCTCTGAGCAATTTTGCCTCATTGCAACAAACAGCAAACAGCCTGCTTTACTTTCAGTTTCGTTTTCAGCATAGCTTGATTAGCACAAGGGAAAAAAAAAATCTGCTTCAGCAATTTACCTCCTTGCAGCAAGCAGCAGAGCCCTGCTAGCAAAACAGCTGAGAGCAAATCAGCTGAGAGTCGGGAGGCCGATCCAATCAACTTGTGCTAATTAGGCTGTGCTGAAGCTGAAAGGAGCTGTTTTTTCTTGCTGTTTGCTTGCAAGGAGGTAACTACTGCGAGGCAGAGGCCAAAGGGTGGGGGCCAATGGGTGAGCGGGGCTACATTCGGTGTATAAGACGCACCTAAATTTTCACCTCCTTTTAGGGAGGGAAAAAGGTGCGTCTTATACTCTGAAAAATACGGTAATTCTCCATGTGCAACCTTACAACTCCCCTCTCACAATTGCATTTTTGTTCTGCTGGATGTAAAACAGGACTTTATCTTACCTAGCCTTGAATCAATAATTCTCTAATTATTATGACCTATAAAAATCTGACAATGGGGTAAATATTTACTCCTGGGGTTGCTGAATGAGAGAGAAGGAGGGAGGGAGGAAGAGAGAGAGAGAGAGAGAGAGAGAGAGAGAGAGAGAGAGAGAGAGAGAGAGAGAGAGAGATTTGCATCTGGAATCTCAAATATAATATGTTGGATCAGGCCAGGTAAAAAAACAAACAAACCCTAGCAAATGCATTTGCAAATGTTATGACTGGTAAATATTCAACTCGGCTAGCCTTTTGTGATTTAATGCGCTGCCTGAAAAAAGCCAATCTGGGCAGCTTGTATTTAATTCAAATTTCGCTCACAGGGTCACAGGTCAAAATTCTGTACGAAACATCAAACAACAAAACATGTGTTACAATTCAGATATTAAATGGGGAAACCGTGTCGCTAATTGGCTTCTAACATGAAAGCCCCCTGTTAGATTTTAATTATACCTAAAATTTCCATTCAGCAATCACGACGGAACAGGTTTTTTTGCTGTTTTCTGAGGTTCCCTATAGAAAAAAAAAGTAGTTTTCTATTTATAAAAAAAAGATAGATTGGTTTACAAAGAGGAGTAATATTACTCCAAGGGCACCATGAATGGATGGATCAGCAAAACACTCTCCGTTAAGGGATTAATTCAGTTCAGATTTCTTGCTGGTCAACCATTAACCTTGGCTAAAGCCAATGCTCTTTTGTCAAGAACATAATTCCTTGTGTGTCTGTCCACTTGGCCAATAAATAATTCTATTCTATTCTATTCTATTCTATTCTATTCTATTCTATTCTATTCTATTCTATTCTATTCTATTCTATTCTATTCTATTCTATTCTATATTAAGTGAGTTTCGCCTCAGTTTATCACCTTTCTTGCCACACTTGTTAAGTTAGCAACACGGTTGTGAAGTGAATCTTCATGGACTTTGCTCATCAGAAGGTCACAAAAGGGGGGGGGATCACGTGACCTCAGGACACTGAAACCGTCATAAGTACATGCCAGTTGCCAAGCTTCCAAATTTTTATCACGTGACTCTGGGGATGCTGCAGTGGTCGTAAGTGTGAAAATGAGTCACTTTTTTCAGTGCTGCTGTAACGTCGAACGGTCACTAAACAAACTGTTGTAACTCGAGGACTACCTGTAGTAAGATGGTCTAGCAGCTTACTATCTAGATCTTTGCTCAGACTCACTTCCATAATGTACTTTCTAGACTATTTAATATCACGGTACCTTTTCATTACGGCTTATCTCCATCCCAGCCTAGCTGAACGGTGCTGGAGACAGATTAAAATATTTTTTTCAATTTCCTTCCCCGTATTATTATCATTATTATTATTATAAAATTGTTTTTCCTTTCGGAGTTTCGTCCTTGTATCTCATTTTCCAAGCCAGCACCATGGAAACCCGTTAATAAACGACTACAGATGTCAAAGTCATCAGAAAAACAAAACAACTGGAGGATGAAATATTTATTCTCAACGAAATGTTCTCCGAAGGAAATAGGAGAAAAACGTATTGGAGTTTCCCAGAGCAATTACGAATGATGATTAAAGATAGAGAAGAGACTGAGAAGTCCATCAAAGAACACCAAACTCAAAACGACAGAAAAAGGGAGATCTCAGATGAGGGGGTGACATATTTATTTGAGTGGGTGGGCCATTCCCAGAAGTGAATTTGGGGTTCCATAGGGTGCCAGTTTAGATAGGACCCCAATTTCTGGGGGAAAAAAAATCAAATATGGGTAGTCCTCATCTTATGACCACAATTGAGCCTAAACTTTCTGTTACGAAACGAGACATTTCCTGAGCCAATGTTGCCCCGTTTTACGACCTCTCTTGCCACAGTTGTGAAGCGAATTACTGTGGTTGTTAAATTAGAAACACGGTTGTTAAATGAATCTGGCTTTCCCCGTGGACTTTGCTCATCGGAAGGTCGCAAAAGGAAATCACGTGACACTGCAATGGTCATAAGTACGAGTCAGTTGCCAAGCGTCTGAATTTTGTTCACATGACCACGGGGATGCGGCAACGGTCGTAAGGGTGAAAAATGGTTGTAGGTAGGTCACTTTTTTTCAGTGCCATTGTAACTTCGAACGGACACTAAATGAACTGTTGTAACCCGAGGACGGCCTGTAGAAGAATTGCTTTTTTTTTTGTGGAAGTTCTATCTATATGCTACTCCTAGGATCAGTTGGTGGTTATTTATCTAGACCCTTCATAGTAGAGAGAGAGGGGAAGAGAGAAAAAGAGAAAGAAAGAAAGAAAGAAAGAAAGAAAGAAAGAAAGAAAGAAAGAAAGAAAGAAAGAAAGAAAGAAAGAAAGAAAGAAAGAAAGAAAGAAAGATACAAAGAGAAAGAGAGAAACAAAGAGAGAAGAGAGAGAAAGAGGGGGGCAGAGAAACACAGAGAGAGACAGAAAGGGGGGAGAGAGAGAAAGAAAGAAAAAGTGAAAAAGAGAGAGAAAGAGAGAGGGGGAGAGAGAGAGGGAGAGAAAGAAAAAGAAACAAAGAGAGAGAAGAGAAAAGAAAAAGAAACAAAGAGAGAGAAGAGCAAGAGGGGGAGAGAAACAGAGAGAAAGAAAGACAGAAAGAGGAGGGAGAGAGAGAGAAAGAAAAAATGAAAAGGAGAGAAAGAGAAAAGAGAGAGAAATAGAGAGAGGGAGAGGGAGAAAAAGAAAGAGAAACAAAGAGAGAGGAGAGAGAAGAGAGAGAAAGGGAAACAGAGAAAGAGAGAAAGAAAAAGAAAGAACAGAGAGAAAAAAGAGAAGAGATAGAGGGGGGAGAGAGAAACAGAGAGAAAGAGAGACAGAAAGAGAGATAGAAAGAGGGGAGAGAGAGAAAGAAAGAAAAAGTGAAAGAGAGAGAGAGAAAGAAGAGAAAGAGAAACAAAGAGAGAACAAGACAGAAGGGAAAGAAGGAGGGAAACAAAGAGAGAGAGAGAAAGGAAAAAAAGAAACAGAGAGAAAAAGAGAGGAGAGAGAGGAGAGAGAAACAAAGAGAGAAACAGAAGAGGAGAGGGAGAGAGAAAAAGTGAAAGAGAGAGAGAAAGAAAAAGAAAGAGAGGGAGAGGGAGAGAAAGAAAGAGAGAGAAGAGAGAGAGAGAAGAGAATGAGAAAGAGAGAGAAGTTGTCACAATCTGCTTTCTTATTTCAATTTAAAGCATCCTCTCAAGAGATTGTCTAAGTTATGGAAAGACTCTCTCTGCCCTTCCTGGCGTTACCGGATCTCGCGCTGACTCCTAGGTAGGTATTTGTGCTAAATCCAGCTTGTCAGCTGTATCAAATAGGTACTAATCCCATTAAACGCATTACAGGCCACTAATAACCATGCGGAAAACTAAGCCGTCCTTCCCTCGGCAGACATTTTGATCTGCAAAACACTCAGCGACAGACGCGCCTCCAGGGAGGAAGGATTGTCAACTTCCCTTTATTAACGGATGTAATTCCGTAATTCACATTTCTCCAACGTGTCGCCGGGATGTCTAAACTAAACTATCCGGTGTTTTGAAGAAGTATTTGCCGTGTTGGGCCCTCGACCTCTGTTCCTCCTCTTCATGGGAAGAAAACTCCTTCCCCATTACAGGTGGTCCTCGATTTACGGCCACAATTCAGCCCCAAATTTCCTGTCGGTTAAGCGAGACATTTGTTGAGCGGGGTTCGCCTCGTTTTACGACTTTTCTCTCGCCGCAGCTGTTCAAGTGAATCATTGCAGTTCTTAAATTAGGGACACGGTTGTTAAGTGAATCTTGATGCTTGCTCGTCAAAAGGGGATCCCATGACCCAGGGACATTGCAACAGTTATTCATCTAACTGTGGGGGATGCAAAAGTCACGTGTGGGAAAATGGTCATAACTCACTTCTTTCAGTGCCGTTGTAAGTTCAAACGGTCACTAAATAGACGCTTAGAAGTCAAGGACTACCTGTATCAGGGATGACTCACACCCTGGTCACCACTTCTTTATCCTTCTACCACCAAGAAGGAGATTAATATGTTTTATTGAGTTAGGGATTTTCTGTCTTCACTTTGTGTTGGGGGTGGGGGTGGGGTACACCGAAGGAGCTCAACCAATCCCATTGTACATATGTTGTGCACTGACAATAAAGATTTGAATTGAATTGAATTGAATTCTGAATTGAGAAGGAAGAGGTACAAAGAGAAGGAGGAGAAGGAGAAGGAGGAGGAGGAGGAGGAAGAGGAGGAGAAGGAGGTATAAGGAGAAGGAGGAGGAGAAGGAGTTACAAGGAGAATGAGGAGGAGAAGGAAGAGGTACAAAGAGGAGGAGGAGGAGGCAGAAGGGGAAGGAGGAAGAGGAGGAGAAAGAAATACAAGGAGAAGGAGAAGGAAGAGGTACAAGGAGAAGGAGAAGGAGAAGGAAGAGGTACAAAGAGAAGGAGGAGGAGGAGGCAGAAGGAGAAGGAGGAAGAGGAGGAGAAGGAGGTACAAGGAGAAGGAGGAGGAGAAGGAGGTACAAGGAGAATGAGGAGGAGAAGGAAGAGGTACAAAGAGAAGGAGGAGGAGGCAGAAGGGGAAGGAGGAAGAGGAGGAGAAAGAAATACAAGGAGAAGGAGAAGGAGAAGGAAGAGGTACAAAGAGAAGGAGGAGGAGGCAGAAGGAGAAGGAGGAAGAGGAGGAGAAGGAGGTACAAGGAGAAGGAGGAGGAGAAGGAGGTACAAGGAGAAGGAGGAGGAAAAGGAAGAGGTACAAAGAGAAGGAGGTGGAGGAGAAGAAGGAGGAGGAGGAAGAGGAGGAGAAGGAGGTATAAGGAGAAGGAGGAGGAGAAGGAGTTACAAGGAGAATGAGGAGGAGAAGGAAGAGGTACAAAGAGAAGGAGGAGGAGGAGGAGGCAGAAGGGGAAGGAGGAAGAGGAGGAGAAAGAGATACAAGGAGAAGGAGAAGGAGAAGGAGAAGGAAGAGGTACAAAGAGAAGGAGGAGGAGGAAGAGGAGGAGGCAGAAGGAGAAGGAGGAAGAGGAGGAGAAGGAGAGGAGGAGGCAGAAAGAGAAGGAGGAGGTACAAGGAGAAGGAGGAGGAGGAGAAGGGAAGGTAGGAGAAGGACAAAGAATAAGGGAAGGAAAAGGAGGAAGGAGGAAGGAAGGGAGGGAGGGAGGGCGGGAGGAAGGAAGGAAGGAAGGAAGGAAGGGATCTTTCCTGATGTAGTTACAGATGTCAAATATTGAAGTGCAAAATGTTTGCCCTACATGCTCTGACAAAATGGGAAGACCTGGAAGACAAGACAGACAGGGTCTGCGTTCCGATTCTGCCTTTCCTGTGAGTAGGTACGGCAAGGAGGAGGAGGAGGCTATCAAATGTAATCCTTTTACCAAGCAAGCATTATAACCACGGGGCCTGACACACCCTCTTCCTTTGTTCTCAGGGCTCTTAAACATGAAGTGGGAAGCTTACGGCAAAAGAAATCGCTTCGTTTGCCACGCGACAAGATGCGTCAAGGTTTGACAAGACGCAACTGAAACGGAAAGACAGCCTCTCTCCGGCTTCACTGCGTTTGAGAAGAAGTGAATTCTCATTGGAGGATCAGACTTTCAAATGAATAGACTTCAGGCCAACTGTATGACAAAGACCAACTACCGAAATATTGTCGGGTTATTTAAAACATCTTTTCCAACCCATTCCTCCGTTTCCGTGGAATTGTGGTTCCTATCGCCCTGGGCCTTTCTTTTCCATGGGTCCCTGCACGAAATTGGCTTTCCTGGACGCTTGGACAGGGATTTGGGTCAAACCATGATGACATCACAGGGGTCAAGAATGTCATTTTGCAAAGGACATCGATGCTATAAGCTACCCGAAACTATAAACTATGATTATTATTCTGTTGCTTTGCATGTACCTGTACATTGAGAGTTTCTGCACTGAAGACAAATTCCTAGTATTAAAACTTGGCCAATAAAGAATTCTGTTCTGTTCTGTTCTGTTCTGTTCTGTTCTGTTCTGTTCTGTTTTTCTATTCTGTTCTATTCATTTTCCGTTCTGTCCTGTTTTGTTCTTTGGTCTGTTCTGTTCTTCTATTCTGTTCTGTTCATTTTCTATTCTATTCTATTCTATTCTATTCTATTCTATTCTATTCTATTCTATTCTATTCTATTCTATTCCATTCCTTATTCCATTCCATTCTGCATTCTATTCTATTCTATTCTATTCTATTCTATTCTATTCTATTCTATTCTATTCTATTCCATTCCATGTTTTCTATTCTATTCTATTCTATTCTATTCTATTCTATTCTATTCCATTCCATTCCATTCCATTCCATGTTTTCTATTCTATTCTATTCCATTCCATTCCATTCCATTCCATTCCATTCCATTCCATTCCATTATTCTATTATGTTCTATTCTATTCTAGTCTATTCCATTCCATTCCATTCCATTCCATTCTGCATTCTATTCTATTCTATTCTATTCTATTCTATTCTATTCTATTCTATTCTATTCCATTTCATTCCATTATTCTATTCTATTCTATTCTATTCTATTCTATTCTATTCTATTCTATTCTATTCTATTCTATTCTATTCTATTCTATTCTATTCTATTCTATTCCATTCTGCATTCTATTCTATTCTATTCTATTCTATTCTATTCTATTCCATTCCATTCCATTCCATTCTGCATTCTGTTCTGTTCCGTTCCGTTCCGTTCCCTTCCGTTCCATTCTGCATTCTATTCTGTTCTGTTCTGTTCCGTTCCGTTCCGTTCCGTTCCGTTCCGTTCCGTTCCGTTCCATTCCATTCCATTCTATTCTATTCCATTCCATTCTGCATTCTATTCTATTCTACTCTATTCTATTCTATTCTATTCCATTCCATTCCATTCCATTCTGCATTCTGCATTCTGTTCTGTTCTGTTCTGTTCTATTCTATTCTATTCTATTCTAATTCTATTCTAGTCCAGTCCAGTCCAGTCCATTCCATTCTGCATTCTGCATTCTGCATTCTGCATTCTGTTCTATTCTATTCTATTCTATTCTATTCTATTCTATTCTATTCTATTCCATTCCATTCCATTCCATTCCATTCTTTTCCCTTATTCTATTCTATTCTATTCCATTCCATTCCATTCCATTCCATTCCATTCCATTCTGCATTCTGCATTCTGCATTCTGCATTCTGTTCTGTTCTGTTCTGTTCTGTTCTGTTCTGTTCTATTCTATTCTATTCTATTCTATTCTATTTTCTATTCTATTCTATTCTATTCTATTCTATTCTATTCTATTCTATTCTATTCTATTCTATTCTATTCTAGTCCAGTCCAGTCCAGTCCATTCTGCATTCTGCATTCTGCATTCTGTTCTATTCTATTCTATTCTATTCTATTCTATTCCATTCCATTCCATTCCATTCCATTCCATTCCATTCTGCATTCTGCATTCTGCATTCTGCATTCTGCATTCTGCATTCTGTTCTGTTCTGTTCTATTCTATTCTATTCTATTCTATTCTATTCTATTCTATTCTATTCTATTCTATTCTATTCTATTCCATTCCATTCCATTCCATTCCATTCCATTCTGCATTCTGTTCTGTTCTGTTCTGTTCTGTTCTGTTCTATTCTATTCTATTCTATTCTATTCTATTCTATTCTATTCTATTCTAGTCCAGTCCAGTCCAGTCCAGTTCAGTCCAGTCCATTCTGCATTCTGCATTCTGCATTCTGTTCTATTCTATTCTATTCTATTCTATTCTATTCTATTCTATTCTATTCTATTCCATTCCATTCCATTCCATTCTGCATTCTGCATTCTGCATTCTGCATTCTGTTCTGTTCTGTTCTGTTCTGTTCTGTTCTGTTCTATTCTATTCTATTCTATTCTATTCTATTCTATTCTATTCTATTCTATTCCATTCCATTCCATTCCATTCCATTCCATTCCATTCTGCATTCTGTTCTGTTCTGTTCTGTTCTGTTCTGTTCTGTTCTATTCTATTCTATTCTATTCTATTCTATTCTAGTCCAGTCCAGTCCAGTCCAGTCCAGTCCAGTCCATTCTGCATTCTGCATTCTGCATTCTGCATTCTGTTCTATTCTATTCTATTCTATTCTATTCTATTCTATTCTATTCTATTCTATTCTATTCTATTCTATTCTAGTCCAGTCCAGTCCAGTCCAGTCCAGTCCAGTCCAGTCCAGTTTTAAAAGAATTCTTATTTGTATCTTATTACTCTATATTGTTTTTACTGCTCTACAGGTAGTCCTCCACTTACAGAGTTTATTTAGTGACCGTCCAAAGTTACAACGGCACTGAAAAAATTGACATGACCCTTTTTCACATCACCGTTGCAGCATCTCTGTGGTCACGTGATCAAAATTCAGACGCTTTGCAACTGGTTTTTTCTACGTAGCCAAGATTTTTCTACAGCCCTAGCTCAGTGGTCACATCCATTCGATTCTGGGCTTTTTTCTTCTGGCAATATATACAATATATATACAATACAATATAATGCTGTATATAATTTGTTTCAGTCTGAACATAAATAAATAAATAAAAAGTCAAATGTAACCGGAAGATTGGGTTCTTCGCATGAGGTCTAGAATGCTGATTTTTTTTTTTTTTTTTGAAATTAAAACCCACTGTCTTCTGAAAATTCAGGGCTGGCAATTTGAACATCTACACAAACCGGGTTACGCACATTTCTCAGTCCCAGGCATATAAATGTTTCAGCAATGAGAAATGTTTTTTTAAAAAAAAACCTTTGCCATGATAAATGTGGCAAGGCAAGGGAGCCGTTTCTTGCTAATTCTTGCAAGGCAAATTAAAAAAAAAAAACCCAAATCAATTCATTTATCTTGAAATAAGCACCCCAGGTAGCACGCCTCCAATTCCGCAAAAGGTTACTCTTTGTTAGGACCATTAATCCATTAAAAAAAACCCATCTTTTATTTCAAAAACTCAAATCCAAAGTTGTACCTACGTTTGCCTGAGATTCGTCATGGCCATTAGTCTCCAACTCCTTGGCATTTTTTTTTAACTGCGAAAGAGAGAGAGAGAGAGAAAAAAAAACCAACTATCACGATTAGCCAGTTTCACACACAGTTATTGTTGATTTATAAAGACACACAATGAACAAAATATACGGAGCGTACCACTCTAATGAGCTGGTTTCTAATGAAACCAGTTAGAAAGCAACCTAGTTAAGATCTGATAGGCTGGCTTACAAAAAATAAAATAAAAGGAAATCGAGGCTCGTTATTTTTTTGTTAAAAAAATAATAAGATTAGGAAAGCGTGAGAAGGGTGCAAAATTGGCTTTCAAGAGTAATAAACGCCTTCATTTCCCATTTGGCTGCTATTAATTTGGAACTTTTGCAAGCGATTTGCAAAGTTGCTGGTAGCTAAATAGCAGGCAGCTAATAATTGCTTCTGAGTTATGAGTTTTGGGGGCATTTTTGAAAATGCCATGATGGGCTTTTTTTTCTGCTCAGGAACCTAAAATTGGGAAGATAAAGCAGCTGATTTGATGGCCTCAGTCATTGAAACCCAACTTCAGGCCATCCGGAAAAAAAAGGAAAGAAATATTCTTAGGGGAAAAAATTAAATCAAATGCCACGTGATTACATAAACATGTTGAAAAGCTGAGGAAAGGCGATGTGGTTGTGTTGTAACAGAACAACGCTATCTGTTTTTGGGGGGAAATTGAGACATCCTATTGGAAAGAGATTAGTTTTGCAAGCATTGTCCATTCTTCATTGCAGAATGTGTCTAGCTAAGAAATATTTTTAGATTGCTACATGTTTGAAATCTCCCTATAGACTTTAAGTGAAATTTGAATAACAGAATAACAGAGTTGGAAGGGACATGAGAGGTCTTCTAGTCCAACCCCTTGCTCAAAAAGAAGATTCTCTACCATTCTGGACAAATGGTAGAACACCCATAATTTCCCGGTGGCAAGCTGTTCCACTGGTTTATTGTTCTCACTGTCAGGAAATTTCTCCTTAGTTCTACGTTGCTTCTCTCCTTCATTATGTTGTGGCTCCGTTACCTGAGCCTGTGTCATCGGCAGGAGAGGACTCCGAGAGTGAAGGAGAGGAGTTGGTAAGGCCTCCCTCTCCAGGACCCTCCTCTCTGGCAATGCCTTCGGTGTCCACTGAAGGGCAAGAGATAGGGCCAGGGCCAAGCACGTCCACGCAGACACAGGTGGACAGTGATGAGGGTAATGAGTCTTGGCTGGACCCATGCCAGCGTCGCAGAGATAAGCGCACGCAACAGAAGAAAAGGCGTGCCCGAGATTAGGCTGAGTCACTGGACCACACCCCACAGGATATAAAAGGGAGTGTGGTGGCCAGTCAAACCTTGTGACGAACAAAGCTGAAAGCTTCCACGCCATTCTGCATTGCCGGACTTTTGGCTATAGACTTTGCTGGACTATCTCTGGACTTGATTAACTCCGTAATTATTGAGCTGTTTCTTTTGATGTATCAGAGGTGGGGAGAAGTTATCTCTCCTCTTTGTAAATAATAAACTCTTGGCAGGCAGCCACTAGGTTGTTGCCAAGTTCCGTTATCTTAAGGAAAAGGATTTTGCTGGCTGGTTTGGTCTTTAACTCCTGAACGTCTGTTGGTGTGTGTGCGTGTGGTTGGGGACAGAACAAATTATTTTCACCTGTTGCTTCTTCTCCTGCCTTCTGATGCTTTGGAGAATAGGTTGATTCCCTCTTCTTTTGTGCAACCCCTCAAATACTGGAAAACTACTATCATGTCACCCCAGTCCTTCTTTTCATTAGACTAGACATATCCAATTCCTGCAATCATTCTTTCCTGAAGATACCTCATAGTAGCTCATGTGAAGATATGTCTTGGATTGTTGGAATATTTAACCTCTTTTCAATTGCCATTTCTTCCCTGAATGTAGAACATCAGCTTCTAATCTAGGGCATGTCGATCCTTGAATCCATCATTCTTTCGATTCACACAATATTTCCTGTGCCAAATGTGACTTGTGTGATTTTGGCCAAACTGTAGAATGTTTCTTTCATCGTTCCAAATCACTTTGTTGGGAAAAAGTTTCAGGTTTAATCAAAGCTTTCTTACAACTTCCCTGGACAACGATTCCTGTAGTAAGATCAAAGAAGAGAGTTGCATCCTGTGCTGATCGTTGTTGGATAAGCTACGCTGTATTGTAGAACTGGAGAGAATTTACTCTAGGCTAGATAATTTTTCAGAAGGCCATTTCAATAAATCTGTGAATACCATTTTTCACTTTGGACCAGTTTTCCGCCAGCTCTAGAAGAGAGGCTTATCTATCTATCTATCATCTCTCTCTCTCTCTCTCTCTCTCTCTCTCTCTCTCTCTCTCTCTCTCTCTCCATCTATCTATCTATCTATCTATCATCTATATGCAAGGGACACAGTGGCTCAGTGGCTAAGAGCGATCGAAAGGTTGGCAGTTCAGCAGTTCAAATCCCTAGTGCTGCATAACGGGGTGAGCTCCCATTACATGTCCCAGCTTCTGCCAACCTAGCAGTTCGAAAGCAGTTAAAAGGGCAAGTAGAAAAACAGGGACCACCTTTGGTGGGAAGGTAACATCATTCCGGGCGCCTTTGGTGTTTAGTCATGCCGGCCAATGACCAACAGAGACGTCTTCGGACAGCGCTGGCTCTTCGGCTTTGAAACGGAGATGAGTACCGCCCCCTAGAGTCGGGAACGACTAGCACATATGTGCGAGGGGAACCTTTACCTTTACCTATATATCTATATCTATATCTATATCATCTATATCTATATCTATATCTATCTATCTATCTATCTATCTATCTATCTATCTATCTATCTAATATATGTCTTCTAGCTTTTATATTTATATATAACTCTGTTTACTACAAACAGTCTTTTTTCAAATGCAGGCTATTACTAAAAATGTCCTTAACAGCCTGCCAGAAATTCCACAGATAAGATAGAGTCTTACTAGAGTTGGCAGAAAGCCCAGAAGCCAGGTTTGCAGAGAAAATTCAAACCCAATGATCAGCGAACGAACGGACGAACACACGTTGTTAACTGCAACTTTTTACAAGCTGTGTGCAAACTTAAATGGGCTAAGGGAGTGGCCAATTAGCCCCAAGTCTTACACTCCTTCTGAGTAGCCACTCCTGCCTTTTGGCAGCCCTGCGTGCTCGAGCATTGAGAAGAGGTGCTTCCACTTCACTCTCTTCACTTGAAGGAGCCTCTGGAGGTTTTGAAGGCCCTGGCTGAATCTCTGCCTCTGGCACCACATCTTCTCCAGCCTTCTCGCTGTCCGACTCGAGTGCTGGCTGCACAGGCTGATGGTGCAACACCACACCAGCTTCCTCGTCGTCGGGATCAACCACAATCCGCTAGCGGGCCACAACAATATATATATATATATATATAATGTATGTCTTCTAGCTTTCCTCCACTTGAGACCAACAGTTGTAAGCTTCCATTTCTTAACAATAGTTCTTACAATTGAAATTGCTAGGTGGAGGCATTTATAGATTTTTTTTATCGCTTTTACCTGCTTTGTAAGAGTAAATTATTTTCCACTTCAAATGCTCAGGAAGCTGTTTAGAAGAGGCTGCGGTTGTTGAAAGGAGACAGAACAATTATCGCAGCTGGAGACATGAGGAAGAGAAGTTCCCAGTGTTTACCTCTGGGACCATCACCTGGGAACCTATGGAGTCATTCATCTTTGGGGCCTTATTAACAACTTTATGGGGATTTTTTTTTTTTTAGGAGTGATATTGAATGAACAAGAAGGGTACTCGGATATATGCAGCCATCTTTGCAACTGTTTTCTTATTTTGAATCTGTAAACAACTGCAGACAGACCTCAAGTATGCATTCAAATGTATAAAATGATGCTGTTCTAGGTTTGTAGGTGTCAGACAGGAGAGATGGACAGTGTAGAAAAGATAGAAAGATAGAAAGATAGATAGATAGATAGATAGATAGATAGATAGATGATAATGATAGATGATAGATAGATAGATAAGATATAGTTAGATGATAGATGGATAGATAGATAGATAGAGATAGATAGATAGAGATAATTAGATGATATAAGATAGATATAGATAATGATAGATGATAGATATATGATATAAAATAGATAGATAGTAGATAGATGATTGATAGATAGATAGATATAGATACATAGATGATAGATGATAAATAGATAGATAGAGATAATTAGATGATATAAAATAGATTATAGATAATGATAGATGATAGATAGATGATATAAGATAAATAGTAGATAGATGAGGGATAGATAGATAGATAGATAGATAGATAGATAGATAGATATAGATAGATAGCGATAGAGATTAGATGATATAAGATAGATAGATGATAGATAGATGATATAAGATATAAGATCAAAACCATGTTGTTCCGCCAGGCTGGGCTATCAATATAAAGATTTTAATTGGTTTTAAATGGGATTTTAAATTCGGGGTTTTATAAATTGGGCCTATTATTTAATAATTTAATTATTTTAATTTTAATTATTTTTAAAAATTGTCTGTCTTTGTGTTTTTAATTAGGCTGTACATCGCCCTGAATCCTTCGGGAGAAGGGCGGTATAGAAATAAAATAAAATAAAATAAAATAAAATAAAATAAAATAAAATAAAATAAAATAAAATAAAATAAAATAAAATAAAATAAAATAATAAAATAAAATAAAATAAAATAAAATAAAATAAAATAAAATAAAATAAAATAAAATAAAATAAAATAAAATAAAATAAAATAAAATAAAATAAAATAAAATAATAAAATAAATAAAATAAAATAAAATAAAATAAAATAAAATAAAATAAAAAAATAAATAAATAAGATAGTAGATAGATGATATAGATAGATAGATATAGCTAGACAGAAATAATTAGATGATAGATGATAGATAGAGATAGTTGAGATAGATATAGACAGAGATAGATATTGTAGATAGATGATAGAGACAGACAGATAGATAGATGATAGATAGATAGATAGATAGATAGATAGATAGATAGATAGATAGATAGACTGAGAAAATGAGCCTGTAACACCATAGTGTGTAACTTTGATCAGCAGAGGGGGAAAAAAAAAACCAGGAAAGGGTCACAAGTTTATTTTTCATTTTATCCGCACATTGATGGCTTTACCTCTCCACCCACAAATTGGAATCCGCTTTGAGTAGAGCAGGGAGAGAAAGAAAAATCATTTGTTCAGTGTATAAAATGATAAATAAGAATGCTAGACTTCCAGCAGCTCACAGCTACGAAAATACAGCATACATTCATTAATGGGTTTCTTCTAACAATCAGAATTCCATCCATTTCTCTTTCTGCCCCCCACATCTCTCTCTGTGTGTGTGTGTGTCTTTGTGTGTGTGTGTGTCTTTTGTGTGTATGTGTGTGCGTACATGGTGTGGGGGTAGAGATTGACTTCGTCATGGATGTTTTGTGTTTGGAGGAAAAAAGGAAGAAGAGAAAGATACAGGATAATGAGACATCGAAATAAATAGCATCGCGTTGCTTCTATGTCTAATAAGCACACACCTTATTATATCAAATGCTACTTCTTTGTTCCTTCCCTTTTTTCCTAATTTCTTATTCCAACAATACACTAATGTTTGAGAATGGCTTATTTTATAGATGCAGAGAGCGCCATTGTGAGATCAAATGTTCAATTTAAACCGCGTGATTTTATTCAAGATTTATTATTTGGCACAGAATTGAAAGACCGCAGAAACATGAGAAGAACAAACCAAGGGAAAAGAAAGATATGGAAGAATAAAAGAGAAAGTGAAGGACAGGAAAAAGACCACAAAAAATAACTGCAGGAGCCACTTACAAACATAAGGATTCTATTTTCACCTCTGGGAATAAGACGGCTCCCTTCTTCCCATAAGCAACCCTTAAGTGGTAAATCCCAAAATCACCAATTCCCTCTGACCATTTTCAGCAAAATAATAATAATAATAATAATAAAAGTCCTGTCCTTGAAGGGAGTCCAGTCGTTCCCTCCTTAAGCAAACAAACCAATTATTCTATTTCTGCAAACTCAGCCATTTTAGTCACTCACTGCCTCATTGTGGGTATTTCTGCATTCTTACATTTTTGTGGGTATAATAATCTCACTGCATTTACCATATACAAAACCTACCTGCCCATCAGTAATTAATCTTGAATTAAAAATTCAAGAGATATTGTTGTCTCTATCTATCTGTCTATCCTTCCATCATCTCTCTCTCTCTGTGTCTGTCTCTCTGTCTCTCTATTATCTATCTATCTATCTATCTATCTATCTATCTATCTATCTATCTATCTATCTATCTATCTATCTAATCTATCCATGTATCCAACTATCCATTTATCTATCTCACAGGTATCAAACTCGCAGTATCATCTTGCCGTCATATGGCTGTCACAAAGTTTTTCCCATTTGCAGTTTGACATCCCTGATCTATCTCTCTATCTCTCTATTATCTATCCATTATCTATCTACCTATCCATATCTATCTATCTATCTATCTATCTATCTATCTATCTATCTATCTATCTATCTCTATCATCTTCTTTCTATCCACCCATCCATTCATCTACCCATCCATCCACCTATCTCTCCATCTACCCATCCATCCATCCATCCATCCATCCATCCATCCATCCATCCATCCACTTATCTATCCTCCTATCCTATCCTATCCTATCCTATCCTATCCTATCCATCCATCTAACTATGTAACTATCACCTCTCCAATTTATATAGCTGCCGTCTCAAAAGCAAGTGAATCTGGGCAGCATACAACAAAATTGAACAATGAATCTGTAAAAACATTAACAACTATTAAAATATTTTTTAAAAAACTATAAAAACAGATTTCTGAGCCTGAGGCTTTGTCCAGAATTATAACCAACCGTCTGTATCAGGGAAACGGAGCCAGGAAGCTTGGCCTGAGCTGCCCTTGTTAGCACTCTATTGTTTCATAAAGGCGAGTTACCAAAGCCAATCCTTTTCTTAATTTCAGCAGCACTTAATCTCCCGATAATCAGGAATGAATTAACTTCAATTAGATGACAGAATTACCAAGCTTTATTAGCTTCAGCTGAAACGACTCTGGCTACAATGATATAAGACTTAATTCTTGTCTCCTGTCTACACAGTTGCTGCCTCGGCTCCCAATGACAAGTTTCCACACAGCTCAACCATCTTGAGGCAATCAAGTTCCCTCAAAAGAATGATGAGTAGCTACTCTTGCTTGGGGTCTTTGTGTCCTCCTTGAAGACTGGCGTTAGGACACCATGAGAAGATGGGCTCAGAACCATAGGGCCACAGACAAGGAACGCTTACACAAGAGTGGCATCCATCTACTTCACAGTCTAGCAAGATAAGGAGCAACTACCATCATCATCATCTTCTTCATTTAACGACCTCATAACTGAATGGAGCAACTGAATGGAGCTAACAGAGTGTTTCCTGTTGCCAATGCAGATTTGTTCAGCAAATATATTCTCATTGTGCCCAGAGAGAGAAATATCTGTCTCTACCTAGGATTGAACTCACAGCCTCCTGATTGTGAGGCGAGAGCTCCACCTCTAGGCCACTGCTTCACTGCCATCATGTCCTTACTAGATATAAGATTCCACGGCTTTCTAATTATGTCTCAAGCCTCTGGGACATTATTCCCACATCCTGAATCTGACTAGCCCCGACTGTAACCATAGAACCCCAAACGGTGAAAACATGGTGTTTCTGACAGGTGGTGGGAAACTAGCCTCAATTAGAGAGATTTGGTCCTCTCTAATTGGCAGAGGCCTATTTTGAAGTGGATGTATTTATTTTAGTGTTATAATGAGGTCTGGTCTGGAGGAAGATGGGAATTTGATTTGTGAACTGCCTAGCGATATATTAAAAATATAGAAAATTGGCTATAGATGTTCTGGAAACGGAGGAGAGGGGAGAGGAGAAGGGAGGGGAGGGGAGGGAAGGGAAGAGGAGGAGGAGAGGAGAGGGGAGTGAAGTGAAGTGGAGTGGAGGAGAGGAGAGGAGAGGAGAGGGAAGGGGAGGGGAGGAGAGGAGTTCCTATCTAATGAACACATCATTTATGTATTACTTAACTAAAACGTTACTACTGACTGTTTGATTGAAGTAATCTCTCCTCATCCCAAAGGATTTACTGATGGACTCCTGCTGAAGCTTCTCCATTCGGTGTGCACTTGAGGTCAAATGTGGCTGCTTAAAATGCTGTAGAGACCTATCCAAACAGAGAGGACAAACCTTGTACCCAGCTCACCTGTTCCTGCAGGATCTTCAGCATGGCCTGCGTGTGGGAATGCTCTTCTTTTGCTTGTTCGAGTTCCAATTTCTTGTTATTTAATTCCTCTTGGATTTTCAACAGTTGCTACAAAAAAAAAAGAAAAAAAAAGAAGGGACATTGATAATTAGGGAGGCTTGATTTATTTAGCCTAGGGCATAACACAGAGTTGTCCAATGTTTCCGGCTTTGAGGACTGGCCGGGGGTGCGGGGAGAGAGGGGTTGGTTCCATGTGAGCGGGCAGCAAGCACACACACACATGGACAGTTCAGGGGTGAAATGCTCCCAGTTCAGACCGGATCGCCCGATCCGGTAGCGATGGCGGCGGGTGGTTCAGAGAACCAGTAGCAAAAATTCCTGCTCCCCCCCCCATGCCCAGCTGAGCCGCGCGATCATCAGAGGCTTTTTAAAAAACTTTTAAAAGCATTTTTTTCTTTGGCCAAAAAAATGTTTTTAAAAGTTAAAAAAAAAAAAGTTTCTGATGATCCCGCGGCTCAGCTGGGATTGTCAGAGGCTTTTAAAAGCATATTTTTTTCTACAACCTCTTTGGCCGAAGAGGTTATAGAAAAAATGCTTTTAAAAGTTAAAAAAAAAAAAAAAGTTGGCCACACCCACCCTGTCACATTACCCGCCACCACCACCGAGCCACGCCCACAGAACCGGTAATAACAAATTTTACATTTCAACCCTGGCGCAGTTCCATTTGCGGGAGCAGTGTGCATACTCGCCTGCCACTCATTTAAACAGAGCACATGCTTGCACGCTCGCCCACTGTTTGTGAGAATGCGCTTGTGCGTGCACACACTCGCCGGACATTTTGGAGGCCTGGTTGCAAACACCTCATGGCCCACTAGTGAGCCATGGCCCACAGGTTGGGGACCTCTGGCATAACATGAAAAAGTAAAAGTTTCTCCTGTCCAGTCATGTCTGACTGATTTCTTGCCTGAGGGAGCCAGCGATGTCCGAAGACAAACTCCATTTCAACACTGTTACCTTCCCACCAAAGTGGTACCTATTTATCTCCTTGCATTTGCATGTTTTCAAACTGCTAGCTGGGTAGGAGCTGGAGCAAAGAACAGGAGCTCACCCCGTCAATGAGCGCTTGGGTCTCAAACCTTGACTGTCAGCTTTCCAGCTGACAAGCTTAGGGTCATTAACGGCTGAGTCATCATGCCCCCCTTTATAACATGCATGGAGTTACAATATATATTATATACACACACACACACACACAAACGTTTCACCTAAATTAAAAACACAATAAAATATAAATGTTAAAAAGATCCGTGTTCAAATACCAATGACTAGGCCAGCTAACCATTAAACCGCAGCATCATTTATTGGAAAAAAGTCAGATAATGGACCCTTCTACAGGTAGTCCTCGGTTTACTACCCAACCACAACGGAGCCTGGGATTTATGTTGCTCAATAAGAAATTTGTTAAGTGAGTTTTGTCACTTAACAACTTTGGAAAATAGCTTGACTCCTTCCTCTCTGTGGCAGCCCCTCAACTATTGGACGATTGCTATCATGTCTCCCTTGGTCCTTTTGTTCATTCAAGTCAGATTAAAGTCAGATTAACAGAGTTGGAAGGGATCTTGTAGATCATCTAGTCCAACCCCCACCCCAAGCAGGAGACCCTATGCCATTTCTGACCGATGGCAGTCCAGTCTCTTCTTGAAAGCCTCCAAGGATGAAGCTCCCACAACTTCCGAAGGCAACTTCTGTTCCATGGGTTGATTGCTCTCACTGTCAGAAAATTTCTCCTTATTTCCAGGTTGAATTTCTTCTTGACCAGTTTCCATCCATTATTCCATCCATTATTTCTATCCATTATTGTCCATCAGGTGCTTTGGACAATAGTTTGACCCACTCCTCTCTGTGGCAGCCCCTCAAATATTGGAAGACTGCTCTCCTGTCTCCCCTGATCCTTCTCTTCACTAGACTAGCCAGGCCCAGTTCCTGCAACTGTTCATCGTATGTTTTAGCCTCCAGTCTCCTAATCATCTTTCTTGCTCTTCTCTGCACTCTTTCCAGAGTCTCCACATCTTTTTTATAGTGTGGTGACCAAAACTGGATGTAGTATTCCAAGTGGGATCTTACTAAGGCTTTACAGAGTGGTATTAGTACCTCTCTTGACCTTGAAGCCATCTTTATATGTCTTCCCAAGTCTGGAGGGAAAAATCTCTCTCAAAGTCTTGCACCAATGACGTTTTTCAAATTTGTTCTGTTTTTGCGACGGCGGCTCGAACGACGGACACGCAAATCACGTCTGCTGGCGTCTTGTGCCTGCTCGGCCTGCCTCCAAACACATCCTCTCTTCACGTAACATGCATTTTCGTCGTACATTAAAACTTTCTAACTCCTCGCCAGCGGGACCAACTGCAAAGTTACTGTCACATCTATCCGGGCTAAAGTTTTATTTGTTGAAGGAGACCCTCTGGCTTTAATAAGACTGGAGGGTGGGAGTGGGATAAGCATTGCAACCCAAAAGTAATTTATGCGCTCAAGCCCTTTAATATAATTAGTCTCTGGCCCGCCGCCATCTCGTTTCCTACAAAGCCATCATCTGAAATAGATTTGCGCTGAGTTGCCAAGAAGACAAAAAAAATGGCTTCTCCCGCCCCCACCTCTGCTGGGAGAGCAGGACCCTTGCAAACTGATGTATCAGCAGTCAAAAGCCCCCAGAGATGAAAAAGGGAAGAGTTGGGGGATCAATTGGGATATTTATTGATTCGTTTATTTATTGGTATCCTGCCTTTATTTTAGAAACAACTCCAGGCAATGAATATCACCAACATATCTTCCTCCTCCCAGTTTCGACCACAAAAACAATCCTGTAAGGTAGGTTGGCCTGAGAAAGATAGAGAGAGACTGGCCCAAAGTCACCCAGCTGCCTTTCATCTCTAAGGCAGAACTAGAATTCCCAGTCTCCTGGTGACTGACCCAACGTCACCCAGCTGGCTTTCATGCCCAAGGTGGGACTAGAATTCAACAGTCTCCTGGTGATTGACCCGAAATCACCCAGCTTTCATGCTTAAAGTGGAACTATTTATTTATTTATTTGTTTGTTTATTTGTTTATTTATTTATTTATTTATTCAAACTTCTATACTGCCCTTCTCCTTTCAGACTCAGGGCTCAGGGCTCTAACTAGAACTCTAAATCTCCTGGTGATTGACCCAGAATAACCCAGCTGGTTTTCATGCCTAAGGTGGGACTAGAACTCCCAGTCTCCTGGTGATTGACCCAAAATCACCCAAATGGCTTTCATGTCTAAGGCAGAACTAGAATTCCCAGTCTCCTGGTGACTGACTCAAACCACCCAGCTGGCTTTCATGTCTGAGGTGGAACTAGAACTCCCAGTCTCCTGGTGATTGACCCAAAATCACCCAGCTGGCTTTCATGCCTAAGGTGGGACTAGAACTCCCAGTCTCCTGGTGATTGACCCGAAATCACCCAGCTGGCTTTCATGTCTAAGACAGAACTAGAATTCCCAGTCTCCTGGTGACTGACTCAAACCACCCAGCTGGCTTTCATGTCTAAGGTGGGATTAGAAATCCCAGTCTCCTGGTGATTGACCCAAAATCACCCAGCTAGCTTTCATGTCTATGGTGGAACTAGAACTCACAGCCTCCTAGTGATTGGTCCAAAGTCACCCAACTGACTTTCATGGTTATGACAGGACTAGAACTCATCCTCTCCTGCTTTCTAGCCTGGTGCCTTAATCACTAGAACAAACTGGCTTACGAGGGAAATTCTAAGGCTCCAAAAAGACCTTCAACTTTTCCGGTCCAATATGGAGCCCATATATTCAAGGGGGTGACGGAAGGGACCTCATTATCCATTACTTTGCCTCGAAATATACGTATTTGTGGAACCTAAGTTAAAAACAACTTCCTCTAAGCCATTCCCTGTATCTTTGCTTCCATCAACACTTTCATTTGCATCTGCAAAGAATTTCTCACTATATTAATCTAATTAAACCGAAGAACAGAGTCCCTGGTTAATGCATCATTCCATTTGCTTGTTAAAATTTCTAAAATGTAATAAAAGATGTTCTGGAAAAGACATGGTTGATCTTTGGTAAGAGGAGAAGGAGGAGGAGGAGGAGGAAGAAGAGAAGGAGGAGGAGGGGGGAAGAAGGAGAGGGGGAAGAAAGAAGAGGAGGAGGAGGAAGAGGGGAAGGAGGAAGAGGGAAGGAGGAGGGGGAAGAAGGAGGAGGAGAATATGGAAAGAAGCAGAAGAACGGAGATGTTTTTGTTGTTGCTGTTTTGTTTGACAAAGAATATGAAAAGACGCCATTAAACTAGTAATGATGAAGCATGCAATTGTTTTCCAATGAAGCGAAATGCTACAGAAATCCAAGTCTCTCCCCCTCCCCCCTCCCTTTGTGTGGAGGAAACACAAAGGACGGATACGTGGCAGATCCCTGAGGAAAATGGATGGTATGAAGAAATGTGCCATTAATTGCAGTTAGCTGGGCCTTGGCGTTTGGGTCAATACTGTCTTGAAAACCTCAGGCCATCTATCACTTATTAGCCTCATCTTCAGCCAAGGCTGTTTAGCCCTGGAAAAAAAGTTCTTCACTTAAAGACAAACTTCTAAAATGAGTCAAAACTCCGAGATCTTCCTTGGTTGGAAGTAGTTGGCTAGGGAGAGAAGCAAAGGCTGTTCCCAGTTAGGAAGACGGATAGAGGAGAGAGAGGGAGAGGGGGGGGGGGGGAGAGAGAGAGATATGATTAGATAGATAGAGAGAGAGAGAAAGAAGAGAGAGAGAAAGAAAGAGGATAGATGATAGATGATTGATAGATGAGAGAGATTATTAGAGAGACAGAGAAAGAGATGATAGATAGATAGATAGATAGGAGAGAGAGAGAGAGAAAGGAGGATAGATGATAGATGATTGAAAGATGATGAGAGAGAGATTATTAGAGAGAGAGATGATAGATAGATAGATAGATAGATAGATAGATAGAGAAAGAAAGAGAGAGATGATAGAAGATTGACTAATAGATAGATGAGAAAGAGAGAGAGATGAGAGAAAGAGATAGATAGATAGATAGATAGATAGATAGATAGATAGATAGATAGATAGAGATGATAGATAGACAGACAGATAGATAGATAAGAGGGAGAGAAAGAGAGAGTTGATAGATAGATGTGTGTGTGAGAGAGAGAGATGAGAAAGATGATAGAGAGAGATTGAGAGAGAGATGATAGGGAGATGAGATAGATAGATAGATAGATAGATAGATAGATAGATAGATAGATAGAATGAGCAACAGCACTTAGACTTATATACTGCTTCACAGTGCTTTTACAGCCCTCTCTAAGCGGTTTACAGAGTCAGTCTCTTGCTCCCAACAATTTGGGTCCTTATTTTACTGACCTCAGAAAGGATGGAAGGCTGATGAGTCAACCTTGAGCCAGTCAGGATCGAACTGCCGAACAGCTGGCAGCCGGCAGTCAGCAGAAGTAGCCTGCAGTACTGCCTTCTAACCACTGTGCCACCACCATTTAAATTTAACTTTAAACCCATTCGATGGAAAGGAATGAAATGCACTGGGTTTTCGAAGGGGAGTGTGGGAAAATCCTTTAACACCTGTAAGGAACGTCTTCGCTGCTTATGGGGTGTACTCAGCTCAGCCTCATACAAGGAGAACGGAAAGATAAGCTAAGAATGGAAGCAGAAGATTGCTACTCTTCAGAAGTAACAAAAAGAGAACGATCAATTCTCTGTCTCTCTCTCTCTCCTCTTAAAAGCCACTCAGAGTCTGTTGGAATGGAGCGCTATAATAAATGTAATGAAAGGAATAAATACACAGGGAGCATCCAATGTGATGTAGTATCGTCCATATCAGGAAACATTTGTCAGGAAACATCTCCGCAGAGAGCCCAGGAGAAAAAGACAAGCAATTGCTGAGCTTCCTGCTGAGATTATCATTAACTTGACATTAATGGTGCTTTCCAAGCAGAGAAAACTGGTGTGTGTAGATATGCACACATACACATCGCTGTATACAGTGGTATGATACACCTGATACGCCAGTTGCGCCCCTTTCTGAGTCGGGATCCCTTATGCACAGTCACTCATGCCCTCGTCATTTCTCGCCTGGACTACTGCAACGCTCTCTACATGGGGCTCCCCTTGAGGAGCACCCGGAGGCTCCAACTGGTCCAGAATGCAGCCACACGGGTGATTATGGGAGCGACGTGGCGCTCCCATATAACACCTCTCCTGCGCGAGCTGCACCGGCTCCCGGTGGTCTTCCGGTTCTCACCTTTAAAGCGCTCCATGGCTTAGGGCCAGGGTATTTACGAGACCGCCTTCTGCTACCGATAACCTCCCACCGGCCAATACGTTCTCACAGAGAGGGCCTCCTCGGGGTGCCGTCGGTCAAGCAATGTCGGCTGGCGGCCCCCAGGGGCAGGGCCTTCTCTGTGGGGGCACCCGCCCTGTGGAACGAGCTACCTCCCGGAATACGACTGATCCCGGATCTCCGCACTTTCCGTAAGGCCCTGAAGACGTTTTTATTTCAGCAAGCCGGCCTGGCCTGAATAGGTTTTATGGGTTAGTTTTTTAATTGTATAGCTTGGGGTTTTAAATTGGGAGGCCGATTAATTTAATTTATTTTTAGTTATCTTAACTTTTATATTGTATGTTATGTTAATTTTCGGCTGTTCACCGCCTTGAGTCCCTTCGGGGAGAAGGGCGGGATATAAATTCAATAAATAATAATAATAATAATAATAATAATAATAATAATAATAATAATAATACAGCGATAAGCATCGCTATATTGTCCATGAGCTGTCATCCAGCTCATGGCTGTCCCAAAGTGCTTTTTTCAAGAGGCAACTAGAATTTCTGGTTTTTTTCTTTGAAGACATTTCGCTTCTCACCCAAGAAAGTTCTTCAGTTCTTCTTCTTCGGAATTGAAGGAACTACTTGGATGAGAAGCAAAACGTTATCAAAGGAACAGAGATTCTCACTCATCCAGGTCATGGTTTGTCCCCAAAGGTGCTTTTTTCAAGAGGCGACTGGACTTCGTTTTTTCTTGAAGACATTTCGCTTCTCACCCAAGAAGCTTCTTCAGTTCCTCTTCAGACACAGCATAGGAGAACAAACCCATCAGGACAAAATGCAGCAGTCCATCTGCATTTGAAAGACCAAGGCCACTCTTTTGAAGACAGCAAAGCCCACATTTTGGGCAGGGAAGACCACTGGTTTGAAAGAGGGGTCCAAAAGGCCATCTAGGTCAAAATCCCTCCCTCAACAGAGGGGGAGGGATACGACACCATCTATCTCCTGTCTACAACACAATCCTTTCAGCAGTTCCCAGAAGGCTCCACACCTGTTTGCACCACTCAGGTGACCCTGAGAACACAGATAGACCTCCAGGTGACCTTAACGACTCTCTAAAAGGATGCAAATGACCAGCTGTCTGCAAGGAGTATCAATCCTTCCCTCCTTCACCATCCCAGTCAGAGCTGAAGAAGCTTCTTGGATGAGAAGCAAAACGACTTCAAAAGAAAAACCAGGAAGTCCAGTTGCCTCTTGAAAAAAGCACCTTTGGGACAAGGCAACACGATGTCATGAAAGACAAGTTGAAGAAGCTCTGTATCCTTCAGAAAATTCTTACAATGAGGACAGGTGAACTGATGGTGTATAACTTGTCATAATGGATGGACAAAGAGAGAAGCAACCTAGAACTCAGGAGAAATTTCCTGACAGTGAGAAGAATCAACCAGTGGAACAACTTGCCTCCAGAAGTTATGGGTGCTCCAACACTGGAAGTTTTTAAAGAAGAGATTGGACAGCCATTTGTCTAAAATATTATAGGGTCTCCTACTTAAACAGGGGGTTGGACTAGAAGACCTCCAAGGTCCCTTCCAATTTGTTATTCTGTTCTGTATTCTATATAATGGAAGTAAGGTTATGATATTAGATATCATGGGGGAGAAAACCCATCTTCTCTGTGGGGGCACCTACCCTCTGGAATCAGCTGCCCCCAGAGATAAGGAGAATCCAAGACCTCAGCGCCTTCCGCCGTGCCCTTAAAACCCATTTTTTCCAGCAAGCTGGGCTGGTTTAAGAAGAAATTTTAAATGTTTTAATTTGTTTGTGATTTTTAATTTTGGGGCCAAATTTATATATATTTTAATTGTTTTTAATATTTGTATTTTATGTTCTTAATTCTGGCTGTACACCGTCCTGAGTCCTCAGGGAGAAGGGCGGTATATAAATTGGAAATAAAATAAAATAAAAATAAATAAAAAATCTTCCAAAGCATTTCTGAAGTTTGGTTGGTGGCTAAGACAATGTAAGAACCTGGAAGGTCCCACCTGGTTAAGTTCTGGTTAACAAGGGCTGTTAAACCCCAAACATCTTTCCACCTCCCTTCCTACTATCATGTGGAATTTACAGGCAACATGCAACTAACTTTCCACAATGTAGGGCACATGCTCTTATTAATTTTACTGTTTCTGTTTTAGCTTTGGAGGAAAAATGGGAACGGATTTCTCTGTCCATTCTTCTGTAGCTTATACCCATCTCTCAATAGCCCTACTATACCTGTTTTCAATTTACAGAATAAGAAGGCATTAGTCTTTTAGCTGGCTGATGGGACTTTTAATTTAATGGGAAAAGGTTGCTGACAGAGGCTATTACTCTCGCTCACGTAAACAATTGTCTGTAGGCCAGAAGAACCTAATTGACGGACAAAACATTTCTCTTGTCTGTCTCTGGTCTTTGGCTTTGGGTTGCGTGGATGAAGTCTGGAGACCTTTGCAGGAAGTCAGTCTTTTTTTCCCCATAGGCCACTAAAACGGTTCCAGAATTCCACGCGATGCTGAAGAAAACACGCTCTCGGAACGATTTCCCTGAATTGGGAAGATCACACGTCTGCCTTTAAAGTTTGCAATCCTTCGTTTCGTGAGTTAAGAGGGTTTTAATCCGATTTGACGGGAGGGAGCTGACTGTAATCTACTGTGACCAAACAATGTTATGCAAACTAGATCTTCTTTAAGTCAGTTCTTAGGAAGGGGACCTCTGGGTAGAAATGGAAGGAAGAAAATGAAAGCTCTCTACAGACCACAGGTTTATTTATTTTATTTGCACGTATTTATTTGCACATATTTATATGCCGCCCTCAGGGGCATATAAAGGACTCAGGGCGGCGAACACAAGCAAAAACATACAATAAAATCCGAATTAAAACCAATTAAAATCAAATAATAATAAATAATAAAACCCAAGAATCGGAATCAGCCCATTTGTTGAAATAGCCAAGTCTTCAGGCCTTGACGGAAGGAACGGAGATCAGGCGCCATCTGGAGCTCAGTGTGTAACTCGTTCCAGAAGGTAGGAGCACCCACAGAGAACGCCCTACCCCTGGACGTTGCCAGACGACATTGTCTGGTTGATGGTACCTTGAGGAGAGCTGCCCTGTGAGAGCGGACAGGACGGTGGGAGGCAGGCAGGAGATGGTCCTGCAGGTACCCTGGACCTATGTCATGTAGGGCTGCCCAACACCTGGAAGGACTGGCATCAGTCTTGACCGCTTCAAAAGGCTGGCATCAATCTTGACCACCTCGAATGCTGGCATCAATCTTGACCATCTCCAAGAGCTGACATCAATCTTGAGCACCTCAAAGGACTGACAATCTTGACCACCTGGAAGGAAGGGCTGGCATCAATCTTGACCATCTCAAAGGACTGGCATTAATTATGACCATTGAAAAGGCTGGGATCAAGTTTGACCACCTGGAAGAGCTGGCATCAATCTTGCAAGTCTCAAAATCCTTCTCCCCCACCCCTTACCTCTATTTTCCAGAGAACAATGGAGGGTCTCATCTGAGATGCTTTCCCTGCCCCTTCTGCAGGCTGAGATCAATCAATCAATCAGAATACAGCTGAAAGGGATCTTGGAGGTCGTCTAGTCCAACCTCTTGCTCAAGCAGGAGACCCTCTACCATTCCAGACAGGTGGGCTGTCCAGTCTCTTCTTAAAAACCTCCAGTGATGGAGTACCCACAATTTCTAGAGGCATGATGTTCCACTGGTTAATTGTCCTCACTGTTAGGAAGTTTCTCCTTAATTCCAGGTTGTTTCTACTTCTTTGATTAGTTTCCATCCTTTGTTTCTTGTCTTGCCTTCGGGTGTTTTGGAAAATAAATTGACCCCTTCTTCTTTGTGGCAAACCCTCAAATACTGGAATACTGCTATCATGTCCCTGCTAGTTTTATTTATTTATTTATTATTTGAATTTCTATACCGCCCTTCTCCTTTCGGACTCAGGGCGGTGAACAGCCAAAATAAAAACATTTATACATAAAGTACGATTAAAAATAGATTTAAAATAATTAAATTTGGCCCATAGTTTAAAATTTATCAATTTAAAATCCATATCAAAATTTAAAACCAACCATAAAATCATAAAATCAAGAGAGACCAGCTAACTGAAAGAGATGAGTTTTTAAGGCCCGACGAAAAGTCCGGAGGTCGGAGATCACTCGTATCTCTGGGGGTAGATTGTTCCAAAGGGTAGGTGCCACCACAGAGAAGGCTCTCCTCCTGGGGGTCGTCAGCCGGCATTGTCTGGCCGACGGCACCCTGAGGAGGCCCTCTCTGTGGGAGTGAACTGGCCGGTGGGAGGCTATTGGTGGCAGAAGGCGGTCCCGTAAGTACCCTGGCCCTAAGCCATGGAGCACTTTAAAGGTGATCACCAACACCTTGAAGCGCACCCAGAAGTCCACCGGAAGCCAATGCAGCTCGCGCAGGAGAGGAGTCACATGGGAGTGCCCAGTCACTCCCATAATCCCCCGCGCGGCCGCATTCTGCACCAGTTGGAGCCTCCGGGTGTACCCCAAGGGGAGCCCCATGTAGAGAGTGTTACAATAGTCCAGACGAGAAGTGACGAGTGCTTGAGTGACTGTGCGTATGGAGTCCCAATCCAGAAAGGGGCGCAACTGGCATATCAGGCGAACCTGATAGTTCTTCTTTTCTTTAGATTAGTAAAGGTAAAGGTTCCTCTCGTACATATGTGCTAGTCGTTTCTGACTCTAGGGGGCGGTGCTCATCTCCGTTTCAAAGCCAAAGAGCCAGCGCTGTCCGAAGACGTCTCCGTGGTCATGACTCAATGCCAAAGGCACACGGAATGCTGTTCCCTTCCCACCAAAGGTGGTCCCTATTTTTCTACTTGCATTTTTTATGTGCTTTTGAACTACTAGTTTGTGTTGTGGCTCCGTTACCTGAGCCTGTGTCATCGGCAGGAGAGGACTCCGAGAGTGAAGGAGAGGAGTTGGCAAGGCCTCCCTCTCCAGGTCCCTCCTCTCTGGCAATGCCTTTGGTGTCCGCCGAAGGGCAAGAGATAGGGCCACGTCCACGCAGCCACAGGTGGACAGTGATGAGGGAAATGAGTCTTGGCTGGATCCATGCCAGCGTCGCAGAGATAAGTGCGCGCAACAGAAGAAAGGGCGTGCCCGAGATTAGGCTGAGTCATTGGACCATACCCCACAGGATATAAAAGGGAGTGTGGTGGCCAGTCAAACCTTGTGACGAACAAAGCTGAAAGCTTCCACGCCAATCACCCTTTCAGAAGCAACAGCCATTTCAACCTTCCAGCTTTTATTCTTGGCTTCTGCAAAATTGCTTTACGAATTGTCTTTTGAAAACTTTTCACAGCCCCACGAAGCAGCGCTTAGAGGCCATCAGGCGTTGTAACTTTCTGTTTTCTTAAGGAAATTTTCCAATTTTGTGTCCGATATGATTCATAGAAGAGCCGACTTTTGAAATGTTGAACAACTTTCGGTCATGTACTTGGAAGTTTAAAAAAATCCCAGGCTGGTGGCAGAAGCGATGTTTTTTTCGTGATTAGGACAGCAGAAGTCTCTGGTTTTGCAAAGTCATCTGGTAGTTATCATAAACAGGCTTAAGGATCATATATATATATATATATATATATATATATATATATATATATATATATATATGTATAAACCTTTTGGCAAAAGAACCTACGGTTTTCCAACACGAAGGGAAACAGATTAAACACAGATTCTCTCAAAGATGATAACATCAGACATGCAAAGGCCGAGGAGATGGATGTTATTTTTCCCTTTAGCGGCGTGTTCTGGAAACATTTTTTATGAGAACATCAAGTTTCATTGATAATGGAACCGAATCATTTCAGATTTTAGATGCCTCCAGAAAGAGAATTCTATCCAGATAGAAAGTGTTTGGGCCTTGATTTATGACCAAATGGAGCCCCAAATTTCTGTTGCTAAGTGAGACCATTGTTAAGTGAATTTCGCAAACTTTTTGCGACCATTCTTGGCACAGTTGTTAAGCGAATCCCTGCATTTTTTTAAAGTTCGTGACCTGGTTGTCAAGTGAATCTGTCTTCCCCCTTGATTGTGCTTGGCAGGAAGTCGCCAAAGGGGATCAGGGGACACTGCGACCGTCATAAATATGAACCAGTTGTCAAGCCTCCGGATTTTATTCACGTGACTGTGGGGATGTTGCAACCATCGTAAGTTGTAAGAAAAATAGCTGTAAGTCACTTTTTTCAGGGCCATTGTAACTTCAAATGGTCACTAACTGAACTGTTGTAAATTGAGGAGTATCTGTATAGTATTTTTCCCCCTAGATATTCTCAGAGAGCAAGGCTGCCTGGGGAATTCTGGGACTTGAAATCCATGCATCTCTCTTTCTCTATCCACCTATCATCCATCTATCTATCATCTATCTATCTATCTATCTATCTATCTATCTATCTATCTATCTATCTATCTATCATCCATCCATCCATCCATCCATCATCTATCTATCTATCATCCATCCATCTATCATCTATCTATCCACCCATCATCTATCTATCTATCTATCTATCTATCATCCATCCATCCATCCATCCATCTAGTCTATCATCCATCCATCCATCCATCCATCCATCCATCCCTATCATCTATCTATCTATCTATCTATCTATCTATCTATCTATCTATCATCCATCCATCCATCATCTATCCATCCATCATCTATCTATCTAACTATCTATCTATCTATCTATCTATCTATCTATCTATCTATCTATCATCCGTCCATCATCTATCTATCCACCCATCATCTATCTATCTATCTATCTATCTATCTATCTATCTATCATCCATCCATCCATCCATCTAGTCTATCATCCATCCATCCATCCATCCATCCATCCATCCATCCATCCATCCCTATCATCTATCTATCTATCTATCTATCTATCTATCTATCTATCTATCATCCATCCATCCATCCATCCATCCAGTCTATCATCTATCCATCCATCCATCCATCCATCCCTATCTATCTATCTATCTATCTATCTATCTATCTATCTATCTATCTTCTATCTATCTATCATCTATCTATCTATCTATCTATCTATCTATCTATCTATCTATCTATCTATCTATCTATCATCTAATCGATCATCTATATCATCTGTGTATCTATCTATCTATCTATCTATCTATCTATCTATCTATCTATCTATCATCTAATCGATCATCTATATCATCTGTGTATCTATCTATCTATCTATCTATCTATCTATCTATCTATCTATCTATCATCTAATCGATCATCTGTGTATCTATCCTATCCTATCCTATCCTATCCTATCCTATCCTATCCTATCCTATCCCCTCTCTCTTTCTATCATATATCTTCATCTCTCTCCCCCCTTCCCGAACCCTACCTCTATGTCATGTATCTACCAACAGAGAGAGAGAGACATATCTACTGTATAACACATTTTTATAAAGAATATGAAACAAAGAGGCAATTTGTAAGTACTAACACCTATTGATCTATTTCTCTAGATTTGCTGTATATAAATCAAATTTATATCAATTTATATTTAAACATATTTAGAACGAAGAGTGGGACACAAATGCTTGGCAGGCTTAAAACCAGTAATGGGGCACGTGACGTATTAAAGATCAATATTGACTGTTCATTGGCAGAAGCTTTGCTGCAGCGTGAAAGCAAAAAACATCTGTTTATGGAAGAAGAATAAGGCAATAATAACGGAGGTTTCAGACAAAGGAGGCTTCCCTGATACTGTATATTAGCCTCGGGAGACTGCAGGTACCTATGGTTAAATTAGATTAATTTTTAACCTTACCAAGCAAAAGGTTTGTTTTTCTGTTTTATTCTTTGGGATAGTGTAATGGCCTGCCTGGAAAAATGGCATAGCACAGCTAGTCCTTGATTTATGACCACAATTTAGCCCAAAATTTCTGTTGCTAAGCAAGACCATTGTTAATTCATATGGCAGGAGCTGTATTGGCGCAGTGGTTAGAAGGCAGTATTTCAGGCTAATTCTGCCGACTACCAGGAGTTTGATCCCCATCGGCTTAAAGTTGTCTCAGCCTTCTGTCCTTCCGAGTTCGGTAAAATGAGGACCCAGATTTTAGGGGGCAATAGGCTGAATCTGTAAACTACTTAGAGAGAACTGTAAAGGCACTGTGAAGCAAGATATAAGTCTAAGTGCTTCCTTCTTCCTTCCTTCTTCCTTCCTTCCTCCTTTCCTTCCTCCCTCCCTTCCTTCGTTCCTTCCTTCCTTCCATGGTGCACAGTGGTTGGAATGCAGTATTGCAGGCAAACTCTGCCCACTGTCAGCAGTTCAATCCTGCCCATGCTTTTTTTCAAGAGGCAACTGGACTTCCTTGTTTTTCTTTGAAACTACAGTTGCCTCTTGAAAAAGCACCTTTGCAACGATCAGGAGCAGAAATTCTCTCCCACTTCTGAAAAGATGTGTGCGCTTCTGTTCCAAGATTTTTAATAGATGGGTAAATTACTAAGGTAATTATTTATCAGATTTAGTTGAGACTGGGATTTCCGGGGAAGAAATGATGAACTGAAAAATAGTGGCTGAATGAAGAGCCAGCATGTAGAGCTTATTCCTCTCCAGACAAGGAGAAGGCCTGAGATCGCCCACAAGTGCTCCGGATGCTTGCTCCTCACAAGAAGACTACAAGGCACCATCTCCAGAAGGTTTAGAGCTCTGAGAATTAAAGAAGTAACTATCTTGCTCAAAACCCTTTATGGATCCTCGGTAGTGCAATGGTTAGAGTGCAGTATTGCAGGCTACGTCTGCTGATCACTGGCTACCAGCAGTTTGGCAGTTCGAATCTCACCAGGCTCAAGGTTGACTCAGCTTTCCATTCTTCCAAGGTGGGTAAAATGAGGACCAAGATTGTTGGGGGCAAAAGGCTGACTCTGTAAATGAATTAGAGAGGGCTGTAAAAGCACTGTGGAGCAGGATATAAGTGCTATTGCTATTGCTAACTCTGCCCACTGCCAGGAGTTTGATTCTGACTGGCTCAAGGTTGACTCAGCCTTCCATCCTTCCGAGGTGGGTAAAATGAGGACCCAGATTGTTGGGGGTGAGATGCTGACTCTGTAAACTGCTTAGAGAGGGCTGTAAAAGCACTGTGAAGCGGGATATAAGTCTAAGTGCTATTGCTATTGTGCATTTCCTTTTCTAATCTCTTTCAGGAATTGCTTGACAATTGCTTTGTAACTATAAGGAATCTTTGAATTGACAGATTTCGCAGCACCAGGTGACTTTCCGTCAATCTTTAGTGAAAGACATTTTAAATACAATGTGTGTGTGGAATAAATAGCAAAAGGGAGATTACAGTGTTAATTTTGCAAACTTACAAAAAGAGTAAGGGTCCAAAGTTAAAGTTTTGAAGAAGAACTTAGTGAGAAGGGACAAAGAAAAAACGAAGTTTAGTTTTAGGAGATTATTTGAAGGGATTAAAGATTGTTACAAGTAAAAAGAAGGAAGATAAAGTTGGTTTATTTGTTCAGGATTAATACAGATACGTTATCTCTGGTAACTCTTAATGAACTTTTGATCAGGATTGGAACGGTGAAACTTTAAGGATTTGCTTATAGATAAGAAATGAGATTTGGGGAAAAGAATTCATTTGTTGTATTTTAAGAGAAGATGATAAATTCCTAAAATTCTTTTACACTTCTGAGGAAGGAAAGTCATTCCTTTATATATTTCTTCTTTTTACTACATTTCTATATTTTCTATTTTTATTTCTATTATTTTCTTTTCCACACTTTTTAAAGTTTTATTCACTTTTTTTGCCTTAGGTTTTATCTTTTTAGTTGTAATGTTTAATAACATTATTATATAAAAATCAGTTGAGTCTGGCTTGATTCTGATTCACATGTAAGAAAGATGGAATATCTGTCTTGTTTTTTAAAGCCAGGGGAATGTAAGTGACGAAGGCTTACTTCGGTACTAAAATGTCATAGATGTATAATTCAATTCCATCTTAAGATCAGGTAAAGAAAATCTCATTTGTTACCATGGATACGAGACATTATTTCCATTTGTTCGTTAGAGGCTTCATACTGGGTACGAAATTAAAGTGTAACAGAGTTTTATGGGGAAAATTAGCTCAGAAATGGATAAGTATAATGGAAGAACTGCCATTAAGTTGAATGGATTTTCATTTTCAGATCATATCAATTGCAAGATGGTTACTGCAATCCGATTGCTGACATCTAATAGTATGTATGTACCGTGTTTCCCCGAAAATAAGACATATCCTGAAAATAAGGCCAATCGGGCTTATTATACACCAACAATGCACCCCACTCTCGCGGTCGGGCATGACAGGCTCCTGCCCCACGCTTAGCCACCCGCCCCCACCTGCCCCCTTTAGGGTGCAATTTGGGGGTGGCAGGTGGGGCAGGCGAGAAGCGGGAAGCGCGTCTTACCTTTCCAGTACCGTCGCAGTCCTCGCCATTCTGTCCAGGGAGACAAGTTGTAAAAAAAACTTTCTCGCGAGTTCAAGGAGTTTGGCTGAACTCGCGAGAAAGGTTTTTTTTTAACAATGTGTCTCCCTGGACAGAATGGCGAGGAACGCGATGGTGCTGGAAAGGTAAGACGTGTGCCCCGCTTTCCCCCACCCCACCTGCCACCCCTCTCAATAAAGAGACAGTGGGGAAGGGAAGCAGCCAGGCTGTTGTTGCCATTGTGGGTGGGACAGGACGTGTTGGACTGCGAGACGCGCATCTTACCTTTCCAGCACCATCACGTTCCTCGCCTTTCTGTCCAGGGAGACACGTTGTAGAAAAAACTTTCCCGCGAGTTCAGCCAAACTCTTTGAACTCCCGAGAAAGCTTCTCAGAGAAACCCTGTCATGCCCGGCGGGGTGGGAGAGAAGAGACGGCAAAGGGAGCCATGTCTCGCTCCACGCGTCTCGTTTCTCCTCTGCCCCACCTGCCAGAAACTGTTCTGCCCCAGCTACGGATCCCAAAGAACACAGCACACACAAACTCTGAACCAAACTTAGTTTACTCAAATAACGCAGTTTTAGCAAATGCCGGCTGTTAATAAGCGTTCTTAACAGCCTGCCAGAATTCCACAGATAAGATAGTCAGAGTCTTACTGGAGTTGGCAGAAAGCCCAGAAGCAAGGTTGCAGAGAAATCCCAATGCGATGATTAGCAAACTAAAGTTGTTTCCTGCAGCTTGTTACAAGCTGCGTTCTTTCTTAAATAGGCTAAGGGAGTGGCCAATTAGCCCCAAGTCTTACTCTCGAGGAGACCTCCTGAGGAGCCACTCCTGCCTTTTTTGCAGCTCTGCGTGTCCGTGCATTGAGAAGAGGCTCCTCCTCTTCCTCCTCTTCACTTAAAGGGGCTTCTGGAGGTTCTGAAGGCCCTGGCTGAATCCCCACCTCTGGCACCACATCTTCTCCAGCCTCCTCGCTGTCTAACTCAAGCACTGGCTGCACAGGCTGCTGGCGCAGCACCACACTAGCTTCCTCGTTGTCAGGATCAGCAACAATCTGCACAGGCCGCTGGCGGGCCACAACAGAAACGAGTCTTTGTGAGACTTGTCGTGCCGCCACCTCGTAGAGCTGGACTCTGCAAGGCTTGTGCCATTGTATGCAGGAACTGCAGCACAGCCGCGAGGTTTCACATACTGGCACAGCCGCGAGCGGCAGGACTCCAGCTGTGCCGGTATGATGAAGCTCATGGCGGTGTGGCAGTTCATGTATACAATGGCACAAGTTACAACAGGACTGGGAAAAGGCACTTATGACCATTTTGTGAATTCTAGTTCCCCCTTATCTATGAAAGCCAGCTGGGTGAATTTGGACCAATCACCAGGAGTCAATGAGTTGTAGTCCTGCCTCAGGTATGAAAACTAGCTGGGTGGCTTTTGGAACAGAACTCAGCCTTCCTACCTGCCACTTCACAAGTGATGGCACCCAACCTGGAGATGTTTCTCCATTCCTAAGAACACCATCAAACTTCAACTTCCCACCGAACAAGATCGGGACAGGTTAAGACGTGTTAGGCAGATGTACCTGTTGCATTCCTTGGACCGTTTGCTGCAAAAACTGGAGTTGCTGATCTTTTGTCAAGCTCTCCTCGGTGCGAAACAGCTGGCCCTTCTCTTGCTTGAGAAGTTCCACCTCATTGCGGTAGGCATCGAGTTGCCATCGGAGACTGTCGTTCTCTTCCTTCAGGGCGTAAGCTTGAACGGCTAAGGCTGAGAGAAGGAACAGGGTCGGTAATTAAGATAGAAGAACAAGATCTGACAGATGTTATGCTGGGACAAAGAAAGGGATAGGAAGTTGCAGCTTCTCCTGTCAAAGAAATGAAATCAATGCTCTCTTGAGTTGGCTTGTTGATTCTGTCTTCTTCTGCAGGATTATAGCAGTCTGTGAATTAACCAGGGAATGTCCAAGATCAACTGTCCATTAGATAGAAACTTCTATCTAATGGACTTCGGTGCTCTCTGAGCTTGGTTATTTTCCTATAGACGTTTCATTACCCAAATATCATCACTGCTAGTAGAGAGTCATAGCTAGCACTGATGATGTTACCTAGTTTGGTGATGAAACATCTGCAAGAGAACACCCAAGACCTCGCAGTCCTCCTCCTCCTCTTTCTCCTCTTTCTCTTCCTTGCCCTCCTCCTCCTCTGCTCCTCAACCTTCCCCCCTTCTAATACTGATGATGCTACCTAGATTGGTCATGAAACATCTGCAAGAAAGCAACCAAGCTCAGAGAACACCCAAGACCCAGCAGTCCTTCTCTTCCTCTTCCTCCTCCTCCACTCCTCAAACCCTCCTCCCTTCTAGTACTGATGATGCTACCTAGTTTGGTCATGAAACATCTGCAAGAAAACAACCAAGAGCACCAAGGGCCCTCATTTTAATCCTGAGCTATAATGATTGTCAGAGTTTTGGCAGCGTAACTAGTAATATGAGATAAACCCAGGAGCAAAACACAGCACACAGCACAAAGAGCCTTTTATATAAATAACAGTGGTTTTATCTACAGTGAAATATTTACTAACCTATGCATGGTTAAATACTTTTACAGCTACTGATACAATGAAGAGCAATGATACACATGACGGGAGAACAAGAAGTACAATGCACGAGGAGAAGGTTGAGGAGAAGGTTGGAGGAGAAGGGACGGCCTCTAATGGCTGCCTTATTCTATTGCATCAGCTTCCCGTTGCTTACAACTTCTCATCAGTTTACAGCTATTAACTCTTTATATCCTGACAAATATTTTCCTTTATTGGTACTTCTCTGTCTGGTAGACACCCCTCCCCAGACACTCAAATAAAACAGTTTCCATACAGACTGTAAACATGGCTGAGGCTTCTAAGAAAAATATAATCTAATATTATAATTATAATATTATATTATAATCTAATGATTGGATTCCCAAATCCTGATTTAAGATTTCACACCAAGTAATATAATGTTTTTTGCATGAATTCTATTTTTTTTAAGCACCAGGGGTTCAATAACTCAATTCTTCCACCAAATCTTGGTGGACACGAACTATACTTTACAAGGAAGTCCCTAACTATGGTTGGGTGGGATATTTGATTTTAACCACAGAAGACACACAAATAGAGCTGAACCAAACACTTTTTCTTCTCCTGCAGGAAAAAAAAAGCTGAAAATTAAAAAAAAAAAGTATCCAGGATGGTATTTATTTACAGCTTAAGAATGAATCTTAATATTTGGAGGTTTTTAAAATAATGTGTTTATTAATTTTCAACATAAAACATTAAAAGGCAAGCTAGCGTAAAAGAAAAAAGGGAAATGGAATAGCAAAAAAAATGAAAGGGTGACAAAAACATTTATTTATTTGTTTAATTAATTAATTTGTATATTGCTCACCTCACTATCCAGATGTACTGGAAAATACATCGAACAAATATATACCAAAAATCTCTGACTTTTTTCTAGCACATAGAAAAATAACGATACACAAGCTCTCTCTCTTCATTTAACTGAAAAAAATACCAATTTTTATATTACCTTAAAAATACCAGTCTTTACACTATCTTAAAATGCTACTACCCCACATTCTAAAAACCCAGTGTTAATATTTTGGAATTGAAATTTATTTATTTATTTATTTATTATTTTATTTTATTTTATTTTATTTTATTTTATTTTATTTTATTTTATTTTATTTTATTTTATTTTATTTTATTTTATTTTATTTTATTTTATTATTTTATTTTATTTTATTTTATTTTATTTTATTTTATTTTATTATTTTATTTTATTTTATTTTATTTTATTTTATTTTATTTTATTTTATTTTATTTTATTTTATTTTATTTTATTTATATACCGCCCTTCTCCCAAAGGACTCAGGGCGGTGAACATTGAAATGTTTACATCCTTTTCAGAAGAGTTTATCTTGAACATTACTTCAAGAAAAAGGTATTGGAGCTGTTGTGCTTGGAGAATTTTGACTTGGAACCCAAACATGAAAACTTTTAACAGAACAATAGAGTTGGAAGGGACCTTGGAGGTCTTCTAGTCCAACCCCCTGCTTTAACTTCCTGGTTCCTCAGCCCAAGAAATACCAAATATCTTGGTATTTGGTACCAAATCTGCAGAAAAAGATGATTCAATGACAGCAAAAATAACACGTGAGAATGTGCCTTCCTCCTTATTGAACACTGGAGTTTCCTGAACTTTTTTTCTTCATATACTGAATTAATTTAAAATTATTTCTTATCCTTTTTTTCTGCTTTTGGTCTCATTTATCCAACCATTTTGGTTCACAGATGCCAATACCAAATTCTGATTTTTCAATCCGCCTCTCCGGCCTTAATTTGGCTCAATATTCTCCTTGAAAAACATGCCTGACCTTGCAGCAAAATCTTTGCACGAGGAAAAAAACCAAAAATATTTCAGATCACAGATTCAATTCTTTTATGCCCTTAAACGCAAGTCCTGTTTTTAAAGCGTCTTATTCCGACTGGCCTTCAAAGAGATGGCTCCTTTTATTGGTTTTTAAAGTCTTGAAGACCGGAGTCTCCGTGCAGAAATGTTTCAGTTAATTTTTCTTTTTTTGTTCTTTTGATTCAGCTGCGGGAGCTGAACGTTTATGGCAAATGTTTATTCGCGAGCATTTATCTTATTTCTGAAGCGAAAGGGAGGATAAGAGTCCCTCGGGACTGAGGGAGACTTCAACCGTCTTGTCTTCTTAGCAAGCAAACACTGAAGGACTTTGCTTTTTTGAGAGAAAAAAAAAACAACTTAGACCAGCTGCCAATAGCTGTGGATTTCCCCGGGGTTTTTTTTTTTTTTCATTTAAACATTAAACCTGATTTAATTTTTCAAGAAAGAGCCAAGTTCAGCTACGAATATTGGTCACCTGCTGTGACCAATTACCGAAGGCTCGGCCTGCACAATGAACTAATAAAGATTATTCAAGAAGCTTATCGCATTTCTTTCTTAAAAAAAACAAACAAAACAATTTCTCTTCCAAATGTTGATTTGAAATGTTGCCTCTGTCTTTTAATACGGCTAGTCCTCGACTTACGACCATAATGAAGCCCAACATTTTCATTTCATAAACAAGATCGTTGTTAAGTGAGTTTTGCCCCATTTTACGACCGTGGTTGTTAAGTGAATCACTGCAGTCGTTCAGTGAGGAACACGGTCATTCAATGAGTCAGGCTTCCCCACTGACTTTGCTTGTCAGAATGTCGCACAAGAGGATGGTGTAATCCTGGGATTCTGCAACCGTCATAAATATGAATCAATGGCCAATGGATGGAGTTTTGATCACGTGACCACGGGGATGCTGCAACGGTTGTTAAGTGTGAAAAACGGTCGTAAGTCACTTTTTTCAGGGCTGTTGAAACTTCGAACAGTCACTAAACGGATTGTTGTAAGTCAAGGACTATGTGTAAATGGGAATATTTTGGAGCAAAGGTTCTGTCTCTCTCACACACAGGACCTCTTCATCTGCCTTCAAAGTGTCCTACAGGCTTCTCCACAGGTTAAAAAAAAAAATTAACAGGCCACGACTGGGTGATTGAAATCTCACCTCCTTTTTTTAAATAAGAGGCCTAAAAAAATAAAAATAAAATAAAATAAAATTGCTAAGCGAGGTTTTGTTAAATAAGTTACACACCCGATTTTATGACCTGTTTTGCCACAGTTGTTAAGCAAAGTACTGCCCCAAAGAAGTGGGAGTCAAGCTATTCTCCAAAGCATCAGAAGGCAAGGCAAGAAGCAATGGATGGGAACTAATTTAGAAGAAAAGCAACTTAGAACTAAAGAGAAATTTCCTGATAGTAAGAATAATTCATCTGTGGAACAGAAGTTGCCTCCAGAAGTTTTGGGTGCTCCATCACTGGAAGTTTTTAAGAAGAGGTTGGACAACCATTTGTCTGAAATGGTGTAGGGTCTCCTGCCTGAGCAGGGGGTTGGACTAGAAGACCTCCAAGGTCCCTTCCAACTCTGCTATTCTATTCTATTCTATTCTATTCTATTCTATTCTATTCTATTCTATTCTATTCTATTCTATTCTATTCTATTCTATTCTATTCTATTCTACTCCACTCCACTCCACTCCACTCCACTCCACTCTACTCTACTCTACTCTACTCCACTCCACTCCACTCCACTCCATTCCATTCTATTTTATTCTATTCTGAGATATGAAAAATCCGCCAATGAATGTTAGCCTCACTTTTCAAGTTCCATGCCAATGAAAACGGCGGAAGAGAATAAAAACATATAAAATGCAAAAGGGCTGGAAACATGTTGGCACCACAAAAGCATTACCGCATTAAGTAGCATTGAAAGACACTTAAGTCATTTCCTAAGGAAGCCGCGTTCGACTCCTTTTCAATTTAAAATGGCAGTTTTATTATCGTGACTGATAGCAGGTGTTTGTGGAAAAATCGATTAGTATGCAGAGATGAAAATTACATTGAGGAAATGAATTGCACCCTCTGCAGTGTAGGCTGAAGTTTGTGCTAGCAAAAGGCGGGAGACTATAAAACAGCACTATTTAAATAAATTATTTCGGCGTAAATATAGATAGGGATGAAAAATCTATCTTCCAGCATGTTGGGAACACGGCTATAACTTACAGACAAACCTTCCATTTGCTTCCTTGATTTGGCTACCACAAATATCTTGCAAAGTTTAATCTGGGATCGTAATAAAATCCCATTGTCTACAAAGGTGCCGTGATTGAATGCATAATCTCAACCGACTCTTTGTGCATTTGTAATCAAAGGCACATTATTCATTCCACTGGTGTAATTGTCATATGGAATACTATCGAATATTTAAAGGCCGTCGGAGGGAATTTAAATGATTTGATTTCAAACAGGGGGAACTTCTTTAAAAAATATATATATCTGACTTTCAAAAGAGCCCATTTTCCCTTTAGAATGAAAAAAAAGTGGAATGTCGGAATAATTGCTTTATACCGGTCTACCTCAGTCTGGTACTTTCTGTTGCTGAGAGGGCTGCAATTTAATCGGGCTCAGAGAAAGCTGCGTTAGATTTGGTAGAGAGTGATAAGTTCTTCGCAATATTCATAAGCAATGGGCCTTCGCCATCCACAATGCATTTCTTACAACGCCCAGGCCTGGACCAGGGAGAAGTCAAGCAAACACACAGGATACTCAGCAATGCAATAATCCTGGTTTTACTTTCCTCCCGTAGGCCGGAGCCTTGCTACACAATGAATTTAGCACATAGATCCGTGCAAAGTCAGTGCTGGGAGCTCTTGCCTCCCAGGGCAATTTATAGTCCAGGTCCATGCCCGCTGACCAGCCTGCCATGCCTGCTGTCCACCCAGCATCCGGCCGTCTATGGCTGACATCCGGTCACAGGCCAATGGCAAAGTGCAGATGCTCGGAAAGCAGCACTGGCATGGGAACACCTGAGCAACTGCAGGGGCAAACAGCTGATGAGTGGCTATGCTGCAATGGGCCTGTAGGCCGAAGCCATCCTGTTCTTTGCACCGGCCACACACCCTGCCATCTGCTGGTGCCGCCGTGGCAGGATCCAGCCAGGGGAACATCCCCCTGACGGGGGGAGCACAGCAGTGCTCTGCCGTCACCGCTGGCACCGCTGGTGCCAACCGTGGCCATAGCCGCCCAGGAAAACTCCCCGCTGTCATCGCAGTCATGGGATGCTTCGCCGCCATTGCTGCCACAGTCTCCGCAGCCCCTCTCGCCAGTGAAGACATCCGGTCTGTGTCCCCCACCCCCAGATATGTCGAGCCCTGGATCGGGACTCGACAGCATCTCTTCCTAGAGAGAAGATCTACACCCTGTACAATTTGTATGGAGAAAAATACAAGTGAGAGGAATACAGGCAGTCCTCCACATATGATGAGAATTGAGGCCCACATTTCTGTCACTGAGTGAAACATTTGTTAAGTGAATCAAAATAGAGCCGGAAGGGACCTTGGAGGTCTTTTAGCCCAGCCTCTTGCTCAAGCAGGAGACCCTATACCATTTCAGACAAGTGACTGTCCAGTCTATTATTGAAAACCTCCAGTGGTGAAGCACCCACAATGTCTGAAGACAAACTGTTCCACTGGTTAATTGTCATCAGTCACGTTTTTTTTCAGGGCGGTTGTAACTTTGAACAGTCACTAAATGAACTGTTGTAAGTCAAGGACTACCTGTATTTTTCTTGACCTGTAGAATTGTCAGGCACGAAAGACCAAGGTCCGCATGTGAAGGTTCAGTTAAGCTGATTTATTGCTAAAAGTCTATTTGCAGGAATCTTCTCCACCAATAGCCAGCAGCTAGAGTTACAGTAGATAAGGGTAAACAGCAGTCAAAGGAACTTGGACTTGTGGCTACGTAGGGATTCTAGGCTCATCCCTCTTTTCACTCCTCCCCCTAGCCAGTCCTTCTCCTACCAGAATTTTCCTTATGAGGAATTTCCTTCGTTTGTTCAAGGAGAATATGTTTTACTTATTAACATATCCAATTCTTATAATTTGAATATCACCTCTTACAAAAAATTTACCTTGTCTCTTCAGTCTTCAATGATATATCAAGAGGTTTTGATCAGTGGAATAAGGAAAATGTTTCCTTTTTCCTTTCTTCCTTTCCTTTCCTTTCCTTTCTCTCTTCCTTTCTCTCTTCCTTTCTTTTCCCTCTTCCTTTCCTTTCCTTTCTCTCTTCCTTTCCTTTCCTTTCCCTCTTCCTTTCCTTTCTTTTTTCTCTTTCTTTCTCTCCTTTCCTTTCCTTTCCTTTCCCTCTTCCTTTCCTTTCTTTTCTCTCTTCCTTTCTCTCTTCCTTTCCTTTCCTTTCTCTCTTCCTTTCCTTTCCCTCTTCCTTTCCTTTCCTTTCTCTCTTCCTTTCCTTTCTTTTTTCTCTTTTTTTCTCTCCTTTCCTTTCCTTTCCTTTCATGTCTCTCTTCCTTTCTCTCTTCCTTTCCTTTCCTTTCCTTTCCTTCTTCCTTTCCTTTCCTTTCTCTCTTCCTTTCCTTTCCTTTCCCTCTTCCTTTCCTTTCTTTTCTCTCTTCCTTTCTCTCTTCCTTTCCTTTCCTTTCTCTCTTCCTTTCCTTTCCTTTCCCTCTTCCTTTCCTTTCTTTTCTCTCTTCCTTTCTTTCTTCCTTTCCTTTCCTTTCTCTCTTCCTTTCTCTCTTCCTTTCCTTTCTCTCTTCCTTTCCTTTCATTTCTCTCTTCCTTTCTCTCTTCCCTTCCTTTCATTTCTCTCTTCCTTTCTCTCTTCCTTTCCTTTCCTTTCTCTCTTCCTTTCTCTCTTCCTTTCCTTTCCTTTCTCTCTTCCTTTCCTTTCCCTCTTCCTTTTTTTCCTTTCTTTCCTTCCCCTCTTCTTTTCCTTCCCCTCCTCTCCGTTTCTTCCCTCAACATAAAACATTTTAGAAATCCATTATTCTAACCACAATAAAACAAGTATCCTGTTGGACTTCTGGTTTGCTGCTGGCCGCCGCCAGACGTTCCTTTGGGATCGTCAGCTTCCATTGCCTGTCAGAGCCGCCGTCACAGCGGAATGGCGGCTCGAAAAAACTCCGTTTCCAAGAGGAAACGGAGATAGAGCCGGCAGGGGTGGGTAGAACTCTCTGCAGAGTCCCAAAAGTTTTTTTTTTACTTTTGGGACGGAGCGGATGAGAAGCCCCATATCCCCTGCCGCTGCTCCGGGCTTTGGGAGACCTCTGCTTATGCAGAGCCAGGCGTCAAGAGCAAGCCTGCGAACTGAACAGAATAATCAAAGAAGAGGCGAGCTGGACCCTTAATATTGAATCGCAAGTATTTTACCCTTTAAAAAACTATTTAAGAGAAAAGACGAGAGGAAAGGGGGAAAAAGAGTCTTTTAAAATGGCGTCTGCCGTGGCTGGAGAAGGGCTGAAAGCTGCGGCTTGAAGAGAGGCTGAAAGGGAAAGTCCTTCCGTTTTCTATTACAAAGTAGCGGAATGAATACTTTTGGCCGTAATTGAGGCAAAACCTCACTCCTACTCTTCCTTTTTTTTTCCTTTTTTTGGGGGGGATCTGATATTGATCTTGGTTGGAAACAAGCTTTTTTTTTTCTCTCTTTTCCACCAAATCTTGTCTGTGTGGGAAATGGCACCGGGACTCACACAGCTAGACAAACAGGGGGTGGGGGAATCTCCCCCATTAATAAATTACACCAACAAGTTTTAACTCTCCAGTGTCAGAAACCTGATTTTAATATAATAGAATTTCTTCTTGATGAGATTGTAAGAAGGGATGAGATTGTGAACCAGCAACTCGAAAAATTTAAGCAGGAAATTAAAGAAATTGGTGAACTGGTGAAATCAAAGTTTGACTTTTTGAATCGAAAGATTTTAAAAACAGCTAATGGCTTATCAGACTTTCTGATTCGGGTGGATGCAAAGACTAAATTATTAGAGTCTAAAATGAAGGAAACTGAGGAGAATTTGGATGACATGACTCAAAAAATTAAAAAGGATTTGGTAAACATTCAGGATAATAGCTCAGAAGACAAACCTAAAATGGAGGTTGACCAAAAGATTGGTAATGAAGAAAATGTGCAACAGAGGATTGAAAGAGAAGTTTTAATGATTCAATATAATTTTACAGAATACGCAGTTAGACTGAGAGGTTTGCAGGAAAATAATAGAGATGACCTAAGGAAAATATCTTCTGAAATTCTGGCTGGGATTTTAAAGGTTCAACCTGATGAAGTGTATTGCAGGATTGATAGAATTTACAGAATAAACTCCTGGTTGGCAAAGCAAAGGCAATTGCCTAGAGACGTGGTGATCTATTTTACAGATAAAGAAATTAGGAATAATATTGTGCAGAACTCTTTTAATTCTACTTTGCAATTTCATGGAAGAAAGATTTGGATTTTTAAGGAGCTCCCGACTAAGATGTTAATGGAGAGGAAGAAATTTGGCTTTTTAGTGACTGAGTTAAAAAAAAGAAATATCCTATTTAGGTGGAATGCCCCAGTTGGTTTAATATTGAGACACCAAGGAGTAAGATATCAACTGAACACTGTTGAAAAAGCGGAAGAATTTTATCAAAAAATTTTAAAAATGAATTTAACATCTTTAGGCATAATACAGGATAAGCAAAAGGAGTTGGAAACAAAAAGAAAATACCAAATTACAGAGGCTGTGGTGGATAAGTTGTCTTTGGATTCTCTGGATACCCCAGCTGGACTGTCTATAAATAAGAGAGCACTGTCATCCGACTCCAATGTGATGAACCATCAAGTCACAGACAAGTGCGCAAATCAACCAGTTGATATACAAGTGATGGAGAAGAAAGATGAGATGATAAAACTAACCCAACAAGATCAACTCACAAAGCAGAATGAAAATCGATCAGCCGATACACAATTGGTAGGCACGAAACGAGGATGGAAATTCAACCCGCAAAAGAAAAAGAAAAGAAATAGATCTCATAGAAACAGCAATTTCTAAACCAAGCAACAGTGAAGCCAGGGACTTTAAAAAATGAATGAACATCTGAAAAGATAGTGGAGGCGAACAATTGTTTAATACTATCCTGAGGATTGAGGCAGATCTCTGTAATGCCGTGATTGTGGGATGTGAAAAGAGCCTTACCTTGTTGGATTTGAATTATCTACTCTGGATTTCTTTTACTGGTGAATATATTATGATTATTTTGAGTTACAAGGCAAGAGAGTCACGCTGGGGCATGCAGAAGATCTGGCTGTTACCCATTAGGATGATGGGAATCAACAATCCTGATGAATACCACAACTATAACTATATGGATATAATTATAATGTCACTCGGGTGGTTGTTTTTACTTTTATATATATATGAGGATATCTACTACTGATGGGGGCAGAAGATGATTGAAGATTTTGAACAAACTGTTGCACCAGCATGTTATTTTACCCTATTATGGGTGATGGATTTAACGATCCAGTGGAAAGACATCAAAGAAGATATTATATGGATTATAAATTTAAAGTTATTGTCTTTTTTTTTTTTTATAAAATGGAATGCATATATAGATATGTGTATATTTTAGTAAAGTGGGCAGTGGGTTATATTTAGAATTGTATTGCATGATTTTGTAGGAATTGAAGGGTTGAAATAGGTTAGTTTACTGATTGATTAGTCTAAGAAAAAGGATCCTTAAGTCATATATTTAGGGGAGTGGAGGAATTGGATAGAACTGAATAAACGTTAAATCTGGATGTAGGGAGAAGGCTGCTTTAAAATGTTATATTAATATATATAAAAGATTAAATGTTAAATTGTAATAATACATTATAAATTTAGGGGAGGAGAAAAAGGGCAGATTATCGTAAAAATGGGAGTTATAAGAATAATATGTTAAGGGTCAATATTCTGAGGAGGGAGTAAGGGAAAGGAAAGATATTATGCATGTAATTAGTTATGAAATAGCCTATTGTTGTGAAGAAGTCACGGGGGGGATGGGTGGTGAGGGGGGGTTAGGGAAGAGGGGGGGGGAAAGGGGGAAAAACTTGTATTTGAAAACTTTTTCAATAAAAAAAAAAGAAAAACAAAAAAAAAACAAGTATCCTGTTTTTATTTTTTTTTTTATAAAAGTCAGTATCCAATTAGGGACAATAGCTAGGCAGAACATTAGATGGGGCTTTTTTTATTATTATTCCTTTTGTTTCCTATGTCTGATTTGTACAATTTCCCACTCACCTCTCGAATAAATTGCTTTGTGAAATAAACTGGACGTCTGCTTCAGAATAAATGATCTAGCACTGCTTTCACTACTGAACGGATCTCGGCTTTGAGGAGGGGCTGATAAAAAGCTAAATGATGGAAAGCCGGCTACCTTTATGTCTCTAAATATCAGTTATCCTTGCCAGAGAGTAGGAGAGACTGACAAGGATTTAACACTCCACAGAGATGTGAATTTGGAAGATGGAACATCGTCCCGGGAGAATTGAGACCGATCGAAAGAGCCTAGAATTAAACAGTTCTAAATTCACAGCGCATCTTCATCTCTTAACAGGCCGCCAAGATTCTTTTGCCCAAAATAATATGCAATGTAAATTATCTCACACTAAGAAGGTCTAGTTTAAGTGGCAGGTGTCACTCACTCGACCCTAATCAAAGAGTAATGCTAAGCCAGACAATAAATTCAGAAGCCTTTAAGGTCATTTCAATGAGAAGCCAATAGATGACTGTACCAAAAAAAAAGGAAAAAAAAAACCCAGCTTAGGAAAGCAGTTATTAATAAGACGATGTTGTTTATTACGCAGGTATTAATTATGCAGATATTCAAATTATTTTTAAAATAGTTCTTCTCCCTCACTTGATTTGGGGAGAGGGGTGTTGAATGGAATTGTGGGGAGTTTACTACAGGTCTCTCCATTGCAAATGGAAGAATAACAAGATTTGATTGATGCCCGATGGAGACCGATACGGGATTTTCCAAGCTGGTGTAAACTCTGGAACACCAAGACACCAAGGCACATAATTGTACAGCTACGTTGATCTTTCACACATCTACAAATATGGAGACACCTGAATAGAATCGGGACAGGACAGGACAGAGGTAAGGCCAAGCTCTTTCAGTGGGGAATGGGCAAGAATCCGCAATGAGACTATGATGCTCTCTGGAACACAATATAACACCTGTAATTCAAGACTGACCCCTCAGGAAATTTCATGGCACCCCGAGATGATCACATTGCAACCATACCAGAAGATGTAAGATGGTTAGCTTCCTTAGATATCAAATTATGACATCTATCCAGAGGTGGGTTTCAGCAGGTTCTGACCAGTTCTGGAGAACTGGTAGTGGAAATTTTGAGTAGTTCAGAGAACCGGTAGTAAAAATTCTGACTGGCCCCACCCCCGTCTATTCTCTGCCTCCCCAGTCACAGCCGATTGGGAGGAAATGGGGATTTTGCAGTAACCTTCCCCTGGACTGGGGTGGGAATGGAGATTTTACAGTATCCTTCCCCTGCCATGCCCACCAAGCTATGCCCACAGAACCGGTAGTAAAAAATTTTGAATCCCATCAATGCATCTATCCCATTGGAATTCTATGGTTATGGTGATTTTATTGTGGTTTTATTTTGGTTAGATATATTGGCTCCTGTGTTGTATTATCTACATGTCCTATCTGTTTGTCTGTCTGTCTGTCTGTCTGTCTATCTATCTATCCACCCATTTACCCATCTCTCTACCCATCTACTATCATCCCTCTCTCTCTCTCTCTCTCTCTCTCTCTCTCTCACTCTCTCTCTCTTATCTATCTATCTACTGATGGTTTGTTTGAACTAGATTTTTTATATCTGTGATTGCATGATCTCTGTGGATGCCCTAGCTAAATAAATAAACACACCTACACTCAAAATCTCTGGGTACTTTGCTTCAGCCAGCAACCCCTGCCTGTGACACTGAAATACTCATGACAAAGAGATCATCCGGATTAATCTTTCATTCATAATTTCCATCCATTCATTCGCCCATCCAAGAACTGATTCAACGATTATCTTGAACAATAGCAAGCCAATATTTGCAAGTGTCAAGTTTGAATAAGGCTAAAGATTAAGACTTAGCGAAAAAAAAGGGCTATCAGGACACAGTAGGTGAAAAAAAGAGAAGGAAACAGAATCCCAAATTGATAAATATTTGACTACAGAGATGCCACAAATAGCAATTCAACAAAAGACACGGTGTCATAATGTCAGGCAACACGGTGTCACAAGAAGCAATTAGTCTACAGCACGGTACTAATATAATGTCTAACAATGGGCCAGGAACATCCGATTCAGACAGGAAGGTTCTATGGAAGGATTGTCATGCAAAGAAAAAGCTTTTAAAAATTCATTAATGAATTCTGAAGCGTCTGGGCAAATTGTAATGCTGAACCCATTACATCCAATCTATTTGTTCCTGAATGGCTAATTCTATTGTCATACACAGCTTTGAGGCCAAATCCATCACGTATGAAATTAATCATTTTCTGATCTCCTAAATCTCCATGACAACTGTAATAATATGTGGGAAGAACTGGTAGGAGTTGGCCAGGCTGAGCCCGAGGGAGGAGGTCAAACATAGTAGTAGTTCAGATTCTTGTACAGAGCATGAGTTTGCAATAAACGTTTATATAGCAATAGCACTTAGATTTATATACCGCTTCACAGTGCTTTTACAGCCTTCTCTAAGCAGTTTACAGAGTCAGCCTCTTGACCCCAACAATCTGGGTCCTCATTTTACCCACTTCGGAAGGATGGAAGGCTGAGTCAACCTTGAGCCTGGTGGGATTCGAACTGCCAAATTGCAGTCAGCCGGCAGTCAGCAGAAATAGCCTGCAGTACTGCACTCTAACCACTGCACCCCACCGTAGTAGAATATCCATTCTAAACTGCCTGGACTGCCTGATTTTCCTGCACTTGACAGAACTTCAGAAGACAGGAGGAAGAGCTGCAGACTAGCCAATGGTCAGATAAGAGCCAGCTGAGACATGCGTGTGCATGTATGTGTTGAGCCCCAGTCCAGGGCTCAACACATGAATCCGGGGGGAAGTGCACATGAACCTGGGGAAATCGGGATTGGCTGAGGCGAAGCACGCAGAGGCTGACTTGAGCGTGGATGATGGTGACGGTGGCGAAACGCGGGGCGGTAGGCAGACGGGCAAACAGCGACGGCAAAGATGCTCATGGTTGGGCTTCCTGGCGGCGGCAGATGATGTCATGGCAGGCACAGCAGAGGAGCGTGGCGGCCCATTTGAACCAAGCCGCTGAACAGCTGAGAGGGGCCTGATGCAACCACCGGATGCCTGATTGCTGGGGGTGTGTGGCACGGATTGTTAAAAGGCGTTGAGAGGCGGAAGCTCTCAGCGCCGACTTTACACTGTTGTAACTCGGCATGGACTAGGATCCGGCTTGTAGCGGCAATAAACCTTCATCCAACCAGCAAGATTGAGTCTTTGGGTTTTGTTCTGTCCCCAACCACATGCACACACACCAACAGACGTTCAAGAGTTAAAGACGAAACCAGCCGGCAAAATCCTTTTCCTTATGATAACGGAACTTGGCAACAACCTAGTGGCTGCCTGCCAAGAGTTTATTATTTACAAAGAGGAGAGATAACTTCTCCCCACTTCTGCTACATCAAAGGAAAGCAGCTCAGTAATTACAATCAAGTCCAGAGATAATCCAGTCTTAAAGCAAAAGTCCGCCAATGCAGAATGGCGTGGAAGCTTTCAGCTTTGTTCGTCACAAGGTTTGACTGGCCACCACGCTCCCTTTTATATCCTGTGGGGTGTGATCCAGTGACTCAGCCTAATCTCGGGCACACCTTTTCTTCTGTTGCGCGCGCTTATCTCTGCGACACTGGCGTGGATCCAGCCAAGACTCATTACCCTCATCACTGTCCATCTGTGGCTGCATGGACGTGCTTGGCCCCGGCCCTATCTCTTGCCCTTTGGCGGACACCGAAGGCATTGCCAGAGAGGAGGGTCCTGGAGAGGGAGGCCTTGCCAACTCCTCTCCTTCACTCTCGGAGTCCTCTCCTGCCAATGACACAGGCTCCGGTAACGGAGCTACAGCAGGTTTTTCGCTTGGGTTTCAGCACAGGCCTGTCTTAGCCAGCCGAGAGCACACATGTACAGCAGAGACCCGAAAACCAGCTGGCTGGCGGGAGGCAGGGCATCCAAACACCAGCAGTGTGGCAAGAGTTAAGATCTTTTTCTTTTGTGAGCTTCTGTTTTGTCGTTTGCAGGGAAACAGAAGCTCATGAAAGAAACGCCACGGAGATCTGATCTGATGCATGCCATAGGTTCACCATTAGGTCTACCTGCTTGAGCAGGAGGCTGGACTAGAAGACCTCCAAGGCCCCTTCCAGCTCATTTTATTCTAAAATCAACGGGGAAGCCAGATTTACTTTCCAACAGTTCATTTAGTGACCATTCCAAATTACAACGACACTGGAAAAAAGGGACTTAGGTTTTTCACACTTACGACCGCTGCAGCATCCCCAGGGCCACCTGATCAAAATTCAGACCCTTGGCAACAGGTTCATATTTATGACGGTCGCAGCGTCCCAGGGTCACATGATCCCCTTCCAACAAGCAAAGTCAGTGGGGAAAACCAGATTCACTTAATAACCGGGTTGCTGACTTAACAACTGACGTCATAACAAAATTTGCTTCACAAACGTCTCACCTAGCAACTGAAGTTTTGGCCTCAATTGTGGTCGTAAGTCGAGGACTACCTGTGGTTAGTTTTGCTGAGGGGCTCGTAGTCCGGCAGATGGAAAAAAGAACCTCACCCTTTTTCTCTTTTACTGACCGTCCATAATTGCATAAACGTGAATTGCATCTGCTTGTGATTCTTGTCTTTAAGAGAAATAACGGCAAGAGTTGTGTTCTGCCCTCACTGGAAAAGGTGTCAAAAAATCCTATATTTTCTTCATTAGCTTTTTCTGCATCTCCTGTAGCTTAAAATTCCAACTGAGACATAGATGTTGCGGAAGATAATTATTATTTTTTTTAAAAAAAGAGTTTTAATTCCGTTTTCCCTAAAATACAACCACAGCTCCCTTCTTCTGTAGTGGTTTGATTTTTTTAAATTTAATTTGATTTATATGCTGCCCTTCTCCGGAGACTCAGGGCGGCTTACAATGCGCTAAGCAATAGCCTTCATACTTTTGTATATTTATACAAAGTCAGCTTATTGCCCCCACAAACTGGGTCCTCATTTAACCTACCTTAGAAAGGATGGAAGGCTGAGTCAACCTTGAGCCTGGTAAGATTCGAACCTGCAGAAATTGCAGGCAGCTGTGTTAATAACAGGGTGCATTAAACCACTGTACCATCAAGGCTCCTGATTGCTTTCTTGAAGTTACGCTTGGAGAGCACTAGAGGTTCGGCGAGGTATTTTGCAAAGTATGGAAACAGTCGTCCTAATTAATATCATCTTCAGTGATGTGCTAAATGACAATTGAAAGCGAGTCCAGATTTCTCACACTTCAAGTGTGATTTTAAAAAACACACACACACATTTTTCTTTAAAAGGTTAATTCATCAGTGGGCAATGTTTTATTCTCATCCAGAAATTGCACGAAAATTTTCTTCAACTCCTCAAGTGCCATTAATCAAATGTAAAGTGCCTTCCCGCTCTTCAGCGGGGGGAAAAATGGAGCTGTTTGGGGCCATCTCATGAGGTGATTAATAATGAAGGAAGTGAGGGGAAAAAATGCCTACGGTGTATTTTGTTTAAATTATTATGTTTCTGTTGTCTTCAACCCATAAATCACCGACGATGAGGGGAGTCTTCTTAAGGAGCTTGGATTGAAAAAAATAAAATAATATAATATAAAATCTCTCTCCCCCATCAGAATGGGACTGAAAAATTACAACCGATTTTCTCCAGGCTAGGATATATCTTTGATTTGTATTTCTCAACCCTTGCCAACTTTAAGATGGGTGGACTTCAACTCCCAGAATTCCCCAGTCAACTTTACGGGTTGAAGTCCACTCGTTTAAATTTGCCAAGCTTTGAGAAACATTGCCTTAGAGAGGGACCTTGTGAATTTAAACTTTTTTTTCTTTCTTTTTTTTTGGGACTGGCATTTCATCCAGTTATAACCCTCAACTGCTTTTAAGAAACAGATCTCGGTTTCAAGAAAATGATTCCCTTGATGAAACTGGGAATTGGAGACGCTAACTCTTCGGAAAAAAAATCATAAATGATCCTTGGGCAACCGATGTTAAGTCTTTGCTTCTCGGCCTTCATATTTTATTCATGCTTTCTTCTGGATATGGTGGTTTTGTTTTGTTTTTTACCAAACACAACAATTTGTCCTTGGACCATTTTTTGGTGAGATAGTGCTTTTTAGTAGCATAGAGAAAGCTTGTAGGCAGGTAATCCTGGAGTTATGACCACAATGGAACCTGAAATTCATGTTGCTAATTGAATCATTTTTTAAGTGAGTTTATCCCATTTTGTGACTTTTTTTTGGCCACATTTTTTTTTTTTAATTAGATTTATATGCCGCCCTTCTCCGGAGACTCAGGGCGGCTTACAATGCGTTAAGCAATAGCCTTCATACTTTTGTATATTTTATACAAAGTCAGCTTATTGCCCCCACAAACTGGGTCCTCAATTTACCTACCTTAGAAAGGATGGAAGGCTGAGTCAACCTTGAGCCTGGTGAGTTTCGAACTTGCAGTAATTGCAGGCAGTTGAATGTTAATAACAGGTTTTTAGTCTGTTGAGCTATCAAGGCTCAATTAAATGAATTGAGCAATTAAACAAATTGTTAAACGAATCGTTGCATTTCTTAAGTTAGTAACATGGTTGTTAAGTGAATCTGGATTCCCCTTTGACTTTGCTTGCCGGGAGGTCACAAAAGGGGATCACGTGACCTTGGGGACACAGCGATGGTCATAAATACGAGTCAGTTGCCTGAGTGTCTGAATTTTGATCACGTGGCCATGGGAATGCTACAATGGTCGTAAGTGTAAAACGGTCATAAGTCACTTTTTTTTCAGCATCGTAACTTTGAACAGTCACTAAATGAACTGTTGTAAATTGAAGAGTACCTGTAGCTTGTTGCAGGAGCCAATCTGGGTCGGTCACTGGGACCGGAGGTTTTGTCTTCCGAGCTTTCGGACTCATGCTGGAGCCCATCCTCAGGGAACTTCTCTCTAGCAGAGTGTGTGCTGTTCTCTGTGTGGTATTTATAAGGTGTCTGTTGTATGTGGGTTTTTTAGATGTTGAATGGGGTGTTTTGATGGCTGGCTTTTCAGTTGTTGGTTGTCGTTTGCTTGTGTTGCCCAGCCTTCACCTTCTGAGTATTTGATAGGCTGGTGGAAAATCAGCCTTCCTGTTGACTGACAAGGGAGCCGTTTCCCAGGCTTCGATCACTTCCCTGGCTGTTTTTGTCCCTGTTCATCCAACAATCTTAGTAGCTGCAAGATGGCAACAAGCACGAGTCCAAAAGTTCAGAAGACAAAACCTCTGGTCTTGGTGACCGATACAGATTGGATACTGCAACATTATCCCAGGGCACCTCCAAAATCCACCAGTCTGGCTGCCTCTCTTCCTGGGGTGGCACCCAAAGAAGCCTCTTTGCAGAGAACCTTACTTGATATTTATTCCAAATTCTCAGGATGGCACGTCTAACAAAGCAGTTGTTGAAATCAACATTTACTTTAACCTTATCATACCATAAACAGCTGTGTCATCCAATTCTTCATTCGTGGCCCTCCAGCTCAAGGAATCTCTTATTTTGGAGGTGCCCCAGGATAATGTTGCAGTATCCAATATGGGTCGGTCAACAAGACCAGAGGTTTTGTGTTCTGACCGTTCGGACTCGTGCTTGCTGCCATCTTGCAGCTACTAAGATTGTTGGATGAGCAGACACAAAAACAACCAGGGAAGTGATTGAAGTCTGGGAAACAATAAGAAAACAATAGCCAATGACTTAAAAGCTAGCCATCAACACACCCCGATCAACATCTGAAAAACCACTTTGGGCTTCAGCACAAGTCCCAAAGCTCGGAAGACAAAACTTCTGGTCCTGGTGACCGACCCAGATTGGTTCCTACAACAATCTACAGGTAGTCCTCAATTTACAACTGTGACCGTTCAAAGTTACAACACTGAAAAAAAGTGACTTATAACCGTTTTTCACACTTATGACCATTGTAGAATTCCCATGGCCACGGGATCAAAATTCAGATGCTCGGGCAACTGACTCGTATTTATGACCATCGCTGTGTCCCGAGGTCACGTGATCTCCTTTTGCGACCCCCTGACAAGCAAAGTCAAAGGAGAACCCAGATTCACTTAACAACTGTGTTACTAACTTAAGAAATGCAACAATTCATTTAACAACCGTGGCAAAAAAAAAAGTCATAAAATGGGACAAACTCACTTTAAAAATGTTTCACTTAGCAACATAAATTTTGGGCTCAATTGTGGTCGTAACTCAAGGATTACTTGTAGAAGCTTTCTCTATGCTACTAAAAAGCAGTATCTCACAAAAATGGTCCATGAAAAAATCTCTGGTTCCGATGACCAACCCAGATTGGATCCTGCAACATTCTCCTGAGACATGTAGATTCATCTTTATTATTGTAGATTATGTTGCTAACATTAGATGTGTTTACACCACATTCTCAGATGACAGCAAGGTCAGTTTGGATCCATAACTAAATATGCATCTAGAAGTGTGATTGATTTCTTTGGGGATGTTGAAAGGCTAGGAACATAACTGAAGGGTGTGGGATGCTAAAATATCCTGAATTTTGGGGCTTGACATTTTTTTATTATGATGAATGTCATGAGTGAGTCGTAGGAAAAAGCTGAAAGAACAGGAAATGAGTGAAAGAAAAAAATGACGGTAGGGTCATTAAATAAAGAGTCGGTAGGGATTGTGTATGGAAAAAAGCATTAAGAGATCGTTCACCTAAAAAGAATGAAAAATAGATGTAAGGAAAGATGACGGGGAAACTGCTTAGAACCAAGCGAGACAGAAGAATATGGGATTATGTTAATAGGAAGAATGAAAAAGAATGCTTGATGGGATGATAGAAAGATAAATCGGCCATCAACAGGCACCTAGAGAAAAACAGCATCTACATGCCTTTTACTCTGTTATTCCATTCCATCCCATTCCATTCCATTCTTTCTAATTCTATTATATTGTTCCGATCCATTATTTCTTATTCTATTCTATTCTATTCTATTCTATTCTATTCTATTCTATTCTATTCTATTCCATTCCATTCCATTCCATTCCATTCTTTCTAATTCTATTATATTGTTCCGCTCCATTATTTCTTATTCTATTCTATTCTATTCTATTCTATTCTATTCTATTCTATTCTATTCTATTCTATTCCATTCCATTCCATTCCATTCTTTCTAATTCTATTATATTGTTCCGCTCCATTATTTCTTATTGTATTCTATTCTATTCTATTCTATTCTATTCTATTCTATTCTATTCTATTCTGCATTCCATTCCATTCTATTCTATTCTATTCTATTCCATTCCATTCCATTCCATTCCATTCCATTCTTTCTAATTCTATTATATTGTTCCATTCCATTATTTCTTATTCTATTCTATTCTATTCTATTCTATTCTATTCTATTCTATTCTATTCTATTCTATTCTATTCTATTCTATTCTATTCCATTCCATTCCATTCCATTCCATTCTTTCTAATTCTAATAAATTGTTCTGCTCCATTATTTCTTATTCTATTCTATTCTATTCTATTCTATTCTATTCTATTCTATTCTATTCCATTCCATTCCATTCCATTCTTTCTAATTCTATTATATTGTTCCATTCCATTATTTCTTATTCTATTCTATTCTATTCTATTCTATTCTATTCTATTCCATTCCATTCCATTCCATTCTTTCTAATTCTAATAAATTGTTCCGCTCCATTATTTCTTATTCTATTCTATTCTATTCTATTCTATTCTATTCTATTCTATTCTATTCTATTCTATTCTATTCCATTCCATTCCATTCTTTCTAATTCTATTATATTGTTCCATTCCATTATTTCTTATTCTATTCTATTCTATTCTATTCTATTCTATTCTATTCTATTCCATTCCATTCCATTCCATTCCATTCCATTCTTTCTAATTCTAATAAATTGTTCCGCTCCATTATTTCTTATTCTATTCTATTCTATTCTATTCTATTCTATTCTATTCTATTCTATTCTATTCCATTCCATTCTTTCTAATTCTATTATATTGTTCCATTCCATTATTTCTTATTCTATTCTATTCTATTCTATTCTATTCTATTCTATTCTATTCTATTCCATTCCATTCCATTCCATTCTTTCTAATTCTAATAAATTGTTCCGCTCCATTATTTCTTATTCTATTCTATTCTATTCTATTCTATTCTATTCTATTCTATTCTATTCTATTCTATTCTATTCCATAAGAGGCAATGAAAAAGCCAAAGAGGAAACAAAAGCCACCAACAATTAACACCCATATGATTCAATTAGGCATCTGAGAACATATGAAGCCTTTCTTAAGCTTTGATTTCAAATATTGGAAAATAACCCCCTCTCTTTATGCCTCTCTTTTGCCATGAAACAGAGAGAAAACGGTGCTAAAAGCATAACACTTGTTTCAAAATCAGGCCTTGAAATGCGGCGTGGCTACGGAGTCTTTTCACATACCGTACGTGTGAAATATCACGCCTTCATACAAACACCCTCCCTCCTTGAGACTAAACATGCCACCCAAAGTACATGTTATTTTCAATACATTCTGTACAAACAAGCAAGGAATTTTAATTGGAAATTGGAGATTTTGGACTGTTTCCTCTGGAGGCATTTCTGCAGTTCTATAACAATAAGGCAAATGTCGCTTGAGAGCTCACCATTACATATATATATATATATATATATATATATATATATATATATATAGAGAGAGAGAGAGAGAGAGAGAGAGAGGGGGGGGGAGGAAGGGGGGAGGGAGGGAGGGAGGGATAGAGAGATATTTTAAAATATATCCAGGCTAATGGATTGTGTCCAGTGATGGGATTCAAATAATTTAACAACCAGTTCTTTGCCCTAATGACTGGCTGGGTGGGCGTGGCCATGGTGGGTGTGGCCAGGGGGTGTGACAGGCAGCATTCAGTCTCCTGCACTCCCCCTCCGGGAGCAAAAACGGGCTGCGTGGGGGACCGCACCATCCTGTTTGTTTGTTTATTTATTTATTTATTTATTGGTTCGATTTATATGTTGCCCTTCTCTGGAGACTCAGGGCGGCTTACAATGTGTTAAGCAATAGCCTTCATACTTTTGTATATACCTGCTTAGGAGGGCTTTCGCCCCCCTCAAGCGGTGTTCTTTTTTATACAAAGTCAGCTTATTGCCCCCACAATCCGGGTCTCATTTTACCTACCTCGGAAGGATGGAAGACTGAGTCAACCTTGAGTCTGGTGAGATTTGAACTTGCAGTAATTGCAGGCATCTGGTGCTACTTAACAGCACTTTAATCTGCTGAGCCACCAAGGCTCTTTTTATTCTGATTCTACAGCCTTCAGATGTTATTGATAAAGCATTCAGACAGCGTGGCATCTTCATTGCTAGTTCTCCGAAATACACGATTTTATTTCAAGACCCCGGCAGGTGAGATAAATTAACGCTACCCTCTCCGTTCTCAAAGAAAATAATAATAAAAAAAAATATTATTATTATTATCATAAAGGAAACATATCTTCCTTCTGAAATGCTATTCTGGAAAGGCAAAACCACTCTACCGTTATTTTTCAATATTTTTAAGGAACTGTTTTAATTCTGGGGCTTGAGTATAAATTTTGCTCAAACCCAACCCCCAAACATATTTTAGCATCTTGTCAAAATGAGAGACTAAGAGTGTCGATAAAAATGACACTAAAATAAATGTAAATTTAGATTGCTGTCACAAGTGGCTGCTTGCTTTTCTGAAGATGTTAGGGTTGCTATAGAGTTTTCCATAGCAACCTTGCATCTTATTATATAAATAATCCCCTTGGTGTCCTTAAAGCCTGCTAAGAACAGGATTAAATCTATTCTCATATGTAATGATCCTGCATTAAAACTTATCAAGATGAAAAAACCAGAAAACATAATAAACTGTAATCTAGATAATAGCATTTCTGGCAGTTCAAAGGCATTGTGGCACCACAGGCATTGCAAAACAGCTTGTAGTTTAGCCAGTTATTTGTGCAAAAAAAAAACCCCACAAAAATCTTCATTAAATATGTCCTCTCAAAAGTTCTGCTTCTTTCTTTCATTTCTTTTTAAAAGGATCCAAGAATCCAGAAGTAATGTTAACAAAACTTTCAGTGCTGTGATACATTGAATGGATCTTGGCCTTTGATATGCTGAAGAGATGAGACGATGAAAAAGCTTTATGGCTCGGGTGGATTATGCATCACATAAATATCAAGATTGCTTAGCTCTGGCTCTTAACCAGCTCTTCACTTTAATTATATTTGTGCTGTTATCGGCCGCTTCTCCTTTGGTCCAAGGCAATTCAGTTCTTCTGTAAGATTCCGAGGAGCTGCTGCCTCTGAAGAAATGCCAGATCTCTCCTTCAGATGGAATTAGAATAGAATACAGCTGGAAGGGACCTTAAGAGGTCTTCTAGCCCAACCCCCTGCTGGTGCAGCAGACCCTACCCCATTTCAGACCAATGGGTTGTCCAGTCTCTTCTTAAAAACCTCCAGTGATGGTCTGGAGCATCCACAACTTCTGGTGGCAAGCTGTTCCACTGATTAATTGTTCTCACCGTTAGGAAGTTTCTCCTTAATTCCAGGTTGCTTCTCTCCTTCGTTAGTTTCTTTCTTTTTTTTTCTTTTGAACAAGTTTTATTAATTTTTTCTTTTACATAAATATTTTATGAACAGAGTATTATCCGGGTCCCATCTTATACAATTTATAACATAATTATATATTAAATTTTTATAATCTATTCCAATCTTCTTTTTTTTTGATTTTTTCCCAAATGCAATTTACATATTTCGATTTCTGCCTTTGTTAGTTTCCATCCGTTGTTTCTTGTCCTGCTTTCTGGAGCTTTGGAAAATAGGTTGAAACCCCCCTCCCCCTCTTCTCTGTGACAGCCCCGCAAATACTGGAATGCTGCCTCCCTTAGTCTTTCTTTTCTCTAGACTGGCCAAACCCAAATTGTGCAGCTGTTCTTCATTTGGTTTAGTCTCCAGGCCTTTGATCATCTTAGTTGCTCTTCTCTGAACTTTTTCCAAAGTCTCAACATCTTTTTTGTAATGTGGGGACCAAAACTGGATGCAGGTATTCCAGGTGTAGCTTTATCATTCCATTGGCAACCTTCAGTCTCCAGAGACTATGGTATCATGCTCTGGAAAGAGGTCCCAAAAGAGCATCTGGTGTGACTAAAAAGGCCAATTCGAGAGTGGCCATCCCTTCCACACTGAGGGCAGATACATTCGGTCCCCCGCCCAGCCCCCAGATTTGGCTGGTTCCGGGACTGCCTCTTTGCCTCAAGTGTCTCTTCGAATTGGAGAAGGCCTTGCTGCGTCTTTAGCCTCCAAGCTGAACGATCGGAGGTCCAGGTTTCCCAGTTGTTAATGTCCATTCCCAGGGCCTTTAGGTCCCTCTTGCAGATATCCTTATATCGCAGCTGTGATCTCCCTCTGAGGCGCTTTCCCTGCACTAATTCTCCATACAGGAGATCTTCTGGAATCCGACCATCAGCCATCCTCACGACGTGCCCCAGCCAGCATAGACATCGCTGTTTCAATAGTGTATACATTGAAAGTCTGACACTCTCTCTTTAGATACTGAGCTGAATAAAAACGTATTGATAACGCAGCCACCACATTTTCCAGACTTACAAAGAGAGCATGGCTTAATAAGAAGCTGACGGAACATACAAGGATCCAGGTTTATAGAGCCTGCATCCTGAGTACACTTTTGTACTGCAGTGAGTCTTGGACCCTCTACGCACGGCAGGAGAGAAAGTGGAACACCTTTCATATGTGCTGTCTCTGACGTATTCTTGGCGTCACCTGGCAGGACAAAGTTCCAAATAGCGCAGACTTTATCAAGCAGTACTAATACATCACGTGAATTTGATTCTATGCCTCTGTTTATATAGATCTGCTTGGTCTAGAGAAGAAGTGGACTGTTGTGAAATTCTGCAACAACATTTGTGCCTGGAACTGTCAGTTTTGCACATTCCTGTGGCTAAACTCCATCTGCTACCATCCATCACTGTGGATCCAACTTGGCACGAGACTAACAGCTCAGTGACATCTGGAAGCCTGTAGATTTTTTTTTTTTTAAATTTGATTTATATGCCGCCCTTCTCCGGAGACTCAGGGCGGCTTACAATGTGCTCAGCAATAGTCTTCATCCTTTTGTATATTTATACAAAGTCAGCTTATTGCCCCCACAAACTGGGTCCTCAATTTACCTACCTTAGAAAGGATGGAAGGCTGAGTCAACCTTGAGCCTTGGAGAGATTCGAACCCTGCAGTAATTGCAGGCAGCTGGTCTTAATAACCAGCTTAATAACAGGGTGCCTTAGACCACTGTACTACCAAGGCTCCAAGATTTGCTACACTCAGAACAGAAAGTGTTAAAGGACACCAGAGGTGGGTTTCAGCAGGTTCTGACCAGTTCTGGAGAACCAGTAGTGGACATTTTGAGTAGTTCGGAGAACCGGTAGTAAAAATTCTGACTGGCCCCACCCCCATCTATTCTCTGCCTCCAGAGTCCTAGCTGATCAGGAGGAAATGGGGATTTTGCAGTATCCTTCCCCTGGATTGGGGTGGGAATGGACATTTTACAGTATCCTTCTCCTGCCACGCCCACCAAGCCACACCCGCAGAACTGGTAGTAAAAAATTTTTGAAACTCACCACTGAAGGACACACCCTGCAAGATTTTGTTTTTAAAGTACAGGGATTAAAAAGCAATGAGAAGCTGAGTAGTTTCTTGGGTCTAGACATGAGCAATAGATCCTCTTAACTGGAATGTAATGTGTGGGCCTTGATTCTTCACATATGCTACAACATTTTCGTTTAGAAAGGGTGCATTAGTTCTAAGCCAGCAGGGTTGAACTCTTCTGCATCAAACCATCTTTTCTTCACGGATTACTGGAAGTGCCACCTCTACTAATGAGGAATGGGCCGAATCGGGCACTTTTCTTTCTTCCACTAGATGCGATAATTAAACCCAAAGGAATAAAAAAGAAAGCAATATGCATGCTTGACTAACTCACGCGAGTTAGTCAGTCAAGTAAACAAATGAAGCTCAGGCCTCCATGAAGGCACTGAATGTCTTTTATATACCACAATTCTTGGTTTGTATAGGACAAGCCAGGAATTAGCTACAGTGAAACTGAATTCCACTTTATCCCGAGTAAACTTTAAGAAGCAGGAGAAAAGAGAAAGAATGCAAGATCATTGGCCATTATAACGCAAAAAAAAAAAAAAAAAAAAAAAAAAGAGTGAATTGCAAACTCAATCAATCAGAAGAGAACTGGAAGGGACCTTGGAGGTCTTCTAGTCCAACCCTCTGTTCAAGCAGAAAACCTTAGACCATTTCAGATGAGTAACTGTCCACAGTCTCTTCTTAAAAACCTCCACTGATGGAGCACCCACCACTTCTGGTGGCAAGCTGTTCCACTGGTTAATCGTTCTCGCTGTTAGGAAGTTTCTCCTTAATTCCAGGTTGCTTCTTTCCTTGATTAGTTTCCAACCAACTCCCATAAATCAAGTTTCTGTGACAGGTGTCAATCCAATATTTGTATTGCTACTGTCTCTAAGAAGAAAACTCCAATTGTTCTGGCATGGCATAAATGTTTAATAAACCAATTATCAATAAATGGAAATAAATCTTGTCCATGCATGAATTCATATTATGAAGCAGGAAAAGAGGGAAAGAGTGCAAGATTGAGCATTATAACACAAAAAAGAGAGGGTGAATTGCAAACTGAATCAATCCGAATAGAGCTGGAAGGAACATTTGAGGTCTTCTAGTCCAACCCCCTGCTCAAGCCAGAGACCCTAGACCAGTGTTTCTCAACCTTGGAAGCTTGAAGATGGGTGGACTTCAACTCCCAGAATCCCCCAGCCAGCGTTGCTGGCTGGGGGATTCTGGGAGTTGAAGTCCACCCATCTTCAAGCTATCAAGGTTGAGAAACACTACCCTAGACCATAGTCAGCATTAGTGTTATAGGAAAGCTTACCGATAGGTATCCGTAGAAATTAGCTCCTTATTTTTGTGTTACTCCCGTAATTCCTACTCAAGAACTAATGGCAAACGAATTGAATAATAAATAAAACGAACCAAAACAACTTTGACAATGTTTATCAGGTTGGTTTTGACAGTCGGGATGTAAATGCAAAAAAAATAAATAAAATTCAATCCAATCCTGAGAATCGATCCCAGAATATGAAGGAAAAGTTCAAGGAATTTTCAGAAGTCAAGCGAAGTGCAAGGAATAGAGAGACAAGGGGGAAAAATATATAAAAAATGGGTGTAATGGAGATGACGATGTTTTAAATGCTGGTTCTTTGTACAATAACTCAGCGGCTTCTTGCGACTCCTCTTGCCTGAGGCCTATGCTGAGATACTTCCTCCTGAGGGAAAAAAACTCTCGAAAAAGCACTCCACAACCATTTGTATACACAATGCCCGCATACCACACGCTAAAAGTGAGTTTAGCTCCATGCGCTTTGATGTTCCGTATCATTCTTGGCAGGGGTGAAATCCAGCAGGTTCTAACAGGTTCTGGAGAACCGGTAGCAGAAATTTTGAATAGTTCGGAGAACTGGCAAAAACCACCTCTGGCTGGCTCCAGAGTGGAGTAGGAATGGAGATTTTGCAATATCCTTCCCCCAGGAGTGGGGTGGGAATGGAGATTTTGCAATATCCTTCCCCCAGGAGTGGGGTGGGAATGGAGATTTTGCAATATCCTTCCCCATCCAGGATATTGCAAAATCTCCACCCGACTCCTGGGGGAGGGATATTGCAATATCCTTCCCCCAGGCGTGAGGTGGGAATGGAGATTTTGCAATATCCTTCCCCTGCCATGTCCACCAAGCCACACCCACCAAGCCACACTACACCCACCAAGCCACGCCCACACAACCGGTAGTAAAAAAATTTGGATTTCACCACTGATTCTTGGTCATCAGGCTTGGGATTTTGCGGGACTAGATGGAAATTAATCAAGGAGAGAAGCAACCTAGAACGAAGGAGAAATTTCCTGACAGTGAGAACAATTAATCAATGGAACTACTTGCTTCTAGAAGTTGTGAATGCTCCAACACTGGAAGTTTTTAGGAAGAGATTGGACAACCATTTATCTGGAATCGTGAGGGGTGTCCTGCCTGAGCAGAGGGTTGGACTAGAAGAAGAAGAGGAGGAGGAGAACTGTAGGGTCCTTCCTCCTCCTCCTCCTCCTCCTCCTCTCACAAACCCAACTCCCTCCCTTCTAGCACTGATGATGTTACCTAGTTGGATAACGAAATGTCATAATAGATGACATTTATAATAGATTATTATCCCCAAAGCTATTTCACTAATGAAACGTCTGCAAGAAAACAAGCAAGTTCAGAGACCACAAAAGGACCCCACAGTTCTCTTCCTCCTCTCTGCAAACCCCACTCCTTTCTAGCACTGATGATGTTGCCTAGTTAGGTCATGAAACGTCCACAAGCAAAGAAGCAAGCTCAGCGAGCAGCAAGGACCGCCTCACGTCAACCCAGAGCTACCCATATTCTCCTTTGTTCAGTGGTGGGTTCCTCCCGGTTCGGTCCGGTTCGGCCGAGTCAGTAGCGGTGACGATATGACGTCACCGAACCGGTTCTTCCCCGCCGCCCTCCCCCCCACATTATTCTTACCTTTTATTTGGCCCCACCCCCAATCTATTGCTGCCTCCTGAGTCCCAGCTGATGACTAGAGGGAAAAAAACTGTTTAAACTCTTGCCGCGGGGCTTCAAAGGGCCCTCCTACAGCTGATCACAAATGGGTCGGGTTGTAAGTGCGAGGACTGGTCGTAAGTGTGAGGACCTTCCAGAAATGACTCTGACCAGCTAGCCATGCCCACTTAGTCACATGACCTCCGAGCCACACCCACAAAATAAGCCACGCCCACAGAACCGGTAGTAAAAAAAATTAGAACCCACCCCTGCCTTTGTTGTAACTTTGAATGGTCCCTAAACAAACAGTTGTAAATTGAGGAATTGCACCCTGAGTTTCCTGCCAAAGCTTTACGCTTACTGCCGTTGTTATAAGAGAACTTCTGTGTGGCCCGGCTGCATTAAGCAGCGTAACAATACCATCCTTTCATTACACGGGAAATTACAGATCTCTCCTAAGGGGGTGAGAATCTTTTTCCAGCCAGCAACGTGCAAACAGCTGCACTTCAATAATTCTTGAAATTACACTTCACCGTCCTTCGTTTTAGGATTTGGTGCCAGCAGGCAGGGAAGTGAGAACCCAGGAGAAGGTATTTGGGCCAACATTCAACGGATGGGAGGATGGTGCTGCTGCTTTTTTATTATTATTATTTTTTAGCGTTCTGAATATGCTTCCATACTCAGAAATTTCATTTTGGTGTTTTTATTTAATCTAGCTAAGTGGCTTGTTGTATCTCAGCTAGTGGCCATTTCTCAGTTTTGTTTTGTTTTGTTCCATTCAGGTCCCTCCATCAACAGCGGCTGTCACGATCACCGATTCCCCTTTCGTGCCCTGATTCTTGGCCAGAAATTGTTTCAAAAATAATTTGTCTGCATATTCAGGGCAACAAAAAAAATAAAATAAAAGGACGATATATTTTTTCTCCCCTTTTTCTAATCTGCAAGTTTAAACCTTTCGCTCGTCTGCTGTCCCTGCCCTCAGCTTCCAAGCTAGCGCTGCTGCTGTGAATTTCAGATAACCTATTCCGTGAACTTTCTTCTATAAAGCTCATTTTTCTCCCGCTTTTATAAACCAGATTAGCTAAAGTAAGGCAAAGAGCTGCAGGAAAGAAAATTTAGGCGCACCTTTTCAGCCACGAGGCAATCAAAATAGTCCATGCAATGTTGTATTTCTAAAGCCAAACAAATTAGGGATAAACACATATATATACAAACACACATGGATTAGGTACAGACAAATTTATTTCTGATAAAAGAGAATATTTGTAGCTCAGGGTTGAACTGTGGGGTCCTTGATGCTCTCTGAGCATGGTTGATTCCCCTACTCTCTTGCAGTACTGATGATGTTACCTAGTTTGGTAATTAAACGTCTGCAAGAAAACCACCAACACAGAGAGCACCAAGGACCTCAACAACTCCTCCCCCTCCTCCTCCTCCTCCTCCTCCTCCTCCTCCTCCTCCTCCTCCTCTTCCTCCTCCTTCTCCTCATCCTCTCCACAAACCCCACTCTCTTCTAGCCCTGATGACGTTGCCTACTTTAATAATAATAATAATAATAATAATAATTTTATTTCTATACCGCCCTTCTCCCGAAGGACTCAGGGCGGTGTACAGCCTATTTAAAAACACAGACAAAACAACAGTATAAAATTTAAAATAATTAAATAAGTGGCTCAAATTTAAAACCCCAATAAATTTAAATACCCAATTTAAAACTATTGTGTTGATAGTCCGGCTTGGCGGAACAACAGGGTCTTCAATGCGCAGCGAAACGCCCGGAGGTCGGAGATCTTACGAATTTCCGGGGGCAGTTCATTCCATAGGGCTGGGGCTCCCACAGAGAAGGCCCTCCCCCTGGGTGTCGCCAGCCGACATAACTTGGCTGATGGCACCCCGAGGAGACCCTCTCTGTGGGAACGGACTGGTCGGTGGGAGGCTGTTGGTGGCAGAAGACGGTCTCGGAGGTACCCGGGTCCTATGCCATGGAGCGCTTTAAAGGTGGTAACCAACACCTTGAATCGCACCCGGAAGACCACTGGGAGCCAGTGCAGCTCGCGCAGGAGGGGTGTCACATGGGCACAACGGGACGCGCCCATAACCACCCGCGCGGCCGCATTCTGGACCAGTTGGAGCCTCCGAGTGCTCTTCAAGGGGAGCCCCATGTAGAGAGCATTGCAATAGTCCAACCGGGAGGTGACAAGGGCGTGAGTGACCGTGCGCAAGGCGTCCCGATCCAGAAAGGGCTGCAACTGGCGGATCAGGCGGACCTGATAAAAGGCCCCCCTGGCCACGGCCGTCATGTGCTCTTCTAAAGACAGCCGTGTGTCCAGGAGGACACCCAGATTGCGAGCCCTCTCTGTGGGGGGCAAGGATTCACCCCCAATAGTCAGCGATGGCACCTGCTGACTATATCGGGGCGCCGGAAGCCACAGCCACTCGGTCTTGGAGGGGTTGAGTCTGAGCCTGTTCCTCCCCATCCAGGCCCGCACGGCCTCCAGGCAGCGGGACATCACATCAAGGGCATTGTTGGGGTGGTCTGGGGTGGAGATGTACAGCTGAGTATCATCAGCGTACAGATGGCACTTCACCCCAAAACCACGGATGATCTCACCCAGCGGCTTCACATAAATGTTGAACAGGAGAGGCGAGAGGACCGACCCTTGCGGCACTCCCCATGCGAGATGCCTCGAGGTCGACCTCTGCCCCCCTGCCAACACAAACTGCGAGCGGTCAGAGAGGAAGGAAGAGAACCACCGCAGAACGGTGCCCCCTATTCCTAACCCCCTCAACCGCTGCAGCATGATACCATGGTCGATGGTATCAAAAGCCGCTGAGAGGTCTAATAGGACTAGGACAGAGGAACAACCCCTGTCCCGAGCCCTCCAGAGATCATCCACCAACGCGACCAATGCCGTTTCTGTGCTGTACCCCTGCCTGAAGGCCGACTGGTACGGGTCTAGATAGATAGCTTCATCCAGGTGCCGGGGAAGTTGTCGTGCCACCACGCTCTCAACAACCTTCGCCACAAAACGAAGGTTGGAGACTGGACGATAGTTGGCTAATTCAGCCGGGTCCAGGGAAGGCTTCTTGAGGAGGGGCCTCACTACCGCCTCTTTCAAGGCGGCAGGAAAGGCACCCTCACTCAAAGAAGCACCTATAATCCCCTGGAGCCAGCCTCGTGTAACCTCCCGGGAGGCCAGTACCAACCAGGAGGGACACGGGTCCAATAAACACGTGGCGGCACTAATCTTACCCAGAACCCTGTCCACATCCTCGGGAGCCACAGGATCAAACTCCTCCCAGATAACATTCTCAAGACCTGCCCCGGTCTCCTCCCGTGGACTCATCCAATCGGAGTCCAAGCCATCCCGAATCCGAGCGACTTTATCGTGCAGGAATTGCACAAAGTCCTCAGCACGACCCTGCAAGGGATCTTCCCGCACTCCCCCCCGAAGAAGGGAGTGGGTCACCCTAAACAGGGCGGCTGGGCGGTTCTCTGCAGACGCGATAAGAGCGGAAAAATGGTTAGACTTTGCCGCTTTTATCGCCACTAGGTAGGTCTTGATATAAGACCTCACCTGTGTCCGGTCGGAGTTGGATTGGCTAGTCCTCCAAATGCTCTCTAGGCGTCTTTTCCGACGCTTCATCTCTCTCAGCTCCTCAGAGAACCAAGGAGCTAATTGAGATCGGCATCGGGTCAGAGGCCGCAAAGGCACGACACGGTCCAAAGCTCCAGCGGCCGCCCTTTCCCAGGCGGCCACCAGCTCTTCAGTCGAGTCGTGTGTTAGAGTCTCAGGAAACGGCCCAAGCTCCGTCAGGAACCTTTCAGGATCCATCAGGCGCCTGGGACGGAACCATCTAGTCGGTTCCGTCTCCCTGCGGTGGGGGCAGGCGGTAGGAAAGTCTAGTTGAAAGAGTGAATGATCTGTCCATGACAAGGGTTTAATATCTAGGTCCCCTCTACCAAGATCATTTAACCACTGACCAGAGATAAAAATCAGGTCTAGAGTGTGACCCCCTATGTGAGTGGGGCCTTGAACTAACTGGGTCAGGTCCAAGGCCGTCATGGAAGCCATGAACTCCCGAGCCACTTCTGACGCCTCACCTGCAGATGGAAGGTTGAAATCCCCCATGACAATAAGTCTGGGGGTATCGACCGCCACCCCGGCAATGACGTCGAGTAGCTCGGGCAGGGTCGCTGCCACGTGGCAGGGAGCCAGGTACGTAGTCAGCAAACCCATCTGCACCCCACGGCCCCACTTCACACAAAGGGACTCACATCCGGCTATCTGAGGAACAGTGGTCTCCCTCGGACAAAGACTCTCCCTAATGATCACCGCCACTCCCCCACCCCTCCCCTGGGCCCTTGGCTGATGAAATGCACGGAAACCTGGCGGGCACATCTCTACGAGGGGGACCCCCCCCTCTTGGCCCAACCAGGTCTCCGTAATACCTGCCAGGTCTGCACCCCCCTCCAAAATAAGATCACAGATGAGGGGGGCCTTGTTAACCACCGACCTGGCATTACATAACATCAGCCGCGGACCCTGGGCCTGAGGCTCTACACAACCCAGGACACGAGTTACGCATTGGGGGCCGGAGTGCGCAATCGCTCGGAGACAGCGCGTGCGCACCCCCGACACTTGATATGACCCCCTGCACCCGTCATACCTGCCCCTCCCACTCAAGATTTCAATTACACAGCCCTTTCTATCGTCCCCCTGCCCCCCGGTTAAATTTCCTTTCGCGACCCCTCTGCTGCAGCTAATCAACCCATCATCCCACACAGTCGCTATCTGGACCCCCCCAGGTCCACTTTTACAACCCCCACCCGTCCTCCCGGGTCCCTTTAAAATTTAAAATTTCATTACTTTGGTAATGAAACGTCTGCAAGAAAAAACACCAAGCCCAGAGAGCACCAACGACTCCAAAGATTCTTTCTCTCACATCCAGTGGTGGGTTCCCAGTATTCTTACCACTGGTTCACCATGCACATGCGTGTGCCTTCCACACATGTGCCCGGTCTTGAAAACGTGCCTACATAAAATGGCACAGATCCAATATCTGCTACGGTTTGCCCGAACTGGTATGAACCGTTTCGGGCAAATACCACCTCTGATCATGCGCCAATCCATATCTTGCATTTGTGAGACATTTAAAAGAGAGAAAAACTTTTCCCAAGACAGGGGGCATCCATGCGGGATGTCCAAAAAGTTGGGATGACCTCCATGACTTTGCAATTGAAGTCCTCCTTCGTGGCAAGCGAAGTTTGTTTTTTTTACATGCAACACAAGTAAAAATGTCTTGCAGGCTTTTGAATGCATCTCAAAGGCATCTTAATTCTTTTGATGGTCCCTCTGAGAGGAAGCTGCATTCATGCCTGCTCATGCACCGTCCACATGCTTAGGTTCCTTAACCACCAATTCCTTAAGTGACATGTTATAGAATCAGAAGACCAGCCATCTTTCTGTAGAGTGCACAGTAAATTCAAAATTTCCTCCAAAATAATAATGGAATGGAGTGGAGTGGAGTGGAGTGGAGTGGAGTGGAGTGGAGTGGAGTGGAGTGGCGTGGCGTGGCATGGCATGGAGTAGAGGAGAGGAGAGTAAAGTAGAGGAGAAGAGAAGAGAAGAGAAGAGAAGAGAAGAGAAGAGAAGAGAAGAGAAGAGAAGAGAAGAGAAAAGAAACAGAAAGGAATAGAGTAGAGTAGAGTAGAGTAGAGTAGAGTAGAGTAGAGTAGAGCAGAGCAGAGCAGAAGAGAAGAGAAGAGAAGAGAAGAGAAGAGAAGAGAAGAGAAGAGAAGAGAAAAGAAACAGAAAGGAATAGAGTAGAGTAGAGTAGAGTAGAGTAGAGTAGAGTAGAGTAGAGTAGAGCAGAGCAGAAGAGAAGAGAAGAGAAGAGAAGAGAAGAGAAGAGAAGAGAAGAGAAGAGAAGAGAAAACAGAAAGGAATAGAAAGGAATAGAGTAGAGTGGAGTGGAGTGGAGTGGAGTGGAGTGGAGTGGAGTGGAGTGGAGTAGAGTAGAGTAGAGTAGAGTAGAGTAGAATAGAATAGAATAGAATAGAATAGAATAGAATAGAATAGAATAGAATAGAATAGAATAGAATAGAATAGAATAGAATAGAAGTTGAAGGGACCTTGGAGGTCTTCTACTCCAACCTCCTGCTTAGGCAGGAAACCCTATACCATTTCAGACAAATTACTCTCCAATCTTCCAGTGTTAGAACATTCACAACTTCTGGTGGCAAGTTGTTCCGTTAACTGTTCTCACTTTTAGGAAGTTTCTCCTTAGTTCCAGGTTGCTTTTCTCCTTGATGAGTTTTCATTTTTCTTTCTTTGCCTTCTAGTGCTTTGGAGAATAGCTTGACTTCCTGTTCTTTGTGGCAGCCCCACCGATATTGGAAGACAGCTAACATGTCACCCCTAGTCAGTGGTGGGATTCAATTAATTTAACAACCGGTTCTCTGCCCTAATGATTTCTTCCAACAACCAGTTTGCCAAACTGCTCAGAAAGTTAACAACCGGTTCTCCGGAAGTGGTGCAAACTGGCTGAATCCCACCATTGCCCCTAGTCCTTCTTTACATTAATTAAGAGTAGCCTCTAAACCGCTAATAAAATCAGTTGAATATAGCAAGAGTTAACTGAGTGGACAATTACATCCAACCAGTTGCTCATGAAGAAACTATATTTCTACATCTGTCAAATGAAAAACAAAATCCTTTGCTGAAATCACTTGTAGCACAAGAATTGCTCACCGAGGCATTCGCTGGATTTATGGAGTACAGCTAACCTGCCACTTGCTTATGGCATTCCCCGTGGAGATTCTTCTAGGTACAATACTTAGCAGATATTGGAGACAGGAATGTCTTGGGTTTAGCTGAAGAGACCAGAAGGTCTCGGGAAAAATAAGAAGTTCCACTTTTCTCCGAGATTATAAAACTCTTCATTTGTTTACTGCCGTTTTCCATCTTGAAAGGGCCCCATTGAAGGCACAGTTAGGGGAGGGGGAGGGGGAGGAAGAGAAAGAGGAGGAGGAGGAGGAGGAGGAGGAGGAGGAGAGGAAGAAGAAGTAGAAGAGGAGGAGGAGAGGAAGAAGAGGAGAAGGACGAGGAGGACGATGAGGAGGACGAGAGGAGGAAGAAGAAGAATAGAAGGAGGAGGAGGAGAGGAGGAGGAGGAGGAGGAGGAAGAAGAAGAAGGGGGAGAAGGAGGAGAAGAAGGAGAGGAGGAGGAAGAAGGAGGAGGAGGGGAGGGGGAGGAGGAGGAGAAGGAGAAGAAAAAGAAGAAAGAGAAGAAGAGGAGGAGGAGGAAGGAGGAGGAGGGGAAGGGGGGAAGAGGAGGAGGAGGAGAGGAAGAAGAAGTAGAAGAGGAGGAGGAGAGGAAGAAGAGGAGAAGGACGAGGAGGACGATGAGGAGGACGAGAGGAGGAAGAAGAAGAATAGAAGGAGGAGGAGGAGGAGGAGGAAGAAGGAGGAGGAGGGGGAGGGGGAGGAGGAGGAGAAGGAGAAGAAAAAGAAGAAAGAGAAGAAGAGGAGGAGGAGGAGGAGGAGGGGAAGGGGGAGGGGGAAGAGGAGGAGGAGAAGGAGAAGAGGTGGAGGAGGAAGAAGAAAGAGGAGGGGGAGGGGAATGGCTGGAGGAGAAAGAGGTGGGAGTGGGCAAGGAAGAGGAAGAGGAGGAAGAACAAAAGAAGAAGCGGAAGAGGGAGGAGGAGAAGAAGGGTGGAGGGGTTGGACTAGAAGACCTCTAAAGTTCCTTCCAACCCCATGATTCTACGCTCTATGGGTGCATCTTTGCTCTGACCAGAGTGTCAGAAATATCCCAGTGCTGAGGGAAATAAAACAGGGAAACCCTTTCCCGTCCTATGCTGAAAAACTGAAAATTCATTATTGACCTGTTCCCTTGCAAGAAATAAGTGGAAAACTGTGCAAATAACAGAAAAACACAAGAAGGATTATACCTGGAGTAGTTCCACATCAAAGAGTTGTTCGCAGATCAATAGGCTGCCCCGGGTCCTTTTTCTAGATTGTTCTTTTTTATTAGCTACAACCATAAACCCGCACAAAGCTATTTTTTCCCCTCCCCAAAGATGGCATTTTCTCCACACAGAATCCTTTTATCGGTCTTTCGCCCAGACGCGTCAAGTTGTATATCCGCTAGGTCAGATCTGCGAAAATCGAATCTGTTTCCAGCACTGGAATTATAATCCGTGAGGGGGAGCCTCTTCCTCTTAAAAATATGGATTTTGTGGCACAATTCTCTGCCATAAAATCATGGAAAGTAACTATCTCATTTGACCAGATCTCTCAGGGGTTCAAGCACAGAAGTACAGGTAGTCCTTGACTTACGACTATTCATTTAGTGACCATCTGAAGTAACAACACTGAAATAAGTGACGTATGACTTGTTTTTCATGGCAGCATCCCACGTGATCAAAATTCAGATGCTCAGCAACTGACTCGTACTTATGACGGTCGCAGTGGCCTGGGGTCACGTGACCTCTTTTTCCAGCCTTCTGACAAGCCAAGTCAATGGGGAAGCCAGATTTGCTTAACAACGGGGGTTACTAACTTAACAATGGCAGCAATTCCCTTAACAATGGTGTCAAATAAGGTCGTAAAGTGGGGCAAAACTCACTAAGCGAATATCTCACTTAGCAACAGAAATGTTGGGCTCAGTTGTGGTCGTAAATCGAGGATTACCTGCACACACATCCCTTCCAGGTGTATCCACAAAGAGGAAAGTCAAAAATAAATTCAAGATGAAACCCATAGTCCTTGCTTGCAACCAACTTCCGGCCTTTTTTGAACCCTGAGAAAAGGATTGTGGCCGTAAATCGAGGACTAGCTATGTTTCAGAAATAAAAGAGGGAAGGAATTGGAATTTTACCTGAATCCTCCATCCTCAGCTTCTTATTACTGGGATTTTCATCACTGTCGTCATCCGACATGTCCATCTCTTCTTCTCTTCTGATCCCCATCAGCTGCTCGCTGTGCGCGTTCCTGAGTTCCTAAAACAAAAAAACACAACAAAACCCAAAACTTACTTCATTAGTCCTGGCTGAAGCAAAATTCCAGTTCCTGAACTCAATTCGCTCCCTTTGAAAGTTGCTACGTACTGTTTTGTCCAGTTAATTAAAAAACAACGTTTGATTTGGCCCTTCTGATGGAGATGCATTATTAATGTCCAGTTTCAAATGAGGATGTTCTGCCTTGGTGACGTTAAATTTAAGTTTCACACTAATTTAATTTGAAATGACATAATAATAATACAATAGGTAGAATTAGTAGGACGTAATAGTAGGGTCAGTAGAATTGGTTTGACTTGCTGTTTTGCTTCTGTAAGAATTGCTTTGCTAAGAATTGGAATTGCTTCTACCAGTGATCTGCTATCTTGTTTTTTTGTACAACTCTGTGCCTGGTGGATATCTCAAGAAGCGGGGTATGTTATAGTTTGGCAGGGTTCCATCGGGCAAATACCTGTGTTGCTAAGCACCCAGCCCCTCTGTTGCTAAGCACTCAGCCCCCCTGTTCCTTGCTGCACTGCCAAAGGAAGGCATGGGCCAGGGGGCTAGAATTAGGTACTAAGCTAATGTCTCTGAAGGTATAAAAGGACGCCATACGTTCCCCAAGGTGTGGCCTTTCACTCAGGGGTGAAATCCTCTGAAGTCTGCTACCGGTTCTGTGAGTCTGCTACCGAGTGTGCGTGCATGTGCGCCTGAGGCACACCTGCACAGCACTAAAAAAGGAACATTTTGAAGCCTTCCGAGACTGCAAAGGTAAGTAGAACAGCGAGGGGAGGGGGAATCCGCTGTGCCACATGATTTAGATTAGCTAGAAAGCAGGAAATCCTACGATTCTAGCTAATATAAATCGTGCATCACAGCCGATCGTCACCCAGCTGATCGTCAGAAACACCGGTTTGACTGAACCAGTAGCATTTTTTACTACCAGTTTGCCTTTAGGCGTGCAGCGCTCATGCGCAGCCAGCGAACCGGTAGCAAACCGGTTCAGATTTCACCACTGGTTGGACTCAAAGACTTCCAAGATCCCTTCCAATTTTGTTATTCTCTTCTGCTATTCTTTTGAATGACATGTAGGTGTTGCTTATTTCTATGTGCCTGTCGATGGCCGATTTGTCAGTATGACGAGCTTTCAGGAATACTCCAGCGTTTTTGGACTTAGCTTGGTCCCGGATCCTCACACTTTCCCAGTTGAAACTATGATTAAGTATAGTAATCATTGTACTATATGACCTTTAAGATTTAAATGACTTTTTTTTTAAAAAAGAGAGCTCCGTTTGAACTTTGCAGCAAGAACAGATCCTGTGTGGGATGTTAAGGCCAAAGCGTTTGCTTCAGGTTGCGCCATTTGAAAGCGTGCATAATTTTTGAAATAAATTCTTCCTGTTTAAACTATGACCTGATCTATTTTTTTGTGACCTTGAATGAGAGGAGTCAGGGCCCAGCACTTCTGCAGAAAAGTGCTTCAAAAATTAGTTCGTATCAGAACAAACCTATTACTGTATCACAGAGATTGAAGGCCTAAGGCTTATATCATGCATTTATGAAATAATTGTTGGGGCTGAAAAGCCAATCTTGACAGAAATAACCCAACAGGAAAGACAGCACATGAACGCGTAAATGTGGTCCATATATTGAGTTTTCTCCGCCTTCTCAGAAAAGGAGGTGACATTACAGCTACCTTCCTTAACGCTGGCACAAGGAAGAGCCTTGGTAGTACAGGGGTTTAAGGCACCCTGTTATTAAGCTGGTTATTAAGACCAGCTGCCTGCAATTACTGCAGGGTTCGAATCTCGCCAAGGCTCAAGGTTGACTCAGCCTTCCATCCTTTCTAAGGTAGGTGAAATGAGGACCCAGTTGTGGGGGCAATAAGCTGACTTTGTATAAAAATATACAAAAGGATGAAGGCTATTGCTGAGCACATTGTAAGCCGCCCTGAGTCTTCGGAGAAGGGCGACATATAAATCAAATTAAAAAAAAAAAATTACAGAATAACAGAGTTGGAAGGGACCTTGTAGGTCATCTAGTCCAGCCCCGTGCCCAAGCAGGAGACCCTACACCATTTCTGACAGATGGAAGTCCAGTCTCTTCTTGAAAGCTTCCAGGGATGAAGCTCCCACAACTTCTGAAGGCAACTTCTGTTCCATGGGTTGATTGCTCTCACTGTCAGAAAATTTCCCCTTATTTCTAGGTTGAATCTCTCCTTGTTCAGTTTCCATCCATTCTTCCTTGTCTGACCTGGAAAATAGCTTGACCCCTCCTCTCTGTGACAGCCCCTCAAATATTGGAAGATGCTCTCATGTCTCCCCAGGTCCTTCTCTTCACTAGACTAGCCAGGCCTGGTTCCTACGACCGTTCATCGAATGTTTTAGCCTCCAGTCCCCTCATCATCCTGGTTGCTCTTCTCTGCACTCTTTCTAGAGTCTCAACATCTTTTTTATAGTGTGGTGACCAGAGATTGAGACAATTCACTTTTAGTCTAATAATAGTGTCATCTGGAACATTAGGATATACACCAGTAATGTGTGTAACACTTTTGGGTGCAGAGACAGCTAATTTTTCTATCCAAGGCCAATTCCCAGGGAGCTGATATTAAATCTTTGGAAGAAGGAAGAGAAGTGACTTCTGAGGAGTAAATGCGGTCAAGAAATGTGCCATTTTATTCCTCGCAATTAATGAGCGACTCAAATAATTTGTTGGAGAGATGCATCCAGTGTTTATCAATAAATGTAATCCACTATCCTCTGGGCGTCCGCTGCCTTTAATCACAACGGAAGTGTTGAAGCTGATGGACGGAAGTTTTACAAAGGAGGCCTTGGAAACTCAAGAAGAGTTCTCCCATTTACTAGGGCCATAAATCCAATTTGCGTTCTGTTCCAGAGATGTTAGGAAGTGTCTGGTGCAGGCAACAGATCTGTTCATCACAGGCAGAAGTACCTAGAATGTAACACAGGTAGTCCTCGATTTACGGCCACAATGGACAACCCGACATTTTAGTTGCCGAGACATTGGTTGAGTTGAATTTTGCCCCGTTTTATGCCCTTTCTTGCCACAGTTATTAAATGAATTGCTGCCATTAGTAACCCGGTTGTTAAGTGAAACTTGCTTTCCCGTTGCTTCTCAGAAGATTGCAAAAAGGGATCACATGACACAACGGTCATAAATATGAGTCCAACTTCTGATTCTATGACTGTGGAGATGTTGCAATGGTTGTAAGTGGGGAAAACGGTCATAATTCGCTTTTTTCAATGCTGTTGGTAGATTGTAAAAATAAAGGTAAAGGTTCCCCTCGCATACATGTGCTAGTCGTTCCCGACTCTAGGGGGCAGTGCTCATCTCCGTTTCAAAGCCGAAGAGCCAGCGCTGTCCGAAGATGTCTCTGTGGTCATGTGGCCGGCATGACTCAACGCCAAAGGCACACGGAACGCTGTTCCCTTCCCACCAAAGGTGGTTCCTATTTTTCTAATTGCATTTCTTTTTACGTGCTTTCGAACTGCTAGGCTGGCAGAAGCTGGGACAAGTAACGGGAGCTCACCCTGTTATGCAGCACTAGGGATTCGAACTGCTGAACTGCCGACCTTTCAATCGACAAGCTCAGTGTCTTAGCCACTGAGCCACTGCATCCCTTTTGGTAGATTGATGATAGGACAAATACGGTACCAACTTTAGCTAGAAGGTGTTTTTCCCTTCCATGAAACTGACTCTTTTTTATTTTATTTTTAAAGCACTGTGACCATTGCTTTTTCATCTCTTAATATTAAAAATTGTCCTTTGTGGTCTTCCTGTCAGTGTAATAGAATAGAATAGAATAGAATTTTTTATTGGCCAAGTGCGATTGGACACACAAGGAATTTGTCTTGATGCATATCCAGGAAGTCCCAAAGTTTTTTTTTTTTCTTCAAGAGGCAACTGGACTTTCTGGTTTTTCCTTGAAGACATTTCGCTTCTCACCCAAGAAGCTTCTTCAGCTCTGACTGAATGGTGAAGGATGGAAGGATTGATACTCCTTGCAGACAGCCGGTCAATTGCATCCTTATAGAGGGTCGTTGAAGCACTTGGAGGTTTCTCTGTGTGTCCTCAGGGTCACCTGAGTGGTGCAAATGGTTCCTGTAGTCTGTAAGTTTTTCCCTCTGGAAATCCATTCCTGCTCCCACACCATTCCAAGGGTGCTCATCCCAAATTGCATAGCTCAAAGTCTGTAGAGATTCTCAGTCCTCCAGGTTGTGGTTGTCCCAAAGGTCCTTTTTTCAGGAGGCAACTGGACTTTGTTTTTTCTTTGAAGATGTTTCGCTTCTCATCCAAGAAGCTTCTTCAGCTCTGACCGGATGGTGGGGAATGGAAGGATTTATATTCTTTGCAGACAGCTGCTCATTTGCATCCTTTTAGAGCAGCGTTTCTCAACCTTGGTAGCTTGAAGATGGTGTTGTGACTCCGACCCCCGAACCCGAAGACTCTGAAAGTGAAGGAGAGGAGTTGGCAAGGCCTCTCTCTGCAGGACCCTCCTCTCTGGCAATGCCTCAGGTGTCTCCCGAAGGAGAAGAGATAGGCCAGGAGCCAGGCATCTCCGAGCAGCCGCAGTTAGACAGCGACGGAGATAAGTCTTGGCTGGATCCCTGCCAGCGTCGGAAAGACAAGCGCATGCAGTAGAGAAGGAGGTGTGCCAGAGATTAAGCTGAGTCACTGGACCACACCCCACAGGGGATAAAAGGGGGTGTGGTGGCCATTCAGACTTTGTGACGGACAAAACTGAACAGCTAGCAAGTCATACTGTGTCTCTGGAACTTCGTTATCTGTCTTCTTTGGATTTATTATGGACTGGACTTGACAATTCTTTGGCTTTGTGAATTTATTTTGGTTTATCTGACAGAGGAGGAACACCTCCCTCTGTGAGTAAAGTTTTTGGCAAGCAGCTACTAAGTTGCTGCCAATTCTGTTATCGAAGGAAATTATTGTCTGCAAGTTTATTTTAACTCCTGGCTGACTGTTTGTGTGCGTGTGTGAGACGGGGACAGAACAGATGGGTGGACTTCAATCCCTCAGCGCTGGCTGGGGGATTCTGGGAGTTGAAGTCCACCCATCTTCAAGCTTCCAAGGTTGAGAAACACTGTTTTAGAGGGTCCTTGAGGCCACTTGGAGGTTTCTCTGTGTCCTCAGGGTCACCTGAGTGGTGCAAATGGGTGTGTAGCACCTTCTTGGAACTGCTGAAAGGACCGTGTTGTGGAGCTGTGCTTTTTGCAGGATGTTTTCTGTCCTGTGTTCCTTCACTGTTGAAGTTACGCACTGGCTGTCATGGTGTCTATGTTGTCTGCATCTCAAACTGCAGCGCAAATTATTCCTGTTGTCTGCAATTTTTCTAGAAATCCGTTCATCTGACTCTCCAAAACAGAGGTCTTCAAACTTGGCAGCTTGAAGACTTGTGGACTTCAACTCCCAGAATTCTCCAGCCAGCCAGCTGGAGAATTCTGGGAGTTGAAGTCCACAAGACTTAAAGCTGCCAAGTTTGAAGACTTCTGCTCTAAAAGAATGCAAATGACCAGCAGGCTGCAAGGAATATAAATGATTCCCCACCATCCGGTCAGAGTTGAAGAAGCTTCTTAGATGGGAAGCGAAATGTCTTCAAAGAAAAATAGTGGAAGTCCAGTTGCCTCCTGAAAAAAAAGCACCTTTGGGACAACTGAGACCTGGAGGACTGAGAATCTCCACAGACATTTAGCTGTGCACCTTGGGATGAATATCTTTTGAATCAGGGGTGAAATGCTCCCGGTTTGGACCGGATCGCCCGATCTGGTAGCGATGGAGGCGGGTGGTTCGGAGAACCGGTAGCAAAAATCCCTGCCTGCCCCTCCATGCCCAGCTGAGCCGCACGATCATCAGAGGCTTTTTTTTTTTACTTTTAAAAGCATTTTTTCTACAACTTCGGCTGGATAGCTCTGCAGACAAGGCATTGTAATTTAACACCAGCTGTCTGCAATTACTGCGAGTTCAATTCTCACCAGGCTCAAGGTTGACTCAGCCTTCCATCCTTTCTAAGGTAGGTAAATTGAGGAGCCAGTTTGTGGGGACAATAAGCTGACTTTGTATAAAATATACAAAAGTATGAAGGCTATTGCTTAATGCACTGTAAGCCACCCTGAGTCTCTGGAGAAGGGTGGCATATAAATCAAATTTTTTTAAAAAAGCCTCTGATGTTTGTGCAGCTCATCAAAGGCATTTCAAAGAAAAAAAACTTTTTTTTTCTTTTAAATGTTCTGACGATCCAAGCTGAGTTCCCTGATCCGCAGAGGCTTTCAGGGAACTCAGCTTGGATCATCAGAGAATTTAAAAGAAAAAAAGGGTTCTTTTTTTCTTTTAAATGCTCTGACGATCCCAGCTGAGTTCCCTGAAAGCCTCTACCGATTAGGGAACTAAGCTTGGATCGTCAGAGCCTTTTGAAAGCATTTTTTTACAACCTCTTAGCCGAAGAGGTTGTAGAAAAAAATGATTCCAAAAGTAAAAAAAAAAAAATGGCCACCCTCACCCAGTCACATTACCCCCCTCCCCCCACAAAGCCACGCCCACAGAACTGGTAGTCACAAATTTTAGATTTCACCTCTGCTTTGAATGGTATGGGAATATGAACGGATTTCCAAAAAATTGCAGACTACAGAAACCATTTGCACTTCAGCTGGAGATGGAAACAAGACAGACTCATCCCCAACAGCCTCCACTTATCTTGAGCAGTGAAGGGACACTGGGCAGAAAATATTCTGCAGAAAGCACAGCTTCACAACACAATCCTTTCAGCAGCTCCAAGAAGGCTCCACACACCCATTTTCACTACTCAGGTGACCCTCAGAACACAAAAAAACCTCCATGACTCTCCAAAAGGATGCAAATGACCAGCTGTCTGCAAGGAATATAAATCCTCCACCCTTCAGTCAGAACTGAAGAAGCTTCTTGCATGAGAGGCGAAACCTCTTCAGAGAAAAACCAGAAAGTCCAGTTGCCTCTTGAAAAGGAAAAAGAAAAAGAAAAAAAGCACCTTTGGGACAACTTTGACCTGGATGACTGAGAATCTCCAGAGACATTCCAGGAAGTATTTCATGAAGCAAAGTTTCTTCCGCGTTTTCAAAAGTCAGCCTCATATTCTCTCTCCGCTAAGAGGCCACGGAGTTTCCTCTGGATTTCTTATTAACCTGTGCTCTGCAAATCAATAAAGCAACCCAATTTACCCTGATACACAAATCTCCGACAACTTCCTAAGCATGCAAATCAAGAGACTTTGCATTCAGGCCGCAGCCTTTTGGAAGCCATAGTTCAGCATAATGGCGCCTCCTTTAACCTCACACTTTCCTGAGGTGTTCTGCCTGCCGTCCCATCTTTATTTATTTTTATTTTCATCTATTTTTTAAAATTTCATTCTCACCTTAATTATTCTTACAAATAACTCAAGGCGGCGGACAGATTCAACATACCTTCTTCCTCCTATTTTCCCCACGTCAAAACTGTGAGGTGAGGTGAGTTGAGAGAAAAAGGGACTGGCCCAATGTCTCCCAGCTGGCTTTCGTGCCTAAGGCAGGACTAGAACTCACTGTGTCCCAGTGATTGTCCAGAGACATCCAGCTGGCTCTCGTGCCTAAAGTGGGACTAGAACTCATGGTCTCCTGGTGATTGGCCCAAAGTCTCCCAGCTGGCTTTCGTGCCTAAGGCAGGACTAGAACTCACTGTGTCCCAGTGATTGTCCAGAGACATCCAGCTGGCTCTCGTGCCTAAAGTGGGACTAGAACTCATGGTCTCCTGGTGATTGGCCCAAAGTCTCCCAGCTGGCTTTCGTGCCTAAGGCAGGACTAGAACTCACTGTGTCCCAGTGATTGTCCAGAGACATCCAGCTGGCTCTCGTGCCTAAAGTGGGACTAGAACTCATGGTCTCCTGGTGATTGGCCCAAAGTCTCCCAGCTGGCTTTCGTGCCTAAGGCAGGACTAGAACTCACTGTGTCCCAGTGATTGTCCAGAGACATCCAGCTGGCTCTCGTGCCTAAAGCTGTACTAGAACTCATGGTCTCCTGGTGATTGGCCCAAAGTCTCCCAGCTGGCTCTCGTGCCTAAGGCGGGACTAGAACTCACTGTGTCCCAGTGATTGTCCAGAGACATCCAGCTGGCTCTCGTGCCTAAAGCTGTACTAGAACTCATGGTCTCCTGGTGATTGGCCCAAAGTCTCCCAGCTGGCTTTCGTGCCTAAGGCAGGACTAGAACTCACTGTGTCCCAGTGATTGTCCAGAGACATCCAGCTGGCTCTCGTGCCTAAAGTGGGACTAGAACTCATGGTCTCCTGGTGATTGGCCCAAAGTCTCCCAGCTGGCTTTCGTGCATAAGGCAGGACTAGAACTCACTGTGTCCCAGTGATTGTCCAGAGACATCCAGCTGGCTCTCGTGCCTAAAGCTGTACTAGAACTCATGGTCTCCTGGTGATTGGCCCAAAGTCTCCCAGCTGGCTTTCGTGCCTAAGGCGGGACTAGAACTCACTGTGTCCCAGTGATTGTCCAGAGACATCCAGCTGGCTCTCGTGCCTAAAGCTGTACTAGAACTCATGGTCTCCTGGTGATTGGCCCAAAGTCTCCCAGCTGGCTTTCGTGCCTAAGGCAGGACTAGAACTCACTGTGTCCCAGTGATTGTCCAGAGACATCCAGCTGGCTCTCGTGCCTAAAGTGGGACTAGAACTCATGGTCTCCTGGTGATTGGCCCAAAGTCTCCCACCTGGCTTTCGTGCCTAAGGCAGGACTAGAACTCACTGTGTCCCAGTGATTGTCCAGAGACATCCAGCTGGCTCTCGTGCCTAAAGCTGTACTAGAACTCATGGTCTCCTGGTGATTGGCCCAAAGTCTCCCAGCTGGCTCTCGTGCCTAAGGCGGGACTAGAACTCACTGTGTCCCAGTGATTGTCCAGAGACATCCAGCTGGCTCTCGTGCCTAAAGCTGTACTAGAACTCATGGTCTCCTGGTGATTGGCCCAAAGTCTCCCAGCTGGCTTTCGTGCCTAAGGCAGGACTAGAACTCACTGTGTCCCAGTGATTGTCCAGAGACATCCAGCTGGCTCTCGTGCCTAAAGTCGTACTAGAACTCATGGTCTCCTGGTGATTGGCCCAAAGTCTCCCAGCTGGCTCTCGTGCCTAAGGCGGGACTAGAACTCACTGTGTCCCAGTGATTGTCCAGAGACATCCAGCTGGCTCTCGTGCCTAAAGTCGTACTAGAACTCATGGTCTCCTGGTGATTGGCCCAAAGTCACCCAGCTGGCTCTCGTGCCTAAAGCTGTACTAGAACTCATGGTCTCCTGGTGATTGGCCCAAAGTCTCCCAGCTGGCTCTCGTGCCTAAGGCGGGACTAGAACTCACTGTGTCCCAGTGATCGGCCCCAAATCACCCAGATGGCTCTCATGCTTAAGGTAGGACTAGAACTCACCACCCCTAGTGATTGGCCCAAAGTTCCCAAACTGGCTTTCATAGCTGAGGCAGGACTAGAACTCTCAGTCTCCCGGTGATTGGCTCCAAATCACCCAGCTGGCTCTCGTACCTAAGGTGGGACTAGAACTCACCATCTCCCAGTTTCTAGCCTGGTGCCTCAACCAAACTGGCTCTCTTTCCAAATCAGAGAGAGAGTTGATGGGACTTAGGAACAGTGGAAGGGTAGACATGTGCCTTGTTTTGGAAAGAGCATTTTGTTTTATACAGCTTTATTACTTTTAAAAGGGACAGGGGAATAAAACCATCGTTAAAAATTCAAGGATGGTTTGCAGAAAAGAAAAACAGAACGCCTTTGAACGCATCGTGGCATATTAAATATTTAAACGTTAAGAATATTTTCAATGTAGCATGTGTGTGTGTGTGTGTGTGTGTGTGTGTATCAGATAAATTTCAGTGTTAATGGAATATATCTTCAATATTAGGGAAATAGCAGCCTGGTTAATAAAAATAAAACCTCCTTTGCCTGTCTTTTTGGCATTTGGGTCTATTCATTTATGAATAACCCCCAAAAACATCATAGATCATCTACATCGTAACAGGCAGTGATAATAAAAGGTTCTTTATTTTTAATTCATGCAGATATCGCATCCAATGGTTTCCTTATTCAATCAATTATTTATTTAGTCAGGGCGCTCCGAAGGTCCCCTCAAGGATTTGGACTCCAGCACAATGGTATCTTGAAGCACGCAGAGCCATGGTTATAAGCCAGAGACACAATAATTCAATAAACAACTCTTACCTCCGCACAGCGTTTTTGTTGTTAGGCAAGGAAACAAGAAAAGGACTGCGGTGTTAACAATGCACCGAGAGAGCACTCCGTAAATGGATGCATTGCCTGGTACTGTTTTTTATCTTTTATTTTTTTAGGAAAAAAAAAAAATGAAGGGCTGGGACAAGGAAACGGTTCTTACTTACTTTACGACAAAAAGTACAGTGTGACAAACGCCAGGTTATTGCGGCACACAGGGGCCAAAAAAAGCAGATCCATCTCTCTCTCTCTCTCTCTCTCTCTCTCTCTCTCTCTCTCTCTCTCTCTCTCTCTCTCTCTCTCTCTCTCTCTCTCTCTCTCTTTCTATCCTGTCTGTCTGTCTGTCTGTCTGTCTATACAGACACTGCCTCTCTCTCTCTCTCTCTCTCTGTAATATGTCTTTCTGTTTCTCTCTATCATCTATCTATCCATCTATCTACCAATCACCTCTCTCTCTCTCTCTCTCCACACACACACACACACACACACACACACACATTCTGTCTCTATTATTTCTCTCTCTCTCTTTCTCTCTCTAATATGTCTTTCTGTTTCTCTCTATCATCTATTATCTATCCTTTATGGATAGATCCGCTATCTATCTATCCTTTATCAATCCATCCATCCATCCATCCATCCATCCATCCATCCATCCATCCATCCATATCTCTCTCTATCTCTATCTCTATCTCTATCTCTATCTCTATCTCTATCTCTATCTCTATCTCTATCTCTATCTCTATCTCTATCTCTATCTCTCTATCTCTCTCTCTCTCTCTATCCTTTATCCATCCATCCCTATATCTATCTATCTATCTATCATCTATCTATCTATCTATCTATCTATCTATCTATCTATCTATCTCTATGTCTATCTATCTATCCTTTATCCATCCATCCATCCATCCATCTCTATATCTACCTACCTACCTATCTACCCAGCTACCTACCTATCATCTCTATCTATCTATCTCTATCTCGATCTATCTATCCTTTATCTATCTATCTATCTATCTATCTATCTATCTATCTATCTATCTATCTAACTATCTATCTATCTATCTCATCTCTTTCTGGTGTTCTGATGATGTTACCTACTTGGGTAATGAAACATCTGCAAGTAAATAACCAAGTTCAAGGAGCACCAAAGACCTCTGCTATGGCACACAGGAGCTCAAAAACCAGATGCTTATCTGTCTTTCTCTTCTATCTATCTACTGTATCTACTGTATCTATCTATCTATCTATCTATCTATCATCTATCTATCTATCTATCTATCTATCTATCTATCTATCATCATCTCTCTCTCCCTCTCCCTCTCCCTCCCCCCTGTCTCTCTGGTGCCAGTGAAGGACGCCAGAGAGACAGTGGCATGTCTCTCTCAGTTGTGTTTGCCTCTCAATTGAAAGAACCACTGGTATGTATCTCGGGGTTCATCCCAAGTCAACCCTTTATCTATGGGAAGGGTGTAGCTGTTGCATACATTTACAAAGTGCCCTGATCCCAAGAACCATCATTCATACATGGTATTAAGCCTGATGCATGGATCACAACACAACCCAGGCCACAACTAAGCCACAGCCAGAAATGCAGGAAATCATCTACATGCAGAGCACATGAATCCAAGAAAATGAGCCAAGACATATTTGCATAATATGATCAATAAATTAAACATGTAGGGAATTCTCATTCATTCTCTCTCTCTCTCAAAAGGGATGTAGGAAAAACAATTCTTCTTCCTTGATTTCTCATCATGCACATGCATTGAAGAAAATCCAGATGTTTAAGCTGGATTGAATTTGATTTTTCCATTCTTTCGTCCTTTCACATCCCCAAATCTCCCTGCTTCTGGTTCTCCTCTATTGCTAGGCATAACCAAATGTTTAAACTCAGGATGTATCTCCTTAGTGACCCTGGCTACCATACCTACTTATAAGGGTATGATTCTGAGTCCCCTCCTTCTGTCCGATACCTTCTATCCTATCACTGGTCTCTTCAGATTGGGCATCAAATGGACAAGATAGGGGATGAGCACTGACTTGCAAACTCTATTGCATTTTGTACCAGCTTCACCCGTAAGTTCAAAAATGGTCTGTCCCACCACAATGCTCTATCTACCAACCTGCCGATCGTGTTCCTTTCATGCAGGTGTCCCAAAGGTGTTTTTTTTTTCCAGGAGGCAACTGGACTTCCTTGTTTTTTCTTTCCTTGAAGACGTTTCGCTTCTCATCCAAGAAGCTTCTTCAGCTCTGACTGGATGGTGGGGAAGGGAAGGATTTATACTCCTTGCAGACAGCTGGTCATTTGCATCCTTTTAGAGAGTCATTGAGGCCACTTGGAGGTTTCTCTGTGTCCTCAGGGTCAGCTGTGGGATGAACACCCTTCAAATGGTGTTGGAGTAGGAATGGATTTCCAGAGGAAAAATTGCAGACTACAGGAACCATTTGCACCATGGAGGTGACCCTGAGGGCACAGATAAACCTTCAAGTTGCCTCAACGACTCTCTAAAAAGAGTGCAAATGACCAGAGATCTTCAAGGAACCTAAATCCTTCCATTCCCCACCATCTAGTCAGAGCTGAAGAAGCTTCTTGGATGAGAAGCGAAACATCTTCAAGGAAAGAAAAAAACAAGAAGGTCCAGTTGCCTCCTGAAACAAAGCACCTTTGGGACAACCATGATGTGGATGATGGAGAATCTCTACAGACTTCCTTGCAGATGCTTCTGACTTCTGTCATTCTGTGCTGTTCAAGTCCCTGGCCTCAGATGTAGGTTTAAACTTGACAGCATCTAGGCATGGTCCCTGGTTGAATCTCTTCCGCCTTGGAAGGCCCAGGTTGGCTCATAACCCCATGAAATCTACATTTGTCTAATGGCTATGGAAGTTCTCAGTCATCCAGGTCAATGTTGTCCTGAAGGTGCTTTCTTTCGAAAGGCAACTGGGCTTTCTTTGTTTTGCTTGAAGATGTTATGTTTCTCATCAAAAAACTTCTTAACTGTGCAGGTTGGGATGGACGCCCTTTGAATGGTGCAAAATATGAACGGATTTCCAGAAAAAAATGCAGATTTTACAGGATTCAGGTGACCTCAAGGGCATAGATAAGCCTCCAAATGGCTTCAATGGCTCTCAGAAAGAGTACTAACAACCAGATGACTGCAAGGAGCATAAATCCTTCCATCCTCCACCATTCAGTCAGAACTGAAGAAGCTTCTTGGATAAGAAGCGAAATATCTTTAAGCAAAACAAGGAAGTGCAGTTGTCCTTTGAAAGAAAGCGCCTCTAGTTTTTTTATGTTTATATATATATATATATATATATATATATATATATATATATATATATATATATATATATATATATATATGTTCTTTTTTATATATATAAATAAGGCCAGGAAGCTATCATAATTTACTGAGGACTTCCTTTCCCACTTCTGCAGGACTGTAGGTGAACTTGAGCTCTTATTAGGATTAGGAAGCAGTTTTCTTATAGTGTCTGGGTTCAAGAAAATTTTTGCAGCTCCTAAATTTTGCTATCAATTAAAAAAATCTTACCCTTGATAGGACTCAAAAGATTAAAAACGTGGAATTCTGGCTGCAGTGCCCTATTTTATAAAGTTTGGATGGTGGACAATTAAAAACATTCCCTTTTATTTTGTCCAAGGTCAAATTGGAAAAATTACCTTGTCTTCCCTAAGCTAATACTCGTGAAGTAAGAAATCTGGATTTCCGATATCTCCTTAGCAATTATTTTGTTATGAATATTTATGATGAAGAATCTTGTTCCGAAATGAAACTGCTTTGTCCGATAGTTTTGTCTGCTTTAGGACAATACTGTGATGAATTACATTCATTTTGGAATTCATTAACTGCAGGACTACAACCTAAATGTTAAGGCGACTCTGCTAATTCTCTCCATTAGCTGTTTTAGTGGAAGGGATATTGTCCCTCAAGAGTTTCAGCTGCAGAAACGGTTGGAGAAACTCTGGAAACAATCCTTAATTACATTTACACACTACAATTGCAGCAATTGAAAGACTGCTGAACAAAGCACAATCCAACACAGGCTCCTTTGCATTTCCCCCCACTTGCTCCAAAGGCTGTGAAATGATGGATAAAAAACAGAAAAAAGAAAATTCACCCACCTCGGAATGCTTGCGCCAAATATCTATGTTCTTCCGTTGAGCTTTGGAGAAATGGTCCCAAGCTTTTTGTCGTGTGGAGGCGTTGAAAACGGCCACAATCTGCTCAACTTTGGTGAACAAGGAAGTCAAACAAGACAAGCAATTTATGTTGTGATTGCTAAAGAGGAAAGCCAAGCAAAGACACGAGGAGTCCTACGGATGACGTCACTGCTGGAATGACCTCATCCGCGACTTCCGATCGCGTGTCTTTTCTGTACTTACATTTCAGAACTGTTGGAAGTCGCCTCCTTCAAAGTCTCTCCTCACAACTTTAGTCTATACCGATTGCGCCCTGGTTACCGACAACTTTGCATGCAATTAATGGCTTCCGTAATTGTTATTACAGTACTGACTTGTATGCATGAGATGCTAAGTTAGAGGTGAAACTATAGGAAACCCCCTTTTTAGCTTCTGGAGCCAAGGTGGCGCAGTGGTTAGAGTGCAGTACTGCAGGCCACTTCTGCTGACTGCTAGCTGCCTGCAGTTCGGCAGTTCAAATCTCACCAGCTCAAGATTGACTCAGTCTTCCATCTTTCCGAGGTAAGTAAAATGAGGAGCCAGATTGTTGGGGGCAATAGGCTGACTCTGTAAACCGCTTAGAGAGGGCTGTAGAAGCACTATGAAGCGGTATATAAGTCTAAGTGCTATTGCTATTGCTATTCTGAAGCTGTAATTCTAAAACTTGGAAGAATTTCATTGCCAATTTGAATATACACTAATTGGCATACATTCAAGTGAAATTTCGTGGCGTACAGCTCTCAAGGGGTGCACCTCCAATATACACTACATAAACATCATAAAGTAAATAAGTACAAAATTATGCATATACCCACATATATTCTATGACACAGAGAAACAACACAGTCCAGTTTGGATGTATACATGTACATGGTAAGAAAAACGAATCTTGCAAGTTTACTGGATGGATGGCCTAAGGAACAAAGCTGTTACAGAATCTGCCCAGAAAGGAACAACAGAAACAGACCGTGAAGTGGGGTCTCTCACAATCCTTCGAGCTCTAAGCACATAGCGTTTATAAGCAGTGTCCTGAATAATGGGAAGTGAGCTTCCTATAATCTTCTCCACTGTCCTCACCACTCTCTGTAGGGACTTTCTATCTGAGGCACTGCAGTCATCAAACCAAACAGTGATGCAGTTTGTTAAACTGCTCTTAATTATGCCTCTGTAAAAAGTGGCCAGGACAGAAGGAGAAATATGTGCTCTCCTCATCCGACGCAGGAAATGCAGACGCTGGTTTGCATGCTTCACTAAGGATGATGTGTGGACAGGCCAGTTCAGATTGTTAGTTATCTGTACTCCCAGATACTTAATACTGTTGACTACCTCTACAGTTGCATCCCTGAAACTGAGTGGAGTATGACTCTGCCAGCTGTTTATTTTACCTAAGAAGATGCCCTGGTGGACTCAATGGGATTTATTTTTTAGTAGACACGTACGAGATTATACTCTTATTGAAAATGTTCCCAAGTTGGAATTTGAGTTAATCTGAAGAAGATGGCACCATTCATTTACCTGTCCTTTTAAATGAAGAGGTCTCCCTTCAACTCCCTTGTGGGGAAATGTCTTCCATGAAAGATTTTAAGTCTGCTTATCTTTGCAAACTGCAGATCTACAGTATTAAAGTGAACTTATGATTTTTACAGTCCCACTGAAATTTAAATATGTATATTGCTAATTTACATAAGAAACATGGGAGATATTAGAAGTCCAAAAGATATCTACATCTCAAATCGTATTCTTTTCTTCAGTTCTTTATTCTAATATTTCTCTCTCTCTCACTCTCTCTTTTAGACATTACATTTTCAAGTCAAAAGATAACATTTGAGGTTGCCAAGCAATTGCAAATGAAATGTCACTCAGGCATATATTACATATAACTAAAATAAAAATATTGCAAATCAAATTCTGGAGTTGACAGATTCATAATAGCAGCAAACTGTGACAGTTAATTCAGAAAACATATGTATTTCATTTTGGTGAAGGGATCCTCATATCTGCAAAGAAACTCATATCTAAGAGAAACTCTTCCCTGGAAAATGAATTCTCCCCTTTTTATGCCAATAAGACTCTGGTTTGTGTTATTGCTGCAGAAGTATTTTTATTTTATCTTCCCCACCATTTTTAATTATGATCCGATAAGCCTTTATGATAAGCTCTGTCTCTGTGTTGATTTAAGAAGGTTATTTGGGATTTAACTGAATATTTTTTGCTTGAACTGTGGAGTATGCAATTTGAATTTTACAAACCGATTGTGCAATTTGAATTTTACAAACTGCTTTACAAATTTTACAAACTTAGACTGTCGAATTTGAATTTTACAAACTGTTTTGCAAATTTTACAAACTTGAACTGTGGAGTGAACAATTTGAATTTTACAAGCCGATTGTGCAATTTTGTATTTTACAAATTGAATTTTACAAACTGCTTTACAAATTTTACAAACTTGAACTGTGGAATTTGAATTTTGCAAACCATTTTTACAAATTTTACAAACTTGAACTGTGGAGTGTGCAATTTGAATTTTACAAACTGACTGTGCAATTTGAATTTTATAAACTGATTGTGCTTTTTGGATTTTACAAATGGAATTTTACAAACTGCTTTACAAATTTTAAAAACTTGGACTGTGGAGTGTACAATTTGAATTTTACAAGCCGATTGTGCGATGCCCCAATTTGGTTCTTGTTATGTATTGATACTTTTAAGCGGGAGTTTCAAACCTGCCTACGTTTCTGATTGGCTGACAGTCTCTCCAGGATTGTATATAAGGAGGACTGCAGCCTCTGAGTTTTCGCTGAAGTCTCACCATATATTAAAGAGCTGTTGTCACTTGCTTGCTTGTGCCTCTCGTCATTCCCGAACCACTTCATTGGCGACGAAGGTGGGATTGAGGCTACAAGAAGCCAACCAGTGAGACCACGAGCTTCAGCTAGGCGACGAGGCGAACCACAGGAGACATACCGGACATGTCTGCCTACGTTCCGCCCAAGCCTTTTGATCCGACCCGCGAAAAATGGGTCTCGTACCTAACAAGGTTTGAATGCTCGCTAGAAGCCAGCGACATGCAGGGCCTCTCGGCTAATCGAAAGAGAGCCCTATTCCTAAGCCACTGCGGACCGGACGTGTTCGAGATGGCCGAGTCACTGTGTGAGCCAACGCCGGTTCAAACAGTCTCATGGGACACCTTGATGGCAACTCTCCGGGCTCACTACGCTCCCGTCCCCTCCAAGTTCGTGCAGCGATACCAACTAAGGCAGCGCGTCCAACGAGAGGGAGAGCCGGTCAGCGCGTACATGGCCAGCCTGAGAAAAGCCGCAACTCATTGCGACTACAGAGACTTGGATGATGCGTTGCTTGAGCAACTGATCTGTGGTGTTCGGGACATTAGGCTGCAACGGCGTCTGCTCGCCAAGCCTGATCTGACGCTTGCCGGAGCCCTTGATGAGGCCAGGGCTCACGAAGCCTCCACAAAGGCCGCTGAAACGCTACAGCGTCCGCCGACCAGCAAAGACAGCCCCAAGTCTGCCCCGGTGCACAGAGAAGACGCCGGATCCAGCTCGGAGTCCGAGTCGGATGAGGACGTCTTCCGAACAGAGCACCGGAGAAAAGACACTGGCAGCCCCCGGCGAAGCTGTCCCAGCTGTGGCGGGCACCATGATAGACTGTCCTGCAAATACAGAGAGGCTAATTGCAGGCGTTGCGAGAAGAAAGGGCACTTGGCGCGAGTCTGCAGAGCCACTCTGCCCAGAAGACTCAAACCACGTGAGCGCCGCAGCCAACCGGAATCAGCGCGCCAGAAGCAGCCAACGAGAGAAGGCGGCGCGAAAAAACGGCGCGAATTTGAACCGCGAGATGGCCGCAGCATACACATCGACCAGGCCAGCACAACGGTCGAGGACAAAGTCAGCACGGTGGTCGAGATCAACGGAAGACCGTGTTCGATGGAGATCGACACCGGATCAGCTCTCTCCATCATGTCGTGGACAACCCTAAAGACCCTCCTGCCGTCGTTCCGGAAGGATCAACTCTCCAGACAGAGACTGCGCATCCTAGACTACCAGGGGAACCGAGTCCCCCTCGAAGGCGTGGGCACGTTCCGGGTCACCTACGGAGACTACGAAAGAGACCTGCCGCTGACCATCGTCACGAAGCAGCTGCCGAGCCTCCTGGGCATGGGGTGGTTCCGAGCCCTTGGCATGGGCTTCACCGGCGTCCACCTGATGTCCAAGTCAACCCTGAAAGACAGCCTCCTGTCCGAGTTCCAGGACGTTTTCGGGGACACATTGGGCGAGTATGTGGGGACCCCTATTTCACTAAACTTAGACCCCAACGTAGCCCAAGTAAGACTAAAGGCCAGAAGAGTGCCGTTCGCATTGAAACCAAAGATCGATGCAGAACTGGACAAACTGATTAAGCAAGGGGTGTTGGTTCCCGTTGACCATGCCAAGTGGGAGACCCCCATAGTCACCCCAGTTAAGTCCGACGGCTCAATCAGAATTTGCGCCGACTACAAGTGCACGATCAACAAGGCCTTGCAGCCGAGCGCCTATCCGGTGCCGATCGTGCACCATCTACTACACTCCCTGGGCCCCGGAAAAATTTTTGCCAAATTAGACCTGGCCCAAGCCTATCAACAGTTACCGGTCGACGACGCCACGGCAGAGGCGCAAACGATCGTGACTCATAGGGGTGCATTTAAATGCACCAGGCTCCAATTTGGGGTGAGCGTCGCACCCGGCTTATTTCAAAGCACCATGGAGCGCCTGTTGCAAGGACTTCCGGGAGTAGTCCCCTATTTCGATGACGTCTTAGTCAGCGCCCAAGACGAACACCAGCTAGGGGACAGGGTACGGAACGTCCTGTCCAGATTCAGAGAAGCGGGACTAAGACTTAAAAAGAACAAGTGCAGGATAGCGGTCCCCTCGGTAGAATTTCTGGGGTACAGGGTGGACGGCACAGGCATCCACCCTACCGAAAGCAAGGTGAGGGCCATCAAAAGCGCACCAGCCCCCAAATCCAAAGCTGAGCTCCAAGCCTTCCTTGGACTACTAAATTTCTACTCAATGTTCCTAAGAGATAAGGCCACGGTCGCTGATCCCCTTCACAAACTCTTAGGGAAGAATGTACCATGGGTCTGGGGGAAACCGCAAGCGGCCGCGTTTGAGGCAGTAAAAAAACTCCTATCTGAGGACAGTTTCCTGATCCAATACAATGCAGAGCTGCCGCTCGTCTTGGTTTGCGACGCCTCCCCCGTAGGAGTTGGTGCCGTCCTAGGCCATAGACTGCCGAACGGCCTAGAGGCACCCATTGCCTTCTACTCCCGAACTCTGTCCAGCACAGAACGAAACTATAGCCAATTGGACAGAGAGGCTCTGGCTGCGATTGCGGGGGTTAAAAAGTTCCACGAATACCTCTATGGCCGAAAATTCGAACTTGTGACTGACCATAGACCGTTGCTAGGACTGCTAGCAGGCGACAGGCCAACCCCCACTGCCCTCTCCCCCCGTTTAACTAGATGGGCGATTTTCTTATCGGCCTACTCGTACCAGCTCGTCCATCGGCCTGGGCGGACCCTGGGTCATGCGGATGCCCTTAGCCGTTGCCCCCTTCCCGACCTGCTGGACAACCCAACACCGGAAACCTCCGTCCTGTTGTTGGACACGTTAACCTTGGGGCCCATCTCCTCCGGCGAGGTGGCGAAGGCATCAAATAGAGACCCTGTTATCCGGACTGTTATGGGTTGGGTTTTGAAAGGGTGGCCGGACAAGGTGGTCGGGGAGGAGTACCAAGGTTTTGCCAACAAACGAAATGAACTGTTTACGCAAGGGGGGTGCTTACTGTGGGGTGACAGAGTGGTAATTCCAGCAAAACTACGAGATAGAGTTTTAGAATTATTGCACGAAGGGCATCCTGGCATCGTTAGGATGAAGTGCTTAGCCCGCAGCTATGTCTGGTGGCCCAACATGGACCAGGTCATTTCCGAGTGGGTGGGGAAGTGCAGACCCTGCCAGGAGTCTCGCCCCGATCCCCCAGTAGCGCCCATCCGAGAGTGGGAGAAACCAAAAGGCCCATGGGGGAGGATCCACATTGATTTTGCCGGCCCGTTCCATGGCCAAACGTTTTTAATAGTAGTGGATGCCTTTTCAAAATGGCTCGAAATTGTATTAATGCCATCCACAACGGCCGAAGCGGTTATCAAGGCCCTAAGAAAGTTGTTTGCCACCCACGGCCTGCCGGATACCTTGGTATCGGACAATGGTCCCCAATTTACAGCAACCCTTTTCGAAGGCTACTTGGCCGGCCTGGGGATCCGCCATGCCCTATCAGCCCCATTTCACCCGGCTTCCAACGGATTGGCTGAACGATTTGTCAGGACAGCCAAGGAAGCACTGTCCAGATTAGACAATGGGGACTGGCAGGCCAGGATAGATCAATTCCTTGCGGTTCAGCATGCATCACCATGCACAGCAACTGGGAGAAGCCCAGCAGAGCTCCTCATGGGGAGAAAGCTCCGGTGCGTGTTGGACAGGCTTCACCCTAACTATTCGCACGAAAACTTTAAGGGAGAGACCTGTGGCTTAAGGCAGTTTCAGGTCGGGTCCCCGGTGTTCGCTCGCAATTATGCCAGCGGTCCTCTGTGGGTTGCAGGAACCATAGTGGGGATAACAGGCCCAAAATCATACACGGTGGATGTGGGGGTAGATAGACTCTGGAAGCGCCACATAGACCAACTGAGGAAACGGGTGGTTGGCGAGGCAAACATCAACGCAGACATGTCCGAGCCTAACTATGACCACTTCTCCAAAACAGCTAACTCAAGCCCGGGGCCGCGAGAATACTTAGCTGACAAGCCCTGGTTCCAGCGCCGCCCCAGCGAGTCGCCACTCCCAGCCGGGAATAACCACGCCCCGGACAAAATCCAGGAGGTTCCATTGGCGGAGCCGGGAGAGACAAAGAGTCCCTCCGACCAGCTCGACGCCTCACCAAACACTGAACTGCGCAGGTCAACTAGGGCGAGAACTCAGCCTAAGCACCTGCGAGACTTTGTTTGTACATATGTTAATTTTTGAGTGTTAGTGCCTTCTGGGAAGGGAGGGGTGTTATGTATTGATACTTTTAAGCGGGAGTTTCAAACCTGCCTACGTTTCTGATTGGCTGACAGTCTCTCCAGGATTGTATATAAGGAGGACTGCAGCCTCTGAGTTTTCGCTGAAGTCTCACCATATATTAAAGAGCTGTTGTCACTTGCTTGCTTGTGCCTCTCGTCATTCCCGAACCACTTCAGTTCTTAATACTGACCGCTGACTTCTGATTTCCCAAAGTTTATTTTCTTTTCTTTGGAACTGCTGCACAGAACAATCACTACTTGTGTAACTCTAAAGTTTGTGCCTCGGCTGAAATTTAAAGCCTGCTTAGATTTAAAATGGGCTCCCTTCAGCCATGTTTCTAAAATCTTATCTTTTTCCTGCTGACTTCACTGTCTTGCCTTATTGTATCAAAAAGCAGATGCCCTTCCTAAGAAATTAAAAATGACAATTCTCTACTATAGGAAATCCCACCAACATCAGACCTATAAAAAAAGCCTGGATGACAATTTCTCCTTTTATAAGGATGGAACTGGTTCTATTCAACATTAAAGGTATAGCTGCAACAAAGATACACCTTCTGTATTCCTTTAAGACCGAGTAGAACCAATTCCATCCTTATAAAAGGAAAAATTGTCATCCAGACTTATTTTATAGAGCTGATGATTTGTGGTGTAAAGAAAATAATCTCACACTTAACATCAAAAAAACTAAAGAACTTATAATTGACTTCAGGAGGAAGAGAGATGTACATTTACCATTGTGCATAAATGGTGAGGAGGTAGAGAGGGTTGGTAGTTTTAAATTTCTGGGCACTTATATCTCGGAGGACCTCTCATGGACTATGAATGCTAACATACTTGTGAAGAAGGCACAGAAGAGGCTGTGCTTCCTGAGAATGCTCAGGAAGATAAATCTATCTCAGCATCTACTTCTGTCCTACTATCACAGCACCATTGAGAGTGTCCTGACATACGGCATTCTTGCATGGTATGGGAGCAGCTCTGTAGCGGACAAAAAAGCTCTATAGAGAATCATTAAAACTGCCCAGAATATCATAAGACTCCAGCTACCAGCCCTGGACGACATCTTTGAATCTCGCTGTTTGAGAAAGTTGCATAACGTTCTCAGAGACTCTTCCCATCCTGCTTACAATCTTTTTGGACTGTTGCCTTCTGGTAGAAGATACAGAACAATTCAAACTCGGACCACCACGTCTTCTGAATAGTTTTTATCCCAGAGCTATAATTGCACTCAACAATGAACTAAAGAGCCACCATCAGTGAGCTGTTCGACAGCATTACTTGGTCTGTTGTGTGGATGTTTGGGTGGTTAGGGGTGGGGAATTGTGGTGGTGGAGGTGTGTTTGGGGATTGTTATGGGTGTTGGACCTGGTCTTTGGGTGTTAAGTGAATTTCGTTGTATGGGTATATTGTGTATACACGTACAATGACAATAAAGTTATTATGATGATGATGATGATTGTTTCCTACCTTCAAAATGCCACCATCTTGTTCACAAGAACTGAGCTGCTGGATAACTTTTCCATAACTTTAATGTTAGGGAAATATCCCTGGAAATAACTGATTATTATATAGCTTTCAAGCAAAGTATAGAACAATGGCTTTCAATCTAATGCACCCAAGGTATATGTAAAACGTAATGTAATAATTTTATTTTTAATTTAATTCATGAAAATTGCCTGCCACCCGGATCTCAACCATCAAACAAAGAAATTACAGTAAGATCCATTTTTAAAATAAAGGTAAAAGATGGCAAGTATGATGAAGGAAGGTATTTTACTTCCTCCTTTACATGAAGAGCCCAATCAGAAAAGCATTAGAATATGATTTGATAGAAAGAGGATAGACACCTTAAGGACGAGAGCAAAATCTCTGAACGCAGGACAAGAAGCCATGGATGGAAACTCATCAAGGAGAGAAGCAACCTAGAACTAAGGAGAAATTTCCTGACAATGAGAACAATTAACCAGTGGAACAGCTTGCCACCAGAAGTTGTGGTTGCTTCATCACTGGAGCTTTCAAGAAGAGACTGTAAAGCTATTCATCTGAAATGGTACAGGGTCTCCTGCTTGATCAGGGGGTGGTTGATTAGAAGACTTCTAAGGTCCCTTCCAACTCTGTTATTTTATTATCTGCCCATCCACCCCTCTCAATACCCTAATATCAACTGTCTGTGACAGATATCTAAGCCAAGCGTCACGTTTACAGCTTATCCTAGGTAAACGGTGAATCCAACTGCTAAATCATATTCCAATTAGCATATACTTATGATTCAGGTTTTGTATTTCATAACCTTATTAAATTAATTGGAATAAGTATAGGAGACCATGAAAGGGTTATCACGAAGGAATCTATTTTATTAACAATGTAATTTAGATTCTAATCATTCTTCTGTTGCACCTACTACAAGGGCAAAGAGCACTGAACTTAATCAACAGCCTGGGTATAATTAATTAATGGCAGAAGGCTCTAGAAGAACGTTTTCTTGAAGATGTGAGAAAAAGGTGCACTGCTATTTTAAGGGGGCGGGGTGTCTATTAAACTCAGAAGCTCTTGAACTTTGAAAGCTCTGATGACGAAAATAACTCCTATAAGTTCTAACTACAGGTCTTAGCCATGTTCCAGTGGCTTCCTGGTTGACTTTGCTTGTTGGAAGCCAACAGGTCTCAATTCAGATAAACAATCAACCAGCCAGCAATCAACAGCCAAATCAAGGAACTAGATTTTCAAGAAAAAAAGAACACGCCCACCAACACTGATTGGGCCAATCATAGAGAGCAAATTCCACTCCCTTCTAGCACTGATGATGTTACCTAGTTGGGTAATGAAATGTCTACAAGAAAACAACTAAGCTCAGAGAGCACCAAGGACCCCACAGTCATCGTTGTCCCCCTCCTCCTCCTCCTCCTCCTCCTCCTCCTCCTCCTCCTCTCTACAAACCCACTCTCCTTCTAGCATTGCTGATGTTACCTAGTTGGGTAATGAAACGTTTGCAAGAAAACAAGCAAGCTCAGAGAGCACCAAGGACCCCACAGTCGTCCTCCTCTTCTTCCTCCTCCTCACAAACCTCACTTCCATTCTAGCACTGTTGATGCTACCTACTTGAGTCATGAAATGCCTGCAAGGAAACAACCAAGCTCAGAGAGCACCAAGGACCTCACAGTCGTCGTCCCCCGCTCCTCCTCCTCTTTGCAAGCTGCAAAAAGGGACTTGTGGTTTTTCACACTTACAATCCTTGCAGCCTCCTTTTGGTCCAGAATGGGACTTTTCAGCTCGAACCCTTCGCCTTGACTGTTTCTCCTCAAGGTTTTCGCCTCCGCGCTATTAGCCACAAACTTTTCTTCTCGGCTGGCCCTCCCCCAGCCTTTCGCCTAGTGGTGGGATTCAAGTAATTTAACAACCGGTTCTCTGCCCTAATAATTTCTTCCAACAACCAGTTTGCCAAACCGTTCAGAAAGTTAACAAGTGGTGCAAACTGGCTGAATCCCACCAGTGCTTTCATCCCAGCACATGGGCCACGGCCCCTCCATCCCAGTCTGTTCACTGTGGTCCATTCACTGAAGTACAGTTGGCATTGGGCTTTTGGGTGCCCAGGACACTTCACAGCCAGCCAATTGGTGCAGGGACTCGGGGGCTTTGGGAGTGGAAGAGCGGGCACCGATTGGCTGGCTGTGAACTGTCCTGGGCACCCAAAAGCCCGATGTGAACTGTACTTTAATGAATGGGCCACAACAAAGGGACTGGGACGGAGGGGCCATGACCCATGTGCTGGGGTGAAAGACTGGGGAAGGGCCAGTCGAGGAGAAAAGTTTGTGGCTAATAATGCAGAGGCGAAAACCTTGAGGAGAAACAGGCAAGGCAAAGGGTTTGAGCCGAAAAATCCTAGACCCCCCCTTGGTCACATCCTCAAAATTCAGATGCTTAGCAACTGGCTCATATTTATGATGGCTGCAGTATCCTCAGGTGGAGCCAGTGGTGGGCTGCCTTTAACCTGCATGTACTCTAGTGCTGACATAAGGAGGAGAAGAGGGGGCAGCTGGCAAGAGGACGCTTTATTTTTTACCTACTTATTTTCCCTGAAGATAATATCCCCTAGGAGATGAGATGAGAGGGGGGACATTCCTGGGAGCTGAAGTAGTAGATATGGGGAGAGTGATTTGGAAGAGGGCCAATGAGACGCAGAGAATTGGGGAACAGAAAGGGAAGGTTTGGGGTCAGGAAGTCAGTGTTGGCTGTGACACAATCGGGGACAGGTTGTCGTGCTTAATAAAATGAAAGATTTCTTCAAAGACTATTTGTTTAGAAATGCAATTTATTTTATTTGAGATGACATCGAAACCTGACACCCAGTTTGGACCGGTTCACAAGAACCGGTAGTAAAACCAGCGGGAGGCTCCACCCACTGACCCTAACGTCATCATTTCTGTGCGTGCACGCAAGCGAAGCGAGTGACCCCATTGTGAACCGGTAGTAAAGGTAAGTAGAACCCACCCCTGTGTGGAGCAATCACTTTTTGATAACCTTCTGGCCAGCAAAGTCAATGGGGGAAAGCCAGGTTCTCTCAGTAACCGTGTTAGTCAGTTTAACAAACGCAATGATCCACTTCACAACTCTGGCAAGGGAAGTCGTAAAATGGAGGAAAACTCACTGAAGCTATGTTTCACTTAGCAACATAAATTTTGAGGCCAGTCATGGTCGTAACTTGAGGATTATCTAGAACGGCAAGGAAGGATGGAGGAGCAGCTTCAACGTTTTAGATGCTTTGGTTAGGATTGGGTCATGAAGGGTAAGGTAAGATATTGTACACCTTGGCTCTGAAGCCAGTTTTGGGGGTTTCCACATGTAGAATTTCTACATTTTTTTTTTTTTGAGGTTGTGTCTTCCCTACAACGTTTCGTCAAAAGATCATCTCACAATATTCTACTTCTTTCTTCTCCCGTTGACAGTCTACTCACAAAGCTTCAAAGTGAGAAATGTGACACCTTTTGTCTTTTTCTCAGCTGTCGTCCTCCTAACTGGGTTGGGATTTCCAAAGAATTTTATCAAGGGGGGCTGTTGGTCTACTTTTCTTTGCCATGGAAAAAAAAAAGTGGGGGGGGGGACAAATATAAAATTGCCACCAAGTTTCGTAACGGCAACAGGCTGAATGCTCCTTACAAAGCTGCGGTTGCAAAGCCACATAACGGCAGAAGGGCCCTGCAATAAGCACAATTAAACATTCATCAGCAAACATCTGCGGATTTATCTCCTGTCATATGAAATTTTCATTAACCAGATGCAACATTTTGTCTTGTCAATAAGTAAAAGACTGAAAATCATTTCTTTTCTATTTTTTTTCAAATTATACAGCATGGATGAAAAAAGAAATGCATGGAAGGAGGGTGGGTAGATGGATGGACGGACGGACGGACGGACGGACGGGTGGATGGGTGGGATGGAAGGTGGGTGGATGGGTAGGTAGGTAGATGGATAGTTGGATGGGTGGGTGGGTGGGTGGGATGGAAGGTGAGTTTGGATGAATGGATGGATGGTGGGTGGAGGGAGGGAGGGACGGACGGACGGATGGACGGACAGATGGACTGATGAGTGGGTGGGATGGAAAGTGAGTGGGTGGATAAATGGGTGGATAAATAGGTGGGTGGATAGGTGGATGGATGGACAGATGGGTGGGTGGGTGGGTGGGATGGAAGGTGGGTGGATGGGTGGATGGATGGGTGGATGGGTGGGATGGAAGGTGGGTGGATGGGTAGGTAGGTAGATGGATAGTTGGATGGGTGGGTGGGTGGATGGGATGGAAGGTGAGTTTGGATGAATGGATGGATGGTGGGTGGAGGGAGGGAGGGATGGACGGATGGACGGACAGATGGACTGATGAGTGGGTGGGATGGAAAGTGAGTGGGTGGATAAATGGGTGGATAAATAGGTGGGTGGATGGACAGATGGATGGACAGATGGATGGGTGGGTGGGTGGGTGGGCGGACGGATGGGTGGATGGATGGACAGACAGATGGGTGGGTGGGTGGGTGGGATGGAAGGTGGGTGGATGGGTAGATGGATGGGTGGATGGATGGACAGACAGATGGGTGGGTAGATGGGTGGGTGGGTGGGATGGAAGGTGGTTGGATGGGTAGATGGATGGGTGGATGGATGGATGGATGGGTGGATGGATGGATGGACAGACAGGTGGGTGGGTGGGTGGGTGGGATGGAAGGTGGGTGGATGGGTAGATGGATGGGTGGATGGATGGATGGATGGGTGGATGGATGGATGGACAGACAGGTGGGTGGGTGGGTGGGTGGGATGGAAGATGGGTGGATGGGTAGATGGATGGGTGGATGGATGGATGGATGGATGGATGATGCAGGCCATCACCTCCCTATTCCATATATTTAGTGGGGCCTGGTGAGATTGACTTGGATAGGACAACCTGTTCTTCAAAGATCTTGGTTCTTGGTTGAAAACAATCTGTTGTTTTGAACCATCCGGTTCAGCACCACTTAAACAAGAAAGAAAGCAACCATTGCCCCCATGTTGCAAAAATCAATCCATGTCCTCTTAACTTACTACAGAAAGGAAAAGAGAATTCAGGCCCTGAGATGCAGGATAAGCAAATTAATTAGTGCTGTGATACTGAATTAAAACTTAAATACATTAGTGCAACTGGGACCTAAATGTTAATGGCTATTAAACTGGCTGGAAATGCCAAGGAAAGCATTCATCTCACCAGGATACCAGTGAAGAAAACTGAGGATATATAGCTTCATCACTGCACAGAAGGACAATAAGAACTACTCTGTGTCTCTTAAGAGTGCAGCTTGAAGTTGCTAGGAGACCTTGGTCTCAGGCTTGTAAAGTTGGAGGAAGAACATAGAACATAGAATGATTGAGTTGGAAGAGACCACAGAGGTCTTCTTGTCCAACCTTCTGCTCTACACCATTTCAGGTAAATGGTTGTCCAGTCTCTTTGTGAAAGCCTCCAGTGAAGGAGTACCCACAACTTCTGGAGGCAAGTTCCATTGGTTGATTGTCCTCACTGTTAGGGAATTTCTCCTTAATTCCAGATTGCTTCTCTCCTTAGTTAGTTCCCATCCATTGCTTCTTGTCCTGCCTTCTGGTGCTTTGAAGAATAGGTTGATCCCCCCTCTTCTCTGTGGCAGCCCCTCAAATATGGCTATCATGTCACCCCTAGTCCCTCTCTTCATTAGACATCAGGCTCATGCTGATAGGAAACATTTCCATTGCTTGAGTTCTGTTCTAGGCTGCTAGTCCTTGTTGAAGGTTGAGACAAAATTGGACAAACTATGATTTGGGCCAGAAATGTCCTGAACAGTTTAAGATTATAATATATTTGTCGGACCCCAAGAACCAAGAAAGACAGGTAGAATTACTTCTATTTCCTTTATGGTCCTTCACCTAAATCAGATCAGAAATCTTGCCAAATTAAAGCAACTTCTTGCCCCATAAAAGGTGTACTCAGGGAATTGCTAGGGAGACGTCATTTAATTAATTTAATTTAATTAATTAAATTTATACGCCGCCCCTCTCCGAAGACTCAGGGCGGCTCACAATACATTTTAAAAAATAATTATAAAAAACATTGAAAAATTAAAAATATTGAAAACTCATTCACGCCATTCATGGCCGGATCTCGCCAGATCACAAGAGCGAGATCAACGGCCCCAGGCCTGCTGGAAAAGCCAGGTCTTCTTAACTCTCTTTTCTCCCAATGAAACTATCTAAACTCCACTGTCTCTGGAATGCAGACCTCATTCTGGGAATCCAGACTACATTCCACTACATCAATTCTATATGGTTACAGGTTTGTGGATTGAGCTGTTCCTTTTTTTAAGCCATGTTGAACATTGGAACTTTTTCATAGCCCTGGATCACCACGCTGGCTAAAATGAGGATGAAATGAACAGTGAAAATAATCAACCAGCTTGTCTTCAGAAGTCGTGGGTGCTCCATCCCTGGAGATTTTTAAGAAGAGACTGGACAGCCAGTCTCCTGAAATGGTCTAGGGTCTCTTGCTCGAGCAAGGGGTTGGACTAGAAGATCTCTAAAGTCCCTTCCATTTCTAATAATGTTCTATGAATTTTTTAAATTCCTATCGTTTGGTAGCTGAAGCTGGTTTCTGGATGCGGGAGGTTTAGTTATAATGAAGGTTCCTCTAGTAACTTTTTGGACAGGGTCCCCATTTTAGAGATGCTTCCTTTGAAGGCAACCCAGATTCAGTTCTCTTTGGAATAGAAATGCACCGTCATTCTCCTACAGGTTGATGGTCTGCACAATTAAACCTCATGACACAACAGTTATATTTTGGTATAGCCATCCAAGCGCTGCTCTGATCAACTTGATCTCTGGAATCTTGACTGCCTTGGTCACCTTCTGGATCAAATTTTAAGATGGGTGGACTTCAACTCCCAGGATTCCCTAGCCAATTCTGGGAGTTGAAGTCCACCCATCTTAAAGTTGCCAAGTTTGAGAAACACCATTCTAGATCTAAGATTGACATTAGCTCACTTCCTTCCAGTTCTTCTTCACAAGTGACCCCTTGGAGATTCAGTTAGAACTGAAGAAGCTTCTTGAATGAGAAGCGAAACATTTTCAAGGAAATCCCCCCAAGAAAGTCCAGTGGCCTTTTCAAGAAAAGCATCTTTAGGACAACCATGACCTGAATGGTTGAGACATTTGACCATTTGGAGATCATCAACACTCAACAAAATGGGGCACTGCAACTATTTCTCTCTTAGAGACTCAGAAGGTTTTATATTTTTAGGTCCTTCCTAAGTTTTTATCAGATGCCAAAAGATAGTTTTCAGATAGTTATGCTCCATTTTCATCATTAGTATATTCACATCTGAAGAACTGAACTCAACAGAGTAATTTCCCAAGATTAAGCAACGGATAGGGATGGGTGGAAAATTAATTATCCCGATATGCATTAATAACAATATTAATTATCATCCTGACATTATTTTGCCACCGAATTAATAGGCTGCCAAAGTGTCGTGATTTTTTTTTTTTCCTATCTCTCTCTCTCTTTTGGGACCTCAAATAATGCTTGACAGACTCTTTAATGAAGTTGTACTCTTTACTGGAGAACTTTAGAAGCAGGTTGAAGCACTTAGATGGCAGATGGTAGATGGTAGATGAAGAGGTCTTTTTTTTTTTTTTCGTGGTGGCCTCACTACCTTACTATTTGTAGAAGGCCTTAGTCAAGGGTCTCCAACCTTGGCAACTTTAAGACTTGTGGACTTCAACCCCCAGAGTTCCTCAGCCAGCTTTGCTGGCTCTGTGTCAGAGGCAGAGAAAGGGCCATCTGGGAGGTACGTGCTGCCTCCGGAGCCTCCAGAGTTGGACCTCAGCGAGGCAGAGGAACAGGGGGAGCCTGTTCTCAGTCCATGCATGCACAGAGCTGCCAGAAGGTAAGAACAGTTAAGACAAAAGGGATGACTCGGGAGTAAGGCCTGGAGATGATTGACCCCTCCCATAAGACTTAAAAGAGGAGCAAAGGCAATAGGGCCTTTGGAGGAAGCAACGTTGTTAATTCTGTGCAGTTTAAAGCCTGAAGCTCTGTTTGATTCTGAACTCCGTGTGGCTTTGCCAATTAGGTCTTTGGCAGCGTGTCAAGGGAGTTAAAGGTGGGTGATTATTAGCCTTATTCCGAAGGACTCTTTACAACTATTTGGGACTCATCTGTGAATGAACAGAATTCACAGCTGTTAAAATAAAACAGGTTTTTGGGACTACTCGTGTGTTTTTCTGTCTCAGGAGGCTTAGGTCAGAACATCGGCAAAGAAACAAAGAAAATAAGGGAGAATCATGAATAAATAAGAACGAAACTGGAAAAGGAAGTAGAAATAGAAACGATGATAAATAAGCAGCTGCCAATCTTTTTTACAGCAGTTATAAAAGCATTCATACAGGTAGCCTCAACTTACCATCCTTCATTTAGTGGCCATTCAAAGTTACAACCGCCCTGAGAAAAGGGACTTATGACCATTTTTCACACTTATGACCATTGCAGCAGCCCCCATGGCCCCATGATCAAAATTCAGACATTTGGCAACTGACTCGTATTTATGACGATTTCATGTGATCCACTTCTGAGACCTTCTGACGAGCAAAGTCAACGGAGAAGCTAGATTCGCTTAACAACCGTGTGACTAACTTAACAACTGCAGTGATTCACTTAACAACCAAAAAGGTCGCAAAATGGGGCAAAGCCAACTTAACAATTGTCTTGCTTAGCAACAGTCATAAGCCAAGGACTACCTGTATTTGAGCCTTTTTCTCTCTAAGGTTACATCGTAATTCCCTTCTTTCCACAAACGATTCTTTCTAATCTTTAAACCCATAAATCGCACATTCATTTTACTATTTTTTTCCCAGCCAAAAATCCATAAGGACTTCTTCCAGTCTCTAACCAATTTAGTTGTTGATCTTTCTGTAATATAAGGAGTTAATTTTGCCATCTCTGTCTAATTCCATAATTTTTACCCACCGTTCCTCCACTTTTGAAGTCTTTCCATTTTTCCACAATCGTCTCGCAATAGTGATTATATGTAAAACCTGCTTTGAGATTTTTCAGGGGACCTGGTCTTCAAATGTTTTTTTTTTTTTAATTTGATTTATATGCCGCCCTTCTCCGGAGACTCAGGGCGGCTTACAATGCGTTAAGCAATAGCCTTCATACTTTTGTATATTTTTTTACAAAGTCAGTTTATTGCCCCCACAAACTGGGTCCTCAATTTACCTACCTTAGAAAGGATGGAAGGCTGAGTCAACCTTGAGCCTGGTGAGATTCGAACTTACAGTAATTGCAGACAGCTGGAGTTAAAGTACAATGCATTAGTCTGTTGAGCTATCCAGGCTCCTTTTATGTTAGCAGGTTGATGGGAGCAGTAATGTTGGCCTAATGATGACATGGGCAGGGAACAAGGGAGATGACAAGCAAGGATGGGAACAGACATCAGCAGATAAAAAGCAAGCCAAGCTTTTCATGAAGCATTTAGCAACTGATTTGGAATACAGCATCCAGTTTTGGTCACCACAATTTGAAAAAGATGTTGAGATTCTGGAAAGGGTGCAGAGAAGAGCAACAAAGAGGATTTGGGGACTGGAGTCTAAAACATACAAAGAATGGTTGCAGGAATTGGGTATGTCAATGAAAAGAAGGTCTAAGGGTGACATGATAGCAGTCTTCCAATATTCGAGGGACTGCCCCAAAGAAGAGGGAGTCAAGCTATTCTCCAAAGCATCAGAAGACAAGTCAAGAAGCAATGAATGGGAACCAATTTAGAAGAAAAGCAACCTAGAACTAAAGAGAAATTTCCTGATAGTAAGAACAATTGATCAGTGGAAGAGTTTGCCTCCAGAAATTGTTGGGGCTCCATCACTGGAGGAAGAAGAGATTAGACAGTCACTTGTCTGAAATGGTATAGGGTCTCCTGCCTGAGCAGAGGGTTGGACTAGAAGACCTTCAAAGTCCCTTCCAACTCTGTTGTTCTGTTATTCTGTCTACCTTCCTTTGGAGGAAGTATCAAACTATCCTGATCCAGGCCCAGATGCCAAATCACGACAAACCTGATATATTCTAGGGGACTGTCTGAAGATAATCAAGGCTTGTCACTCAAGCTACACAACAAACTCTTGTGAAGAGCTAGGGAATCTTTTCTGGTTTGAAAATGGGCATTTTGAAAGGCTTAGCCATTTATTGAGCAATTTCCCTGCCTCTGACAGCCGAGGAGTAAAGGCCTGGAGATTTCCTGAGCTGAAGGGAAGACAGGATATGTGGTATGTCTCACAAACAAATGCACAACAGCATATCCCACCTGTGATATGCTACAGAGGCCACGCCGCAATACAAGACGGGAAGTACATTTTTTTAAAAAAAAATGGAAATGAATGCTTGGAAGCCCCCTTCATCCCCAAAACTCTCTTCTTCACTGGGGGGGAAAAGAGAGAGAGATGTATTTAGCAATTCTGTTTGCACAAATGCTCTTATCAGTGGATACAGCTTGGTCTCATTGTCTGCCTTCCTTGAAAAGGAAACAATTCAGTTGCTAAAATGCCTCTTTTATACCTAGAGAGTACTTGAATTTCCACCTGTTTCAGGCCCCGTCAGAAAATCTGCGCAAACATGTATTCTGAGGATTGGCGTTAATAATTCAATAGCTTATTTGGGCAATAAAAAGAACGTATTCAGAAAATTAAGGGATATTTTAGGTTTGGACAACTCTTCCAACCCTATTATTCTATGTTCTATAATAAAAACCCTCCCAGGTAGCCGCTTATATCCAGGTGCTAATTTTTATAGCATTCCAGGTTTAATCCTAAATTGGCCCAAGTAACCCTGTTATCTTCATATGACATCTGGGAATTCTAGAACAGTTAGTACCACTTTATAATGCCTTGGTAAGACCATGCTTGAATTACTACATCCAATTTTGGTCGCCATGATACAAAAAAAAAGATGTCAAGACTCTGGAAAAAGTGCAGAGAAGAGCAACAAAGATGATTAATGGCCTGGAGACAAAAATATATGAAGAACGGTTGCAGGAATTGGGTATGTCTAGTGGTGGCTCAGTGGCTAAGACGCTGAGCTTGTCAATCGAAAGATCGGCAGTTCAGCGGTTCGTCACTAGTGCCGCGTGATGGGGTGAGCTCCCGTTACTTGTCTCAGCTTCTGCCAACCTAGCAGTTTGAAAGCTCGTAAAAAATGCAAGTAGAAAAATAGGGACCACCTTTGGTGGGAAGGGAACAGCGTTCTGTGGGCCTTTGGCTTTGAGTCATGCTGGCCACATGACCACAGAGACATCTTCGGACAGCGCTGGCTCTTCGGCTTTAAAACGGAGATGAGCACTGCCCCCTAGAGTCAGGAACGACTAGCACATGTATGCGAGGGGAACCTTTACCTTTTAGTCTAGCCTAGTGAAGAGAAGAACTAAGGATGACGTGATAGCAGTCTTCCAATATTTGAGGGGCTGCCCCAAAGAAGAGGGAGTCAAGCTATTCTCCAAAGCACCCGAAGGCAAGACAAGAAGCAATGGACGGAAACTAATCTGTCGTAACTACAAACGGTCATTAAGCCAGCAGTCATAAGTTGAGAACAGCCCGGAATCAACACCCAATTCAGAATAAGTTGAATGTTTTGCCATTCAAGACACAATAGGGCATTTATGCAAACTTGTATATCCAATTAAGACGTATCATTGATGTATTAAACACAAGGGGAAATTATGATGATTATGAAATGTTTTATTTCCATGTCCTTATTTTGTTTCTTTCTCAAAAAAAAAAAAGAAGAAGAAGAAGAAGTTCAATTTTATACGATGTTGCAAACTTTAGGAAAGATCGATTCAAAAGCGAAGCCGATACACCGATTTTAAAACGTATCGTGAACAGCTCGAATCGCATTTAAAAACTTTGGCCTTTCCGCCCGCAAACCACAGTTATATCTCATCAACATCACAGGTGAAATATTATAAGCAATTGTGGATGATTTATTTCCAAAACACACAATTTTGAGATCCCTGACATTAAATGTTTCCCCAGAAATGATGTTGTACATCTGGTTCCTTCGTTTATGTACTTGTGTACGTTCTGTCGCTGAGAACCGTTAAATATTTTATATTTAATCACGGCATATGAAATGTTTGCACATTAGATGGGGCATGAATAAAACATCAGCCCAATAATCATCGCTCATAGTTTTCAGGAACTATGTCCCGCGTCACCTGAAAAAATAAAAAATAAATGAAACTAACTTTTCAATTATTATTTTTTTTCGTCTTGACTGGGAAGAATGTGTGTTGTTCTTTTAAGAAGCTGAAAAGAAATTCAGGAGGGCTGTTATTCCGATTATGGTTTTATAAAGAAGAGCCATTAAAGCAATAAAGCTGATTAGGATTTTGCCAAAGAAAAACATGCCAGCATTTCAATATTGGAAAAGAACTCATCTGCTAAATGTGCACATTTGCAGAAAAATCAATGGGATGCAGTTTCTGCAAAAATTTTGCACCAGATTCTTCTTTCTGGATTGGAACCCACTTTGGAAAATTAATAGATTTGGGGGGGGGGGAGAACCTGGCAATTTACATGTCATTCTTGACTGTCTGTTTATCGCAATGATTTCCCCTTCAAACGCATGCTGCGTCCCCAGGGCAGCCGACACAAAATAATCCACAATTAGTCCTTGACATACAGCAGTTTGTTTAGTAACGACACTGAAATAAATGGGCTTTTACTATCGTTTTTCACACTTACAAACTTTGTAGCAACCCTGTGGTCATGTGATCAAAATTCGGATGCTTGGCAACTGGCATGTACTTATGACAGTTGCAGTGTCCCAAGGTTACGTGATCTCTTTTTGCAAACTTCAGACAAGCAAAATCAATGGGGAAGCTGGATTCACTTAACAACCTGGTTACTGTGGTGGTCCGCCAGCACCTGCAGAGCTGGCAGCGGAGTCGGATAGTGAGGAGGCTGAGGAAGAACATGGGACAGTCCTGGAGGCTGGGGAAGGCCCAGATGAGGGCTCTGCGTTGGAGGCAGAGATGGGGCCAGGGCCATCGGGGAGTAAGGTGCGGACTCCGGAGCCTCCACAGGTTGACAGCAGAGAGGCAGAGGAACAGGAGGAGCCTGTTCCTAGTGCACACATGCGAAGAGCTGCCAGAAGGCAGGAGCAGCTCAAGCAAAAAGGACAACTTGGGAGTAAGGCCAAGAGATGATTGGCCCCTCCCATAAGGCTTAAAAGACTAGCAACGGCTCTTGGGCTCTTTGTCAGAAAACAACGTTGATAGATTTGTTCCTTGTCTTGCTGCATTTATGTCTTGTCGGCGTCTTCTGAACGTTTGCCAAGAAAAGCCTTTGGCAGGTTGCCACAGTAGACTAAGGTTGGTGATAAGGCTGAAGAATTGTGTTGTGAAGAATTTGTTTTGAATTAGTTTCGACTACCCTGAGAATGAGTTAATTCTCAGCTGTTCTAATAAAGTCTGTTTGTTTAGAACTGATTGCGTCTGATAATATCTACTTGGGCCTGGGTCACAACAGTTACTAATTTATCAGCTGCGGTGCTTCACTTAACAACTGTGGCAAGAAAAGTCGTGAAACGGGGCAAAAATGGACTTAACAGATGTCTTGCTTAGCGACCTAAATTTTGGGCTCGATTCTGGTCGTAAATCAAGGAGGACTTCAGTAAGTAACACAGAGCTACCTCTGTGTACCAGAAGAACTGAAGGCTCTGTGCAACGATGGGAGAGATTGGGAGAAGGAAGAGCTACTGATAGAAAAGGAGGACGAGCATTAGTATACAGGAAATCCTTCACTTACAACTGTTTGTTTTAGTAACCGTTCGAAGTTACAACGGTACTGGAAAAAATGTGACTTATGACTGATATTCACACTTACGATGGAGAGAACTACAACTGCAGCAGATACATTAAATGGCAAGCAGTTAAAGTTGTTCTGCCCCAGCTACGGATCCCAAAGAATACGGCACACACCAAGTTTGTACAAAACTTAATTTACTAAAATAACTCAGTCTTTATCAAAACAAAGGCTGTTAATAAACTTTCTTAACAGCCTACAAGAAACCAAAGATAAAGTAATCACAATCTTACTAAAGTTGGCAGAAAGCCCAGAAGCAATTTGCAGAGAATCCAGACGCGAAGTAGAGTGAACTAAAAGTTGTTCCCTACAAATTGCTTCAATCGGTGTTCTTCCTTAAATAGGCTAATGGAGTGGCCAATTAGCCCCAATCCTTACTCTCGAGGAGACCTCCTCCTGAGGAGCCACTCCTGCCTTTTGGCCGCTCTGCGCGCCCGTGCATTGAGAAGAGGCTCCTCCTCTTCGTCTTCTTCACTTAAGGGAGCTTCTGGAAGTTCTGAAGGCCCTGGCGGAATCCCTGCCTCTGGCACCACATCTTCTCCAGCCTCCTCACTGTCCGACTCGAGCACCAGCTGCACAGGCTGCTGGCGCAGCACCACACCAGCCTCCTCACTGTCAGAGTCAGCTACAATCCGCATAGGCTGCTGACGGGCCACAACAAAAGTTGAATCTTCTCTTAAAAGAATGCTATGTGAGGACATAGTTTGGTTCCTGGTGCTCTCTGAGCTGGGGTGCTTTCTTGCAGACATACTGATGGTGTTACCTAGGTGGGTCACGAAACATCTACAAGAAAACAACCCACCTCAGAGAACACCAAAGGGCCAACACTTCAACCCTGAGCTAAATATATTCTCTTCTACTGGAATACTGTTTAGTCTTGCTTCTCTTCCTTCTGATTATGAGTTTTATTCTTTTGATGCTCATTTAGTGACGTCTCGTACAAACCGCTACAAACATGTTCCTCACATTTTTAGCTTACATATTTAGATAGATTTGATCTTTCTCAAGGCTCCTTAAGGTGGTATTTTGTTCCCATAGTGGTCCTACCAGGTCCCTGTGCTAGGTCTCCAAAGTAGAACATTAGAAGGTCGTCCCTCATGTCCTCTTGAGTGGACATTAGGAAATTTACTGCCCTGAGAATAAATGTAGTGTTTTGATGGCAACCATTCTATCTAAACCCATCAAGATGGATCGCTACATATCATGCACCTAAAAACAAGAGGAGAAGCAATGGATGGAAACTAACGAAGGAGAGAAGTTCTCCTTCTAGAACTAAGGAGATATTTCCTAATGGTGAGAGCAATCAACCAATGGAACTGGTTGCCTTCAGAAGTTCTGGGTGCTCCATCACTGGAAGTTTTTAAGAAGAGATTGGACAACCATTTGTCAGGAATGCTGTAGGCTTTCCTGCTTGAGCAGGGGGTTAGACTAGAAGACCTCTAAGGTCCCTTCCACTATGCAAAAACTTGCAGCAGTTCATCTATCCTGAGTTTTCCACCCGTTAGATTCAGAAGATGTCTCAAATTTTCAAGTTTTGCCTAAGTGGCTGTCATATTATCCCCTTTTTTGCCTCTAATATAGTCAAATATAGCCTCTGGACTTAGATCTAATCCTTTCCCGCATTTTTCTTCATTTTTTTCTTAACTGTACAAGATCTTTTTTTTTTTAAGGTGACTTCCAAATATTTGTCCAAGCCATAAATTTGCGTAATTCTTTTTACCACTCTGGCAGTTTGATTTTAAAAAAAAAAACTCATCTTCATGACATGCGATATATAATTTCTCCTTTGAAAACAAGATGGATGGGGTCATCGAGTTACCTGCAACACCTGAAGATGTTGTCCCTTGTCACTCACTGATAGCTGAGCAACTGATCGGTGCTTTTATGAGGGCAGAAATGTCTGTCCCAGTTTTATCTCTTTGCCTCTACGTAACCATAAATGCTCTTGTTCGTGCCAGCAGACAGAGGTAATACAGGTAGTTCTCGGCAGTGGTGAAATCTAAAATTTGTTACTACCGGTTCTGTGGGCGTGGCTTGGTGGGGGGGGGTAATGTGACTGGGTGGGCGTGGCCAATTTTTAAAAAACTTTTAAAACCATTTTTTTCTACAATGATGAGGTTTTTTTTTTCCTTCAGCAAAGAGGTTGTAAAAAATGCTTTCAAAGGGCTCTGACGATCCAAGCTGAGTTGCCTGATAGGCAGAGGCTTTTTTTCTTTTAAATGCCTCTGACGATCCAAGCTGAGTTGCCTGATCATCAGAGACTTTTTTTCTTTTAAATGCCTCTGACGATCCAAGCTGAGTTGTCTGATCGGCAGAGGCTTTTTTTCTTTTAAATGCCTCTGACGATCCAAGCTGAGTTGCCTGATCATCAGAGACTTTTTTTCTTTTAAATGCCTCTGACGATCCAAGCTGAGTTGCCTGATCATCAGAGGCTTTTTTTCTTTTAAATGCCTCTGACAATCCAAGCTGAGTTGCCTGATCGGCAGAGGCTTTTTTAAAAGAAAAAAAAAGCCTCTGATGATCGCACGGCTCAGCTGGGCATAGGGGGAGGGCAGGGATTTTTGCTACCGGTTCTCCGAACCACCCGCCTCCATCGCTACCGGATCGGGTGATCCGGTCCGAACCGGGAGCATTTCACCCCTGGTCCTCGGACTTATAACCATTCATTTAGTGACTGTTTGAAATTGTAACGGCACTGAAAAAGGGACATGACCATATTTCACACTTAGGACTGTTGCAACATCACAAAATCAAAATCCAGATGCTTGGCACAACTGACCCATATTTATGACAGTTGCAGTGTCTCAGGGCCCTTTTGTGACCTTCTGATGAGCCGAGTCAATGAGGAAGCCAGATTCGCTTAATAACTGTTTCACTAACTGAACAACTGCAGTGGTTCACTTAACAAACTGTGTCAAGAACAGTAGGTAATAGGAGGCAAAACTCACTTGACATCGGTCTCGCTTAGCCACAGAAATTTGGGGCTCCATTGTGGTCGTAAGTCGAGGACCGCCTGTATCCTCCCACTGCTTTTCTCCATTCTTCTATTTACCTCAGCTCAACTGACAAACAGTAGTAACTTTGCTCACCTTGAGATTGAAAAGGCCTGCTCCTTGTTCTTCGCAACAATGCTCACGAGACATAAAACCACAGACGATGACTAAACTGCCACTACTTACCCGCGTGATTACACGCCTATCACCATTAAAACCACTAACACAACAACAACAACAACAACAACAACAAAAGCCTTACAGGGCTAACTGGGTTTACTTACATTGAGTGAGGGTGCCCATCAAAGCATTTTTAAAGTTGTCCTTGGCTTGGTCCATCTCTTGTTCGTGCGTGGCTTTTTCGTTCATGAGTCGACGGACGTGGCTGTTGGCCGATTGCACCATCGAGTAGAACTGGTTGGACGTGCGCCGGTTCACCTCCCCTCGTTCGATCCAGGTGAGTAACACTACTATAGCCTCGGAGAACTTGCTGTCATCTGGAACAAACCCATTTGAGAAAAGCCAAAATTACGGTCAGCCGATCGTTGGGCGACGAATAGATTTCAGCCCTTACGAATTGTCCTATTAAGAGTATTTATGACGTTACCTCAGACTAGGTTGGGCTTTGCGCCCGTCTCATATAACCCTTTATAAATGGCCCTCTAAAGCAATGATTATCGGGAGTGCCGTAAATGTTGTGGCTCGGATTTTCATTCATTCCTTATGCTGTCTTCGCGATGTTGAAGTAGATTCACCGTGGGAATAATTAAACGTGAAGTATCTTTTAAGATTCTACCCAACCGGAGTGAAAGGAAGACGAAGTGTTTGCAGATCCACACTTAATCTTTCCAATAGGATCCTTGAGTGTACAACTGTTTTACAAGCCCCCCTCCCCCGCAGACACGAGTGATTCCAGATGAGAGGTTTCCGTCACTGTCACGCTGCGGTGAGACCTGTGTGAAGCAGAAGGCATGTTGTGTTGGCGTATGAAACTTCCTGATTTCCATGGAAAAAAGAGAAAAAATGAGATGTAAGACTATAATTGTTGTCTCTCCTTAATGGACTATCCTCAAACATCAGCCAGAGTTACATCTCTAAATCAATCGTTAGGGTTGATTCAGAGATGTCACTGGCTTATGTTTGAGGGTAAAGAGTAGAGACCATTAAAGAGAGGTTGACCCTAAGCCTGACTCAACTGAAGAAGCGTCTTAGATGAGGAGCAAAACGTCTTCAAGAAAAAAAATCCAAGGAAGTCCAGTTGCCTTTTGAAAACTATTTTTGGGACAACCCCGACCTGGAGGACTGAGAATCTCCACAAACACCCTGACTCGGTCTCACATGTCTACTACGAAAGCTTGAAAAAGCTCACAAAGACACCAACGGTCTGAGGAAGGATCCTTGTGGACCAGAAGCATGATCTCCAGGAACTTTGAGAAGACCAAGGGTTCCATTCCAATGTTACCTCTTCCATTCCACCTGCATCTTCTTCTCCTCACCTTCCACCCCATTGACCTCCGTGGCAGAAACTTCCTAAACTCTGAATTTGGCGTCACTATTCATTGCAGGAGGAGAGTCAAATGAGATTACAAGCGAGTCAGTTCATTTTCCAAAAACACAACAACAGGAGGTGATCAGAGACCAAATAAAAGTTGGCCCCTCTGTAAACTCACTGTGTCTTTGGAGTTCCTCAGTCAAAAGTGCGACATCCTACCAGGAAGTTAGGCAACAGTCTACACATCAACACCTGACTTATCTTTGTAAGGTTCTTACTCCCTTTTGACTTCAGTTCTTTAGATATCCTGGTTCTGCAATTGGCCAAGTTCAGTCCCAGTCCCAGATCAAGCAATAAAAGTGAATATTTGTAGCTTAGGGTTGAAAGGAGGGGTCCTTGGTGCTCTCTGAGCTTGGCTGTTTTCTTGTAGACGTTTCATTACCCAAACTAGGTAACAGCATCAGTGCTAGAAGGGAATGGGGTTTGTAGGCTCAAGGAGGAGGAGGAGGAGGAGGAAGGCTGTGGGGTCCTTGGTGCTCTCTGAGCTTGGTTGTTTTCTTGCAGGCATTTCATGACCCAAGTACCTAGCATCAGCAGTGCTGGAAGTAGAGTGGTGTTTGTAGGGAAGAGGAGGAGGAGGAGGAGGAGGAGGAGGAGGAGGAGGAGGAGGGAGGGAGAAGGAGGAGGAGGAGGAGGAGGAAGAGGAAGAGGAAGGAGGAGAAGGAGAAGAAGAAGGAGGAGGAGGACTAGGAGAAGGAGAAGGAGAAGGAGAAGAGGAGGAGGAGGAAGAAGAAGGAGAAGGAGGAGGAGGAGGAGAAGGAGAAGGAGAAGGAGAAGGAGAAGAAGAGGAGGAGGAGGAGGAGGAGGAGGAGGAGGAGGAGGAGGAGGAGAAGGAGAAGAGGAGGAGGAGGAGGAGGAGGAGGAGAACTGTGGGGCCCTTGGTGCTCTCTGAGCTTAGTTGTTTTCTTGCAAACCTTTCATTACCAAAGTAGGTAACATCGTCAGTATTGAATGATCCTACCTAGTTGGGGTAATGAAATATCTGCAAGAAAACAGCCAAGCTCAGACAGCACCAAGGTCCTCCTCCCCTCTCCAGATCAAACATTAACCTCTGTTTAGAAACCTCTTAGAATATGAAAACCCTCTTCCCTTTTTTTTGAGCAATTTGCATACTTGATCAATACGAAAGGTTCAATGGTTGCAAAATGTTGGAAAAAAAATAAGGTAATCAATCCAGAGTCATTTTTTCTGATGATGCATTGCTGATCTTAAGACAAGAAGAAAGTAAACTGAGTTGTTTATGAAGGTTTATCCATGAGGTTCTGTGTGCAGAAAACCGGGCTCCTTCAATCAACGTGTTTTTATGAACCCAGATTGAAGGACGCAGCTCAAAAGAGGCTGTTTTTCATTTCCCTCCGTTGCCGCAGCAAATTAAGTAAATCAAATCCGCCGAGGCAAAAAATAAAATTATCAGAAGGCACTTTTCATCTTGATTAGTCAACTGGAGATGTAAATATCTGAGACTCTAATGGAAGCTTCATTTACAACATGATTTCGTTGCATCGGGAAAACGTCCATCATTTTGCAGATAAGAGCAAAACCGGCCATGATAAAATCGCAACTTTCCTAGTTTTAAGAATCCGTTCAGGCAAAATGATTTAATTTAAAAAAAAAAAAAAAATAGTGGTATTCCAGTATTTGAGATGCTGCCACAAAGGAGAAGGGGATCAATTTATTCTCCAACACACCAGAAAGCAAGAGAAGAAGCCACGGATGGAAACTAACCAAGGAGAGAAGCAACCTGGAATTAAGGAGAAACTTCCTAACAGTGTGGACAATTTAACCAATGGAACAGCTTGCCACCAGAAGTTGTGGGTGATCCATCACTGGAGATCTTTAAGAAGAGACTGGACTGTCACTTATCTGAAATGGTATAGGATTCTCCTGCTTGAGCAGGGGGCTCAACTAGAAGACCTCCAGGGTCCCTTACAGCTCTATTCTGATTGACTATTTATTACAGAATCATCCCAACCTCCAAGGGATCTTCTCTTCCAATTTCTCCTATTCTTCTCATCTTGCCTATCTTGGAAGTCCTTGGAAACCCTTCCTTGTTACAGTATAATTTGGGATGTGATAGAGGTATTTGGGGGGGGGGGAGTTCTCTTGAAGCATTAAGTATTTCCCAAATGAAAACACCAAGTCCACATTTAATTAAAGGCAACTTTTAGAAGCTACAAAAGCTTGTGAGCCTGTTAATGGTTAATTGATGGTTCTTTACGAGAAGAAATGGTTGTATAATTAGGAGGTGTAAGTTGTTAACACTTTTAACAAGTGCTAGAGGAAAATTATTCACAGCAAAACTGTATTACCTGACTTACTGTCCTCTCCGTGGGTTATTTTTAAAATTCTAATTTCATCTTCTCTTCTTGCTTACTAAATCCAGGAGTCAACTGCCCGGTGACTTACAAGCCGAAAGCATTTTCTTTTGCCAAAAATAGAACAGAACACTTCTCATAAACACCTGCAATTTCTCCAGAGCGTCCCACAGTACGTTGAATGTTTACAAGGGAAGTTATCTCAGGGAAGGCAAAGCACAAAATCCAATTTTATACCTGGATTTCGTTTGCGGTTTAGAGCATCGGTCCTTTGGAGGAAGGCAACATGGTTCAGAAATATTATTTGGAGGAGGAATGACCGGTAAAAAGAATATAATTCGCTGCTGCTTACAGAAGATAACTTTAGGTGGGGGGGATTGTGGTCCTTCTAAATTCCATCATACATTGGGAGTCTTCGGTATTTCTTTCTGAAGTTTAATGAAGAGAGGGTCGAGCTATTCTCCAAAGCACCTGAAGGCAGGACAAGAAGCAATGGATGGAAACTAACCAAGGAGAGATTCAACCTGGAATTCAGGAGGAATTTCCTGACAGTGGGAACAATTAATCAGTGGAACAACTTGCCTCCAGAAGTTGTGGATGCTCCATCACTGGAGGGTTTTAAGAAGAGACTGGAGAGGCATTTGTCTGAAATAGTATAACACTTCCTCCTTGAGCAGGGGGCTGGACTAGATGACCTCCAAGATCCCTTCCAACTCTGTTATTCTGTATTCTGTATCTTCTACAGAATGAATGCTATGATGCCAGTTTATCAAATATGCTCATAATTAGGGAAAGCTACACCTTGTCCTGATATATCAGAAAAACTATAATGTAGGTCCTTGTGAATCATCCAAAGCCATAGTGATGCAGTGGTTAAAATGTAGTATTGCAGGCTGACCCTGCTTACTGTCATGAGTTTGATTCACACCGGCTCCAGATTGATTCAGCCTTCCATCCTTCCAAGGTTGATAAAATGAGGACCCAGATTGTTGGGGGCAAGAGGCTGACTCTATAAACTGCTTAGAGAGGCTGTGAAGCAGTATATAAATCTCAATGCTATTGCTATCTAGATCTATGCATGCATGCATCTATCTATCTATCTATCTCTATCATCTATCAATCTCCATCTATCATCTATCATCTATCTATATCTATATCTATATCTATCATCCCTCATCCCTCATCCCTCATCCCTCATCCCTCATCCCTCATCCCTCATCTATCTATCTATCTATCTATCTATCTATCTATCTATCTATCTATCTCTATCATCTATCAATCTCCATCTATCATCTATCTATATCTATATCTATATCTATCATCCATCATCCATCATCCATCATCCATCATCCATCATCCCTCATCCCTCATCTATCTATCTATCTATCTATCTATCTATCTATCTATCTATCTATCTCTATCATCTATCAATCTCCATCTATCATCTATCTATATCTATATCTATATCTATATCTATATCTTCTATATCTATATCTATCATCCATCATCCATCATCCATCATCTATCTCTCTATCTATCTATCTATCTATCTATCTATCTATCTATCTAACTAACTATCTATCTATCTATTTCTATCATCTATCAATCTCCATCTATCATCTATCTATATCTATATCTATATCCATCATCCATCATCCATCATCCATCATCCATCATCCATCATCCATCATCCATCATCCCTTATCTATCTATCTATCTATCTATCTATCTATCTATCTATCTATCTATCTATCTCTATCATCTATCAATCTCCATCTATCATCTATCTATATCTATATCTATATCTATATCTATATCTATATCTATATCTATATCTATATCTATATCTATATCTATATCATCTATATCTATATCATCTATCTATATCTATATCTATATCTATATCATCTATATCTATATCCATCATCCATCATCCATCATCCATCATCCATCATCTATCTATCTATCTATCTATCTATCTATCTATCTATCTATCTATCTATCTCTATCATCTATCAATCTCCATCTATCATCTATCTATATCTATATCTATATCTATATCTATATCTATATCTATATCTATATCTATATCTATATCTATATCTATATCTATATCTATATCTATATCATCTATATCTATATCATCTATCTATATCTATCATCCATCATCCATTATCCATCATCTATCATCCATCATCCATCATCTATCAACCATCACCTATTCTCAGTGGTGAAATCCAATTTTTTTTTCTACCAGTTCTGTGGGTGTGGCTTGGTGGGCATGGCAGGGGAAGGATACTGCAAAATCCCCATTCGCTCCCCACTCCTGGAGAAAAGGATATTGCAAAATCCCCATTCCCTCCCGACTCCTGGGGGAAGGATATTGCAAAATCTCCATTCCCACCCCACTCTGGGGCCAGTCAGAGGTGGTATTTGCTGGTTCTCTGAACTACTCAAAATTTCCACTACCGGTTCTCCAGAACCTGTCAGAACCTGCTGGATTTCACCTCTGCCTATTCTATATCTGATGGTGCAGGTTAGAATGCAGTATTGCAGGCTAAATTTGCCAGCTGCCAGCAGTTCAAATCTCACCAGGCTCAAGGTTGACTCAGCCTTCCATCCTTCCGTGGTCAGTAAAATTTGGACCCAGATTGTTGGGGCCAATAGGCTGACTCTATAAACTGCTTAGAGAGGGCTGTAAAAGCAATGTGAAGCAGTATATAAGTCTAAGTGCCATCGTTATTGCTATCAAAGATCTGCAGTGCCTGTTATAAGATAACACAGTTCAATTTTAGAAACAGAAACTCCCCATCTACAGACTCCAAAGAAGGAAAACTGTACAAAAGGGGCTCCTGACCAAAGAATTAATAGTCTGCAGTCCACAACAGCTGATGGAGCCTTGCTCAAAATAGATGAACATCCCCAGCAATTAAAGGTCTGAATTTAAAATTGGGCTTCTCCTTAAGGCTTCCTTGATTCTCACATAAGCGACCTCCATATTTAATTCAGGCTACGATGGCTCTGATCCATGTATTTAAATTTCAAATTTGTTCTTTCTTCGGGGGATATTATAGTATACCGAAAAATGACAGGTTCTGAATTGAGAAGAAATTATATGTATATATGTAAGGATTTATATTCCTTGCAGTCATCTGGTCATTAGTATTCTTTCTGAGAGTCATTGAGGCCACTGGGGGGGTTTATCCGTCCATCTGTCCAAGTGGCCTCAACGACTCTCAAAGGGAGTCCTAATGACCAGATGACTGCAAGGAATATTCCTCACAGTCATCTGGTCATTAGGACTCCCTTTGAGAGCCCTTCTATTCTCCACCCTTCAGGCAGAACTGACGAAGCTTTTGGGATGAGGAGCAAAATGTCTTCAAGGAAAAAAAAACCCAAGAAAGTCCAGCTGCTTTTTGGAAAAAGAACTTCGGAACAACCATGACCTGGATGACTGAGAACCTCCAGAGACATAAGAAGGAAGCTTGAAAGTCACACACACACAAAAATCTCAAATGAAGACTTTGAACCTGCCTCCTCCCTCTGTCAGTCAACAGGGAACAAGAACCAATTGCTTCCGAAGACTAGCAGGTGGGGAATATGAAATGCAATCAGTAGAAAAATCATTTGCTTCAGAAGGATCTAAAATGCATAATTTCAAGACGGCATTGGATAAGGAAAAAAAAAATTGGATAAGTTCTGAGGCTCCCCTTGATGACAAGAAGCCTTGATGTATTTTTAAATCAAGTTGCCAGGAATGTAAATGAAAAGGGATGGTTGCATAGAATTCTTGAGAAAAAAAAGGGATCGCATCCACTTTAATTAAACAAAGGTTTTCGACTTTGTTAAAGGCGTGCTGAGAAACGAGCCTACTGTATTTCAGTAAAACGTTACATTAAGCCATTAAAATTCTGGTTGGAGATTAAATTAAAATTATTTAAAAATTAAAAACCATTAAAAATTCTGCATGGAGGGAGATGCAACCTGGAATTAGGAAGGAATTTCCATTTGAAGTTCCAACAGCATTGAAAAAAATGATTTATGGCCACTTTTCAGGCTTACGACCATTGCAGTATCTTCATAGCCATACAGACCCTTGGCTACTGACTCATATTTATGACAGTTGCAGGATCCCGGGATCACGTGATTCCCTTTTGTGACCTTCTGATAAACAAAGTCAATGCGGAAGCTAGATTCACTCAACAATTGTGTTACTAACTTAACCACTGCAGTGAATTGTTTAATAACGGTGACAAGAAAAGTCATAAAACAGAACAAAACTCATTTAACTGCCTTGCTTAAAAACAGAACGTTTGGGTACAATTGTTGTTGAACTTCGAGGGCTACCTATATACGGTCTCCTGTCTTAGTCAGGGGGCTGGATTAGAAGACCTCCAAGGCCCCTTCCATCCCTACAATCCTATTTCTATTTAATGGCCGATGTAAGAGCTGCAACATGGGACGTGAATGGAAGCACCGCGTAAGGCGCTGCAGACAGAATCAAAGCGCGTGGGGTGCCGAAAAGATACCCCACCAAACTTCTCAGTTTGCTGAAAACACAAACGCCCTTCTCTCGCTGGCAATATTTGTGGTCTGCGGGCGACACTTCCGTCGCAGGCTTCAACTGTTACCAATCTGTGAAAGGACGTGTCACGAAGAGAGGCGGGAAGTTTTGATGAGTTGTTGCCTCCTCTCCGTGGAGTCTCGCACGCAAAGTGGCAAATTGGATTTCACACCTCCCTAACGTGTAAAAAAAAAAAAAAACCCTTCCATAACATTTAAGGGGAAGGAAATAACTGGAATATTTCGAAAACATACCGCCGAAGTACAGAAAGAGGCAGTACGCATTTTTCCAGATCGTACCCAAACAGCGGCTATTGTCGCACAACGCAAGGAAAGAGACACATTTCATTAAATAGGACGAGAACACGTTTTTCAAATAAAGGCACGGTAACCAGCTCGCAGCGTTGTCGATGTTTTGACATCCGTCGGAATCGCAAAAGCGCTGCGTTACCTTTCAATTTTTCTGCCAGCAAAGAGGCCTCGTGTTCTGAGTAATGCATGATGACGGGAGGCGAAGGGGGACGTATCCGGTCTTCTTCCATTTTGCGACGATGGCGTTCTTCTCGCGCCAACATCCTCTGTTTACACTCCCATTCGTAAAAATCATCTCTGGCCTGAGCGAAATCGACGTGAAGACGGCCGGAGTCCTTCTTATCGGTGCTGGATCCTAACCTCATGCGATACCCTGAAAACAACAAACCAAGAAACGCAACAGATTCTGTGACGGTGTTGTTTTAATCAGCCTTTTTTTTTTTCTTCTTATTGCCAAAAAGGCCAACACAGATCTAGGCTGGGTAAACAAAGGGATGGAATCAAGATCACGTGAAGTGTTAATACCACTTTATAAGGCCTTGGTAAGGCCACACTTGCAATCCTGCATCCAGATTTGGTCACCACGATGTAAAAAAGATGTGGAGACTCTAGAAAGATTCACTTAACAACTGCCTTGCTTAGCAATGGGAATTTGTGCTCAGTTGTACTCGTAGGTCAAGAATTATTTGCCTGTCTTTTCAGCTGACCTCTAAGAAAATACCAACTTCACTGTCTTAGACTGAACTTCACAAAGTTTGATGATGTGCTAAGAAAACTCTAAGGTAATTCAATTCTTAAGTACGGAAATGTGAAATCTGGACATTTGGAAAAGTGTAAATATGAAATCTCTCGGCTGTCGCTTTATGATGAAAACACAACAGGACCAGATTTTGCATCTTGACACATGCAAAAAATAGATTTCCATAATCAGCCACGTCCTATATATAGTTCCTCCAGTTTTATTCATTCTTTTTTGATTCATTTTCTTTAATAGACTCGTCTTGAATAGGGAGACACAGAGACAGTCAGAGACAGAGAGAGAGAATGAGAGAATGAGAATGAGAGAGAGACAGAGAGAACGAGGGAGAGAAAACAAGAGAGAGGAGAGAGAGAAAGAGAGAACGAGAGAGAGGGGAGAGAGAGAGAGAGAATGAGAGACAGAGAGAGAACGAGAGAGAGGGGAGAGAGAGGGGAGAGAGACAGAAAGAGAATGAGAGACAGACAGACAGAGAGAATGAGAGAGAGAATGAGAGAGAGGGGAGAGAGGGAGAGAGAAAGAGAGAATGAGAATGAGAGAGAGACAGAGAGAGAACAAGATAGAGGGGAGAGAGGGAGAGAGAAAGAAAGAGAGAACGAGAGAGAGTGGGGGAGAGAGAATGAGAGAGAGGAGAGAGAGAAAGAGAGAACGAGAGAGAGAGAATGAGAGAGAGAAAGAGAGAGAATTGAAATCTAATAAGATCAAATGGAAGAAAGAGAGTTTATTTTCTAGGAAGGCCATCTTTGATTTTCGTAGGGTTAGCACAAACTGGTGGATCTTAAACCACCTGCAAATATATTCAGTTTTGCATAATTTCAGAAAAGGTAAACTGAATTCTGACCTGAGCTAACAAGAATAACGTGTAAGCAATACATTAGCTTCTAACTGTAACCAACCAGGAGCATTCACAATTTTGTCTGTTTTTTGTTTGTTTGTTTGTTTTTTTGTCAAAATAACAAAAGTAGCTTCACAACCCCATGCTGCATGCTCCATACCTTTTGGGCATCTATGCCATGTTGCAAACCATGGCTTACATCCAGAAGGCAATTTTTGGTTTTTTTTCCCTTGAAAATGTTTCGCTTCTCATCCAAGAAGCTTCTTCAGAACTGACATTTTAGAAAGGAAGAAGCTTCTTGGAAGAGAAGTGAAATGTTTTCAAAGATAAAAGCAAGCAAGTCCAGCTGCCTTTTGGAAAAAGCACTTTTGGGACAACCATGACGTGGACAATGGAGTATCTCCACGGGCAGTGAGATTACCTCCTGTAGAAAGTCTGCACTCACCCACCTCCTAGAGGAATGAAATCTTTAAAAGAATATATATATATATTTTAAAAAGGCAGAATATTATATTTTCCCAAAGAGAGAAATGGAGAAACATGTCTTTTTAGAGGCAGAAAGCAACCCCCACTTTTCTTAATAGCCCTCGGCAGATGTCAGCACTTAAGAGATAAAGAACTTATTGAAAGAAGACAAGTATCTAGATAGCTCTATTCATAAATAAATACCCTCACCCAAGAGCCAACACAGGACAAAGCCATTAAGCCACAATAGGAATTATTGAATCACCCTCAGAGCAGTCCAAACTTCAACCAAACTTAGCTCAGACAAACCCCTAGGATTTGTACTTTGTCTATGGAGCCAGCTATGCAAAATAACATCATAACTGCGTAGTACGATGGACTTGCAGGGCTGGTGTAACGTGTAATATGTTCACACTGGTGCAATAGAACTGGGGATTGCTACTATGATTATAGTAACAATCTAATAATTACTATTTATAGTAATATAAATAGTTTTTATTATTATTATTACTATTATTATGATTAGGGATTTTCCGTCTTCACTGGGTTTTTTTTTCTTTAATTAGATTTATATGCAGCCCTTCTCCGGAGACTCAGGGCGGCTTACAGTGTGTTAAGCCATAGCCTTCATACTTTTGTATATTTTATACAAAGTCAGTTTATTGCCCCCACAAACTGGGTCCTCAATTTACCTACCTTAGAAAGGATGGAAGGCTGAGTCAACCTTGAGCCTGGGGAGATTCGAACTTGCAATAATTGCAGACAGCTGAATGTTAATAACAGGCTTTTAGTCTGTTGAGCTATCCAGGCTCCCTGTGAGTTGTGAGTTGTATTGTGTTGGGGGGGTGCGCTGAGGAAGCTCAACCAATCTCATTGTACGTATGTTGTGCACTGACAATAAAGATTTGAAATGAAATTGAAATGATCCCTACATAACCCCTACATGACCCCCATAGGAATCTAACAACAGCCAATAGAATATATGTTCTTGCACAGGAACAGGAAGCTCAAATAAAAAAGCCCAAGAGAAGGTATTAAAAAGAAACTCACTCTGAACTCCATGCGATCAGCTGCACCAGAACCACAAACCCATGTGTTCTGTTCATCATAACCTATCCTGACAGGCGTGTTGTCCTTTTGTGTAAGCCGCAAGTGACACCCAGACTGTAGCCCTTGTGTATCACCACAACTGTAAGTGCAGTAAATTATATCTCCCCCACCACCTCTCTCTCTCTCTCTCTTTTAATGTCTCTTGCCTATTATAAGCCTGGGAAATTACCCTCTCTCTTTGCCATTTCAGAGCATTTTATGTTTGAAAATGTAATAAAGATCATCGCGGAAACACAATAATTCAGCGCAATTAAAACAAGCCGGCTTCACGGCTGACAGCAGCCCTTCTGCCAACCTCAGAAGATAGTCAGGCCTTCGATTCCGCTTGGTAAAATGTCATCAAAATCCAGCTTGAGAGGATGCTAAAGCCATTTTCCTTTCCTTGCATGGTTGAAGTCATTTGCAAGGAGGCTTCGCTTATACGGAGGGCGGCAATTCCTTCTTTCTAGCTGGAAAATTCCCTGGACACGTGGAATGGGTTGAGTAGTAGAAAAGAGATATAATTTCATGTTTTCTGTGTTAGCCTCTTAGAACAGGGGTGTCCAACTCAAGGCCCGAGAGCCAGATCCGGGCTCCGATGTGCTCAGATCTGGCCCGCGGGGCTGTCCTGGTCTACCCAATGAGAAGAGGAAAGATCGGGCTAATGTAGCCAGACAGTTGCCCCCACACATGCCCACATTCATGCTGGCCACACCCATTCCCCCCAGGTTTATTTTCGGGGTAGGGGTAAAAATTAGGGTTGGGCTTATTATTGGAGTGGGTTGTGTTTTCAGAGAAACACGGTAGATAGGTAGGTAGGTAGGTAGATAAGGATCAGTGGTGGGTTTCAAACTTTTTTACTACTGGTTCTGTGGGTGTGGCTTGGTGGGCGTGGCTTGGTGGGCATAGCAGGGGAAGGATACTGTAAAATCTCCATTCTGTCCCCAATCCAGGGGAAGATTATTGCAAAATCCCCATTTCCTCCTGATCAGCTGGGACTCGGGAGGCAGAGTTTTTACTACCAGTTCTCCAAACTATTCAAAATTTCCACTACCAGTTCTCCAGAACTGGTTAGAACCTGCTGAAACCCACCTCTGATAAGGATAGGTAGATAGGGAGAGGGAGAGAGAGAGACAGAGAGAGAGACAGAGACAGAGAGACAGAGACAGAGACAGAGACAGACAGAGAGATAAATAGATAGTGAGAGAGACAGACAGACAGACAGACAATAAAAAAGAGAATATCACACACAATGCAAATGAGAGGCCAAGGAAGAGGATTTATGGAAGAAGGGAATAAATACCAGAAAGGTAAATGGCTTTGTCAACCATGAATTCTTCTGAAAAACGGATGTGACAAAAGTTCTTCTTGCTTTTTCGAATGGCGGTGATGTCCCCACACTGTTCGAAGACTTCCTGAATTATTTCCTCTGTGGCATTTTCGGGTAACCCACCGACAAAGACAGTTTTGCATCCCGGCGGCCTCTCCCTGGTTGAAGGGGGTGGAAGGTCTAAGACAAAACAGAAGATCACACAGATGATTGGAGAATCCAGAAACCAAGGTCCCCGGGCAAAAGTCTCTCAATCTATCCTTTACACATAGGTTACTAATCGCCAACATCCACCAGAGTGGATGGAATCTGTCCTGATGCTATTTTGGGTCTCTTAAGTTAATTTAAGACTATTTATGCTGGAGTAATTTAGCCCATCACTAAATGCCGACTCACACTTTCCTACCACAGTATATCATCTCTTAGGTGTAAAGATATTTACCCATGTAGTAGGGCTCTATTGCTATTATCCTTCTCATCTTTTCGTTTCTCATCTTTTCTCATCTTCTTATCTTTCCTACTATCTCCTTCTATTGACATCTTAAGATTTATCACTTGCTGTTTGTATCTTATGATTAATGATTGAGACTATGATTTATGATCTATGACCTATCACTTTGCTGTTTCTATGTATACCAATAGCTTGTGCACTGGAGATAAATTCCTTGTGTGTCCAATCACACTTGGCCAATAAAGAATTCTATTCTATATTCTCTTCTCTTCTCTTCTCTTCTCTTCTCTTCTCTTCTCTTCTCTTCTCTTCTCTTCTCTTCTCTTCTCTTCTCTTCTTCTCCCCTCCCCTTCCCTTCCCTTCCTTTCCCTTCCCTTCCCTCTACTCTACTCCTATTCTGTACCTACTCATTCTCATTCTCTTCTCTTCCCCTCCTCCTCTCTTCTCTTGTCTCTACTCTACTCTACTCTACTCTGCTCTACTCTATTCTACTCCTATTCTATTCCTACTCATTCTCTTCTCTACCCCTTCCTTCTCTTCTCTTGTCTCTATTCTACACTACTCTACTCTACGCTATGCTACTCTACTCTACGCTCCGCTATGCTACTCTACTCTACTCTACTCTACTCTACTCTACTCAATGCTACTGTGCTCTGCTCTGCTCTGCTCTGCTCTATTCTATTCTATTCTATTCTATTCTATTCTATTCTATTCTATTCTGTTTTATCCACACATGACCAGCCAAAGTTGGTAACATAATAATATGAACATCAGTGGTACTAAAAGCTGACCTGAGAGACTTTCTTGGGATTTGCCAACCACCTACAATGAACACAGGACATAGAGTAATAGGGTTGGAAGGGACCTTGGAGGTCTTCTAGTCCAACCCCCTGCTCAAGTAGGAGACCCACCCTATGCATTCTCTTGCTATATTGCAACATCCTTTCACCCCTTTGTTAGGTGGGCAGGGGATACATTAATTATCAAATTAATAGATAAATCAATTATCTGGTATTTTCAGCCCTGATCAAGCTCACCAGGTGTACTTACTTGGGTTCGGAGGGAAGAGAGTGCAGCTTTTACAGTGAATAATCTCCTTGATGACTGGGGCTTCGGTTGGGGGAGGCTGAGGTACGAGTCCCATGCCTGACAGCAAGGGGTTAATCGGAGTGATTCCCGTCATCATGCTGAGGTTTGGGTCAAAGCCCCTTACGCAAATCGAATCTGCAAATATAAAATATTTCATGAACTACAGAAAAAGTTTTAGTTACCATCCACTGTCATCTTGCTTTGAATGGTGTCTCAAGTGCCTCGTTCTAAAAAAAATAATAATAGCCATGCCTGTAGAAGAGGCTGCTGCCTAAGATTGAAAACAATCAATCAGAATAGAGCGGGAAGGGACCTTGGAGGTCTTCTAGTCCAACCCCCTGCTCAAGCAGGAGACCCTATACTATCCCACACAAATGACTCTCCAGTCTCTTCTTAAAAACCTCCAGTAATGAAGCACCCACAACTTCTGAAGGCAACTTCTGTTCCACTGGTTGATTGTCCTCACTGTTAGATGTTGTTAGTTGCGAAGTTGTGTCTGACCCATCGCGACCCCATGGACAACGTTCCTCCAGGCTTTCCTGTCCTCTACCATCCATTTAAGCTCACGCCGACTGCTTCAGTGACTCCATCCAGACACCTCATTCTCTGGCGTCCCTTTCTTCTTTTGCCCTCCATCGTTCCCAGCATGAGGCTCTTCTCCAGGGAGTCCTTCCTTCTCATTAGGTGGCCAAAGGATTTGAGTTTCCTCTTCAGGATCTGGCCTTTTAAAGAGCAGTCAGGGTTGATCTCCTCTAGGACTGACCGGTTGGATCGTCTTGCAATCCAAGGGACTTGCAGGAGTCTTCTCCAGCACCAGAGTTCAAAGGCCTCAATTCTTTGGCGCTCAGTCTTCCTTATGGTCCAACTTTCACAGCCATCCATTGCAACTGGGAAAACCATACCATGGCCACTAAGTTATTCAAGAACTTCTAAAAGCTTTTGAAAGTCCGAGTGTCCTGTCTCCACCGTGCGACCTCCATCCAGGACTCCAGTGAGTCCTTCCTTCTCATTAGGTAGCCAAAGTATTTGAGTTTCATCTTCAGGACCTGGCCTTCTAAAAAACTGTTAGATAGTTTCTCCTTAATCCCAAATTGCTTCTCTCCTGGATTACCATCCATTGTTTCTTTTCTTGCCTTCTGGGGCTTTGGAGAATAATTTGACCTCCTCTTCTTTGAAACAGCTCCTCAAATACTAGAATACCACTATCATGTCCCTCCTAGTCCTTCTTTTCTCTAGACTAGCCAGACCCAATTCCTGCAACCATTCTCCTTACAGTCTTTAAGTGAAACTTTGAGTAATAGAATAACAGATTTGGATGGGACCTTGGAGCTCTTCTAGCCCAACCCCTTGCTCAAGCAGGAGACCCTCTACCATTCTGGACAATAGTTGTTCAACCTCTTGTCAAAAACCTTGTGGGGGAGCACCCACAACTTCTGGAAGCGAGTCCTTCCACCAATTAATTGTTCTCACTGTCAGGAAATTTTTCCTTAGTTCTAAATTGCTTCTCTCCTTGATGGGTTTCCATCCATGTCTTGCCTTCTGGTGCTTTGGAGAATAGGTTGACCCCCTCCTCGTTGTGGTAGCCCTTCAATTGCTAGAATACTGCTATCATGGCTCTTCTAGTCCTTCTTTTCTCTAGACTGGCCATTCCCAAATCTTGCAACCGTTCTTTGTATGTTTTAGTCTCCAGGTCTTTAATCATCTTAGTTGCTCTTCTCTGCACTTTTTCCAAAGTCTCAACATCTTTTCTGAGACTTTTTTGATGACAAAATGAATCTGATAGGTCAACCTGCTGATTTTTCTCAACCTGTGGTCCATGGATCCCTGGGGAGCTGTGATGTGGTCACAGGGGGTCCACGAAGACTTGAAGAAATGCTATGATTTAAATTTTGAGTTAAGTCTTGGTGGTTCGTAGCCACAAAAGGTATTTAAAGGGGGGTCCATGGTGAAGAAAAGGTGGAGGACCACTGTTATAGGTCATTCAAACATCATCATCATCATGAAGATGGGTTCTTTTCCGGAGCACAATCTTCTAAGTCCCTTCAGTCCTTCAGATCTACTTGCTAAGCAAGACAGTTGTTAAATGAGGTTGCCCCATCTTTCCTGCCACCTTTGTTAAGTGAATCACTGGGGTGGTTAAGTTAGTAAAACAGTTGTTAAGCAAAGCTGGCTCTCCCCATTGACTTTGCTGATCAGAAGGTCACCAAAGGGGGAATCACCAGTGGTGAAATCCAATTTTTTAAACTACTGGTTCTGTCGGCGTGGCTTGGTGGGCGTGGCTTGGTGGGTGTGGCAGGGGGAGGATACTGCAAAATCTCCATTGCCACCCCACTCCAGGGGAAGGATATTGCAAAATCCCCATTCCCACCCCACTCTGGAGCCAGCCAGAGGTGGTATTTGCCGGTTCTCTGAACTGCTCAAAATTTCCACTATCCGTTCCCCAGAACCTGTTAAAACCTGCTGGATTTTTCACCCCTGGGGATCATCCTGCAACTGTCATAAGTCCATGCCAGTTGCCAAGCCTCCAAATTCTGAACACATGACCATGGGGATGCTGCAACAGTCGTAAGTTGTGAAAAGTGTTCATAAGTCACTGTTCTCATTTCAAACGGTCATGGAAATCAAGGACTAACCATACAATATTGTGATGCTTCCAAGATCTTTAAAAACTTATGATTTTTTCACCTCCTTCTTTGCTTCTGGGTCTCATATCAACTTTGATTCAGAGAAGAAGAATCCAACCGGGTCAAACCAAAGATTTTAGAGGAAAAAAATCCTCTAATATGGCTGCCCATTGCACAGACGGTTACTTGAACTTGCAAGCAGGACGTAGCAATCCTAACAAGCAACCGCCGATCGGCTCTTTTTCCCCCGTGAGTTTGTCTAATCCTCCCCGCAAGTCAGCTAATTGCTTGACCCTGTAAGCGGGCTCTCTGGCATCAGGCGCCGAAGCTTACTGGGTATTGCGGGAAATTCTTCCGCCAATCAGCTTCACTCTGTGACCACAGAGATCTGGCATTAGAAATGCTGGTACGAAATAATCCTGTGGGATGAAATTTATTTGGAGGATAGAATGCAAATTGCAATGCTGATTTGTATATTGGAAAATCTGGGGAAAGGGAGGGAGGGAAGGAGGGAGGGAGGGAGGAGAGAAAGGAAGGGAGGAAGAAAGGAAAAGAGGGAGGGAGGGAGGCAGGAAGGTGTAATGGAGGGAGGGAAAGAAGGAAGGAATGAAGGATGGGAGGAGGAAGGAAGGAAGGTGTAATGAGAGAGGGAGGGAAAGAAGGAAGGAAGGTGTAATGGAGGGAGGGAAGGAGGGAAGGAAGGAGAGGGAGGGAGGGAGGGAGGGAAAGAAGGAAGGAAGGTGTAACGGAGGGAAGGAAAGAAGGAAGAAATGGAGGATGGAGGACGGAGGAGGAAGGAAGGAAGGTGTAATGAGAGAGGGAGGAAAAGAAGGAGGGTGTAATGGAGGGAGGGAAGGAGGGAAGGAAGGAGAGGAAGGAAGGGAAGGGAGAGAGGGAGGGAAAGAAGGAAGGAAGGTGTAACGGAGGAAAGGAAAGAAGGAAGGAATGGAGGATGGAGGATGGAGGAGGAAGGAAGGAAGGTGTAATGCGAGAGGGAGGAAAAGAAGGAAGGTGTAATGGAGGGAGGGAGGAGAGGAATGAAGGAGGGAAAGAAGGAAGGAAGGTGTAATGGAGGGAGGGAGGGAAGGAAGGAAGGAAGGAAGGAAGGAAGGAAGGAAGGAAGGAAGGAAAGAAGGAAGCATCGTTTCTCTGATACTGGCCAATTGCAGAAATCTATTGCTGTCCTTCTCTGGATATCTGCACACAGAATAAAGAGGTGTGTGTGTGTGTGTGTGTGTGTGTGTGTGTGTGTGCGTTCGTTTGTGTTGCAATGCCTTCAATTGTTGCATCAAACACGAGACTTTGATCAAAGTTTCCCCTCTCCTATTTATCCCCCTGTGACATGAGAAGCTTAACTTGTCAAAAGCTCCTCCTTGACCCGATTGAAAAGGCCTTGAGTGCTTTCTTGGATCATCTCATCCTCCAACCTTTGTTTTAAGCCAATTGGGTGGGAAGAAGTTTGAAACTTCCTCCACGGAGACCTTCCTCTGCTTAGTCTAGCTTGGCTGAGGACCTCCATCTCGGGGTGGGGTGGGAGAGGTTTGGCTGGACAACTTTGACTGCACTTTTAAAAATCCTTCGGCTGGTCTCAAAACAGCTTCCGTCACAAAGCAGGTTCATCGCTGTTATTTATGTGTCCCACTTCGTTCTGCTAAGGAGCCGATGGTGGGACATATGGAGATCTCTTACTCCACCCCTGTTGTCAGCGATCTCATCGGGACTTTGTACAAAGCGTGGGTTCTTGGCGCGGACCCTCGGCTGCCAGATGGTTAGACATAATATTGCTTCATTACTCCCGTCATCTGGAACCATCTGCTCCGCATGTCAAGTTCCCACTTTCTACTTATGACTCAGTAGAATCACATCCACTCGATTCTGGGCTTTTTTCCTTTCTAGCAGCTAGCAAGCTCTTCCTGCTAGGTGGGAGACCTATATAGATCTATTTCTAGCTCGTTTGCTTTCATCAGTAGGCCACACCCACATCTTATGTATCCTCCCTGTAAAGGTATAGTATCTATTTTCTTACTTCTTCGTAGGGTTTATGTGTGTTTTTCCTCTAGCCAGGTTTTCCCTATGTAACCAAGATTTTTCTACAGCCCTAGCTCAGTGGAGTCACATCCGCTCGATTCTGGGCTTTTTTTTCTTCTGGAAGCCAGCAGGCCCTATGCTGCCCTATGCTGCCTGGTGAGAGACTTATATAGATCTATTTCTGGTTCGTTAGCCATCATCAGTAAGCCACACCCACATCTCATGTATCCTCCCTGTAAAGGTACTGTAAAGCCAGAAATAGAGCTAGGGCTGCAGAAAAATCTTGGTTACGTAGGAAAAACCTGGCTAGAGGAAAAACACACATAAAACCTATGAAAAGTAAGAAAATAGATATTGTACCTTTACTTTTACTGACACGTGTATAGATAGGGCTGTTCCTATTTTATTGAAGAGGTGCGGTGTTGAAAAACACTCTGTTTGGTCCTTGATAAGAGGCTAAATTGACAAAAGCTCATCATCTGTAGGGGAAGAACAGACAGAGACTGCAGGCGGAGTCAAGCGAGGATTTAGCCTAGTTACGTGTCCACAAACACTCCAAGTCTTGAAATCCATTGAATTCTGTCTTAAAAGGTAAAGGTTCCCCTTGCACATGTGCGCTAGTCGTTCCCAACTCTAGGGGGCAGTGCTCATCTCCGTTTCAAAGCTGAAGAGCCAGCGCTGTCCGGAGACGTCTCCGTGGTCATGTGGCCGGCATGACTCAACGCCAAAGGCACACGAAACGCTGTTCCCTTCCCACCAAAGGTGGTCCCTATTTTTCTACTTGCATTTTTTACGTGCTTTCGAACTGCTAGTTTGGCAGAAGCTGGGATAAGTAACAGGAGCTCACCCCATCACGCTGCAGTAGGGATTCAAACCGCTGAACTGCCGACCTTCTGATCAACAAGCTCAGTGTCTTAGCCACTGAGCCACCGCATCCCTAATTCTGTCTTACCTAGTGCCAATTTCATGCTGACCATTAATTGACCAAGATTCTTGTGTACAACAACAGTTCAACAATTCATTTAGTGACCGTTCAAAGTTACAACGGCACTGAAAAAAAACGCCATGACCGTTTTCTCTCACCTATGACCGTTGCAGCATCCCCAGGGTCACGTGATCAGAAATTCAGATGATTGACAACTGACTCATATTTATGACGGTTGCGGTGTCCCGGGGGGTCACGTGATTCCACCTTTTGCAACCTCCCGACAAGCAAAGTCAACGGGAGATGCCAGATTCATTTAACGACCACGTTATTAACTGAACAACTGTAGCAATTCCATTAACAAGGGTGCCAAGAAAGCTTGTAAGATGGGGCAAAACTCATTTAGCAACAGAAATTTTGGGCTCAATTGTGGTTGTAAATCGAGGACTACCAGTGTAGGTAGAAACTGGGGTTTATGTGTGATCCTGATTCATAACGCTTTCCAAAACGTAGCTTTGGGGACTCAAACCTAGATACTGGGGAAGACTGTTCTGCCCCAGCTACGGATCCCAAAGAATGTAGCACACACAAACTCCGAACAAAACTCAGTTTACTTCAAAACAGTCTTTTGCAAATGCAGGCTGTTAATAAAAACGTTCTTAACAGCCTGCCAGAAATTCCACAGATAAGATAGAATCTTACAAGAGTTGGCAGAAAGCCCAGAAGCCAGGTTTGCAGAGAAAATTCAAACCCAATGATCAGCGAACGAACGAACGTTGTTTCCTGCAGCTTTTTATAAGCTGTGTGCAAACTGAAATAGGCTAAGGGAGTGGCCAATTAGCCCCAAGCCTTACACTTGAGGAGACCTCCTTTTGAGTAACTACTCCTGCCTTTTGGCAGCCCTGCGTGCTCGTGCATTGAGAAGAGGCTCCTCCACTTCATCCTCTTCACTTAAAGGAGCCTCTGGAGGTTCTGAAGGCCCTGCCTGAATCCCTGCCTCTGGCACCACATCTTCTTCAGCCTCCTCGCTGTCTGACTCGAGTGCCAGCTGCACAGGCTGCTGGCGCGATACCACACCAGCCTCCTCGTCATCGGGATCAGCAACAATCCATGCAACAAAGACCTTCTGACTTGCTCAAACCCATTCCTGCATTCCCTTGGGTGGTCTTATTAATTTTATCTACATCCTGACCGTCCTTCAAGTATTCTCAGATTTAAAAACCAGTCAGATTTAAAATAGTCAAAATCAATAACAATAAAACGTATAAAAGCATCTAAAGTATCGCTTTATAAAACCACACCTGGAATCCTGCATCCCGTTTTGGTCACCACATTACAAAAAAAAGATGTTGAGACTTTGGAAAAAGTGTCGAGAAGAGCAACTAAGATGATTAAAGACCTGGAGACGAAGACAGAATGGATGCAGGAACTGGGTTTGGCTAATCTAGAGAAAAGAAGGACTATAGGGGACATAATAGCAGTCTTCCAGTATTTGAGGGGCTGCCCCAAAGAGGATGGGGGTCAATTTATTTTCCAAAGCACAAGAAGGTAAGACAAGGAACAATGGATGGAAACTCATCAAGGAGAGAAGCAATCTGGAATTAAGGAGAAATTTCCTTACAAGTGAGGACAATTAACCACTGGAACAGTTTGCCACCAGAAGTCGTTGGGTGCTCCATCACTGGAAGCTTTCAAAAAGAGACTGGATTGCCATATGTCAAAAATGGTTTAGGGTCTTCTGCTTGGACAGGGGGTAGGACTAGATGACCTACAAGGTCCTTGTCATGTTTTGAGGTCGTCTCAAATAAATTGCATTTCAAACATTTGAAGAAAACTCCCATTTATTAAGCACAACATTCAAAGCACGACTCATCATAGCCAACACTGACTTCCAGATCCAAAACCCTCCCTTTCCGTTCCCCACTCCTCTGCACTCATTGGCCATCTTCCAAGTCACTCTACCCCTAATCTACTGCTCCAGCTCAAAGGAATTTCCCCCCTCCCATCCCATCTCCTAGGGGATATTATCTCCAGGGAAAATAAGTAGGTGAAAAGTCAAACGTCCCTTTCCAGATGCCTCCGCTCCTCCTTCTTATGTCAGCACTAGAATAAATGCAGCTTGAAGTGCTGACAGTCCTTTTCAACTCTGTTGTATTCTGTACAACCTATTCTATAAAGCACCTGAAGGCAGGACAAGAAAAAAATGGATGGAAACTAATCAAGGAGAGAAGCAACCTAGAACTAAGGAGAAATTTCCTGACAGTGAGAACAATTAACCAATGGAACTGCTTGCCACCAGACATTGTGGGTGCTCCAACACTGGAAGTTTTTAAGAAGAGACTGGACAACAATTTGTCCAGAATGGTATAAGGTCTCCTGCTTGAGCAAGGGGTTAGACTAGATGACCTCTGAAGTCCCTTCCAGCTCTATTCTGATACAGAGAATTCTAACTGGAGTATTGAGCCCAAGGACCTCTACTTTAGATTTTTTTTTTCACTTTGCTTTTTTTCCCATCAAATTCCTACCAGCATAGCCAATTTTTATTATACTCCCTCATTTCTCTCTCCAGCACAGAGATTACACAGTATACAAAGATGAAACAGATGTCTGCTCTGTGACACTGGAAATTATAGCTATTTTTTTTTTGTGGTTGTTGTTGAAAGAATGAGAAGCTAACATTATAACTCTTGTGAGGTTGGGGGAGGGGTAATGGAAGTTGGGGGAAAAATGTTATTTCATTTCTTGAGGTGCAATAAATTATTCCGCGAAAAGCAGTTTGTGAAAGACGAATGTTATTTGATACCATCAGTTATTCATAGGCAATTCTGGGTTGCTGGGATGTTCCCACAAATTTGTTGTACGGTTACTGGATATCAACTCAGCAATATTTAATGATAAATATGTAGATTTTGCATTTTGGCAGCTTAGGAATTGGAACTAAGCTAGAACAGGGAAGAAAAACAGACCTTTTATCTTGTCATCAAGCCATAAAGGAAACTATTTAGTTGTAGAAAACCACAAATTATTCTCCTTTAATTCTTGATACAGTCCTATAATGACATATATTTTGAAAAATAAATTACTACCATTTGCGCCCAAGCATGAAAGCCTCTACTTCAATGACCTGAAGGTAGATAGATAGGCCTTTGATGTATTGCCAATTTCCACTTCTTCCATCTGCACAAAATATTTGGTGCAAGTTCTTAATTTTCTTTATTTGATCCCTTTTCCAGATGATGGCAAGGAAACAATGTTAAAGATTCAAAGTAAGAAAACGTGAAGTTTGTGGGGTCCTTGGGGCTTTCTAAGCTTGATTGCTTTCTTGCAGACATCTCATTACCCAACTAGGCAACTTCATCAGTGAAGTCAAATAAGTTTCTTTAGACTGGGCTCAAGCCAGGGTTGTCTGTCTTTGCTTAGCACTGATGAAGTCACCTAGTTTGGGTCCTAAAACGTCTGCAAGAAAAACCACCTAGCTGAGAGAGAATCAAGAACCACATAGCCTTCTCCTTCTCTTTCTTTTTCTCCTTCTTCCTCCTCCTCTTCCTCCTTCTCCTTCCTCCTCCTCCTCATTCTTGCCCTCCTCTCTGCACACCCTACTTCCTCCTAGAGCTGTCTGCAAGAAGAACCACCTAGCCCAGAGAGAATCAAAACAGAGATGGGTTTCAGCAGGTTCTGACCAGTTCTGGAGAACCAGTAGCAGAAGCTTTGAGTAGTTCAGAGAACCGGCAAATACCACCACTGACTGGCCCCGCCCCCATCTATTCTCTGCCTCCTGAGTCCCAGCTGATTGGGAGGAAATGGGGATTTTGTAGTAATCTTTCCCTGGAGTGGGGAGGAAATGGAGATTTTACAGTATCCTTCCCTTGGAGTGGGGTGGGAATGGAGATTTTACAATATCCTTCCCCTGCCATGCCCACCAAGCCACACCCACAGAACGGTAGTAAAAAAATTTGCAACCCACCACTGATCAAGAACCCCATAGCCTTCTTCCCCTTCTCCTCCTTCCTCTTCCTCCTCATTTTTGCCTTCCTCTCTGCACACCCTACTTCCTCCTAGAACTGATGAAATCACCTAATTTGGGTCATGAAACATCTGCAAGAAGAACCACCTGGCTCAGAGAGAATCAAGAACCCCATAGCCTTCTTCTTCTTCTTCTCATATTTTCTCTCCCACTTCCTTCTCTTCCTTCTTCTTCTTCTTGTCCTTGCCCTCCACTCTGCACACCCTCCTTCCTCCTAGAGCTGATGAAGTCACCTAGTTTGGGTCATGAAAGGTCTACAAGAAAACCACTCAGCTCCGAGAGCATCAAGGACCCCGCATTTCAACCCTGAACTACCAATATTCTCCTTTATTGCTTCCTCTGATCTTTCAAAGCCATTCCCTAAATCCTGTGCCACCCTCTAGAGCTGAAGAGATTTCACTGGAGATGAATCAATTTTTTAAAAAGTTTATAATACTTTTATTGTTGTTGTTGTTAGTTGCGAAGTCATGTCCGACCCATCAGGACCCCATGGACTACGTTTCTCCAGGCCTTCCTGTCCTCTACCATCCTCTGGAGTCCATTTAAGCTCAGGCCGACTGCTTCAGTGACTCCATCCAGCCACCTCGTTCTCTTCTCATTTTGCCCTCCATCGTTCCCAGCATAAGTTTCTTCTCCAGGGAGTCCTTCCTTCTCATCAGGTGTCCAAAGTATTTGAGTTTCATCTTCAGGATTTGGCCTTTTCAAGAGCAGTGAGGGTTGATCTCTTCTAGGACTGACCGGTTGGATCGCCTTGCAGTCCAAGGGACTCGCAGGAGTCTTCTCCAGCACCAGAGTTCAAAGTCCTCCATTCTTTGGTGCTCAGCCTTCCTTATGGTCCAACTTTCACAGCCAAACATTGCAACTGGGAAAACCAGAGCCCTGGCTATACGCACTTTTGTTGGCAGGGTGGAAATATAATACTCACTTATAATACTTACTGCGGGGCATTAAACCTTGCAAAAACACAACCCCCTTCATTGCACAAAGAAACTTCAAAGGATTCATGGCTTGGCAAAGATTTGATTTACATCTGTGTCCTTTCTGTCAAAGTAACCAATCTACGTTTCATAATGTTCTTTTCACCGTGTTCTTTTTCCTAACCAAAAAGCAGCTGGCAAATCAAGATGAATAAATAAATAAATGGCTCAAAACATATTGAACACACTTTTTTTTTTTTGATCCTATTGATTGCGCCGGCATAGTTTCTAAGCACAGATTTAAAGTCTAAAATATTCATTCCAAAGTGCTCAATTTTGGACTGATCTGTGCCAGCACCTCGCCTCTGTTGTCTGACCCTCCGTGAAAAGAAAAGAAAATAATCTCTAATTTTAGCAAATTCCGAGCTGAGATTAAGTATAATTTGTACTGTTCACGGATGTGCATGGACTTTGATGTTTGTCTAAAAACTTGACATGGGGCTCCACTCATTCATTGCGTAGAGCAGCTCACGGATACATTTAATATTGATTCATATATTTTGTCAAACTTTATTGCAAAGCTCACATTAACAGATTTAACAGATTAACAGAGTTGGAAGGGACCTTGCAGGTCATCGAGTCCAACCCCCTGCCCAAGTAGGAGACCCTACATCTGCCTCTACCTAGGATCGAACTCACAACCTCCGGATTGTGAGGCAAGAGCTCCCCCTCTAGGCCATCGGGTCTTGGTAGCTTGAGGCAGAACTGAGCCTGGGAAAATACTGATGCCGTCTGCTGTTCGTTTTAATGGTCTCTTTCGTGGTCTCTTATTCTGATTTTCTCTCTACCACCAGCTGGAATGAAATGCCCCCAAAAAAGATAACTAGCTGACCATCTATGGAGATGGATTGAAAAGTTTCAAGGTGGAAATGTCTATAGAGATTTTCAGTCGTCCAAGTCAGGGTTGTCCCAAAGGTGCTTTTTCAAAGGGCAACTGGATTTTGCTTTTGCTTGAAGATGTTTCGCTTCTCATCTAAGAAGCTTCTTCAGTTTTGGCTGAAAGGTGGAGGGTGGAAGGATTTCATTTGGTCATTTGGACTCCCTCTGAGAGTCAGTGAGGCCACTTGGAGGTTTATCTGTCCAAGTGGCCTCGGTGACTCTCAGAGAGAGCGCTAACGACCAGATGACTGCAAGGAATATAAATCCTTCCATTCTCCACCCTTCAGTCAGAACTGAGGAAGCTTCCTGGATGAGAAGCAAAACCTCTTCAAGGAAAAACAAAGAAAAATCAGTTGCATCTTGAAAAAGCACTTAATGGATTTGGGGGACGGAATATCTTATTCTACAAAATAAACTACACCAGACCAACAGATTGTTCTTCCTTTACCAGCTAAAGATGGAAATAATTTGAGGAAAGCAGCCAAATATTCCTATAAATTTACATTGTCGCTATCCCGGATTAAAAACTTGGGTAGGGTCAACTCCAGGCCTAAAGCATTAAGTTTCTTAAATTCACAAGCTGCAAGGTGAGGGATCTTGAATGGAAAGGACGTCAGAGGTGCTTTTCCAAAAGGCAATTTGGATTTTCTTGTTTCTTGTTGAGAGAGGACTGTTCAATTTTGACATAGAGGGCCTCTTTGACCCCTCTTTCAAACCAGAGGTCCTCTCTGTCCAGAATGTGGACTGTGCTGTCTTCAAAAGACTGACCCTCATCTTTCAGATGCAGATGGACTGCTGAATGCTATCCAGATGGGTTTGCTCTCCTGTGTTATGCCATGTGCTTGAGAAGTGGCTGTTTTGTTTCCCCACTGTACAGATCTGTACAAGTCTCACTGCATTGTATTGCATATCTCACATTGCTCAGTTTGTGTCTGGGCGCTGGGAAAACTGACGAAAAGATGAACCTCAAAGAAGCTTCTTTAAAGCAGATAAAGAAGGATCCCGAAAAAAGTTTATATTTCTCCATTTTAACACACTTGCCCTAACTACATACTATATATACAATACATTCTTCAGCTTTTTTTTAAAAAAAACCACCCTTTCTTTGCACAGAAACCGAAAGCCTGATAAATATCTCCAAAAGAGAGCAATTACTTGTTCACAATACATTTTGGGGATCTTCAATGGAATGTAAAATAAATGATATGGCAGAAAGGTAATCACCTCCTTAAAATGCAGTAGTTTTGACGTTCCAACAGAGAACAATTTCATTATTCATTCTTCCCAGACAGAAAATCTTTTCCTTTCTAACCGAACCGCATATTTTAAGGAACACAGCTGAGATTTTGAGGGGGAAATACATTTTTGTCAGCGAGAGTTAAGTTCAGATGCTTATACGTGAACTATATTTTAATTTCCTAACCTTTGTTTTTGTAGAAATGAAGCCGGAGAATGTTCCTCTGTTCTTTCATTTTTTGACAGGCCTCGTATTTGTCTTCTTAGCAGGCTAGCGTTACAAGGCATTATATCTCCACATCCAAAAGGCCATTATTACTACATATTATTAGTGGTGCTGAATTAGTGGTTTATACATGACTCACTTTCCCAGCGATTTCAATAATGTATTAATTTTACAAGCAATTAAGAACACCGCTCTCTCCTTTCGCGACACAGTTTTTTAAAAATAAAAGATCGCATCCAATTATGTCATGAAGGTAATTTTGAGCTACGAGCTTCAGAAAAAAAAATAAAAAATAAAAATCTTCCCGCCATTGATTAAACTAAGCTGCATTTCCACAATTATCCCAGCATTTCATCAGTGTTAAAATAAAAGAAAATTGGTATATAAAATGATTTATTTGTGTTTATTTAATTACAGTTCGGAGAAACAAGGGGTTCTGTTTCCATGGAGCGAGGGAGACGTGTGGGAAATAAATAATAAATATAAAATAAAATGCTGCTTAAAAGCAGCAGAATAAAACCTAATTTTTTAAAAAAAACCATAAACAAGCAACACAGAATATATAATTCTATGAAAAAGTGTTTTGGTCTGAACCACAATTGGGACCCCGAATTTCTCTCACTAAGCAAGGGAGATGGGAGTGGCCAGGGGCGTGGCCAGAGTAGGCCTGATACCGGACCTCTGTCCAGGGCACCTGTGATGGACAAGTGTTAAGGCAGGACTTCCCTAAGACCCTCCCTCACTCTCATTATAATCTCCTCCCTCCCTCCCTCCCTCCCTCCCTCCCTCCCTCCCTTCCTTCTTTCCTTCTTTCTTTCCTTTTCTTCTTTTTCCTTCCCTCTTCATTCTCCTTTGATGAACAGTATCATAGGGACTCATCTGGCTTCTTGGGAGTGGCTCTCCCATTTTATAAGCTCTATTACTAAACAATGTCTGTTTAGTATCCCTTATCTCATAGTAGTAACCGTGGTGGGATTCAGCTGGTTTGGACTGGTTTGGGTGAACCAGTAGTTGAGACCTGCCGGTGGGGGTGGGCCCGCACACCTGCCCTGGTGCTACGCTATCCTATTTAGCCGTGTTTTTTTAAGCCGGGCACAGAGCTCATTACATTGCACTATCTCCTAAGGACATTGTATCACCTTCAGAAACTTCAACCAAACTTAGCTCAGACAACCTATAGAGCCAGCTATGACCCCTACATAACTCCTACATGGCTCCATGGGCGTCTGACAACAATCAATAGAATAAATGTTCTTGCACAGGAACAGGAAGCTCAAGTGCAAACCCCAAGAGAAGGTATAAATACCCCTCATTCTCAACTCCATGTGGTCAGCTGCCCAGAATCACCCATGTGCTTAGTGGTTCTGCTTCATCAATACATGAACCCTCTTTCCAATCAGCTTCCAACCTTCATTTTGTCTCCAGTGCCTTTTCCCCAGCTTGGAACTGAACCAGATGGATATTTCTTCCCACGCTACCATTCCTGGAAATCTTTGAAAAGCCTTTTCTTGAACTGCTTTACCTTGAAGGATTGCACATACAAAAAACAAGAGGTGGACTTCTCTACCTGTCACCTAAACGAAATAGTTGCTCCTGATTTCTGTGCAAAATTTAGACGCTGCAGATTCTTCTATTCAAACAAAAGCATTTTTTAAAAAACTAAATAAATAAACCAGTTACTTTTCTCTCTCTCTCTCTTTCTCTCTCTCTCTCTAAAGAAAAGGCCGCAAATTGAGAGACAATGGCTACCTCTATCTACAGATTTCGCTGGCTCTCCATTTTCATTTAAAAGGCCCAACAGTACAATTCCAATTTCTGTTTCTCGTTTTAATGACGGCCGCGTGCACCTGAATCTCGAATGCAAGCCCCCATTTTTATTTGAGGGCTTGCAATGTTTCACGAGAGAGGACAAACCGAACGCAGAAGGGCGAGTCAATTCAAAAACGATGAAAATAAACCGCTAACCACATTTTTTCTCCAAAGGATCATAAAGTTAGAAAGCATGAACAAAATTAACTAGGTAATGAAAATATAAACAGAAACGCTGACAAAAATGCTTCCTTATCCAAAATTCTTTAAAAATGTATTGGAAAAATGACAGCGAGCAATCTTTTCCCTCAAAAGGCAGGAACAATTGAACTCTGAACATCATCATCATATGTCAGGATTTTCCCTACTCGTAAACAAAGTAAAATGCCTGAATTGTGTTAGCAATCAAGGAATCAGCAAATCGTCTCTCATTAAATTGCTATTATAAAATCTACAATCTATATGTTCTGTTCAAATTCCACTCATGAGAATACTTTTCAATATTCCCTTAAACAAGGAATAATAAAGTGACTGATGACTTGATAAAAGATTAAAAGTTGCAGTTTAGTGCTTGCATTACAGCTGCTAGTTTTGCTTCCTAAAATATAAACAGAAGTATCGACATAGCTTTTCTGTAGAATACAACAAAAAGTATACTACAGGTTCTTTTAATGCAGGTAGTCCTCAATTTACGGCCAAAATTGAGTCCAAAATTTCTCTGGCTAAGCGAGACATTTGTCAAGAGGGTTTTGCTCCATTTTGCAACCTTTCTTGCTACTGTTAAGTGAATAACTGCAATTGTTAGTAACATGGTTGTTAAGTGAATCTGGCTTCTTCTTTGCTTGTCAGAAGGTCTGACCCTGGGACACTGCTACCCTCATAAATATGAGTCAGTTAGCAAATATCTGAATTTTGATCATGGGGATACTGTGACAATCACGAGTGTTAAAAACGGGTCATAAGTACCTTTTCTCAGTGTCGTTGTAACTTCAAATGGTCACTAAATGAACTTGTCAGGGTTCCAACGGATGCCCTAATTAAATCATGAGCCTCGAACCAAGCTTCAAAAGAAATCCAGTTATTTATTAGGAGCTTCATATCAGCATGTTCCCAGATGAAGCCAACTCTGACCCCACAAAATTTATGGCCCCAATCATGACCCTGTTTCCCCCCTCCCCCCAGGGTGTGTCATCAATCACATTCGCAACAGAGCAATTTCATGGGTTGTAGAGTTCACTCCCCTCCGGCTGCTGTGGGTAACCCTGGGAGACAGCCTTGAGAAAGATATGCCTGGAATGTGCTCCTGTCTTTGGCTGCTGTGCTGCTTCATCAGTTTCTTATCCACCTTGCCTATGGCAACTCGAGAGCAGGCCAGGGATGCTTTGCGAGTTGACAGAACTGTTGTAAGTTGAAGACTACCTGTAACCCTCTTTATCTCAGAAGCCTATTGATTGATTGAAAGAATCTTGCAAAAATTGTCAAATTCTGCAAAACTGACACAGATTCTCAAAATCTGGGTATTCTCATCTGAAATTCTTCAACAACCTCCTCCCCCTTTAGGGGAACATGAACAAATGGTGAATGCAGATATTAAGGGGGAAAAACCCATATTTTTCATAAACCATATTATGTCTTTTGTGACATGGAACAAGCTGACCTGGAAAAGAAAGTTGAGAGTTTTTTAAAAAAAGCTATTTATGAACTGTGCTGAACTGGCTCTCTAATTGTATCAGAGCCTCAATAATTTTAAGAGATCATTTTGACGAAAAGGAAACGCTTTCCCTTGTTTGCAGCATGGAAGAAGTTTAGGCTCAAATGTTTATTTTCTGCATTTTCTGAAAGTTTACCCAAAACAATAACTTGGGCGAAGTGGAAACCTCAGCAAAAAAAAATTTCCAGCCCTCCTATTTATAATGGCAATCCGACAGAATTCCGAGATAATCTCCTTTAATCAGTTGTATACAATCGGTCTGTATCCTAAGACAAGAGGAACAAAGCATGGCCAATTGTCAACAGATGACAAGCGAAGTGGGGTGGGGGAAAACCCCCCACTTTGGAGAGCTTCCTTTTGTTCCAAACATAATGTGTACAAATGAAAACAAGAGCTGAAATGATATCGCTCTGAGTGAGAATTAGAAGCAAAAGAAGAAGAAAAATAAAAAAAAAGACTCCCATCATTAGTACAACTGACAATTTTGGGGCCAATTGCTTCATTTGTTACAAGGATGTCAGATACTTGCTGATTAAGAAGGCTGGAATATATATTCAAGTACTCTCTTTTTCTGAGAGCAGATGTGGGACATTGTTGAGATAAGGAACACAGCATGTTCTCCCAGGTGAAGAATGGGATTTGATTTATTTACTTATTAAGAAAATTTATATGGCCATCCGACTCACTCTCGGTGACTCCTGGTGGCTTACAAAGAAAAATATATATAATATAAAACATTTTAAAAAAAGCAATAACCCAGTGGTGAAATCCAATTTTTTTTACTACTGGTTCTGTGGGCGTGGCTTGGTGGGCGTGGTGTGGCTTGGTGGGTGTGGCAGGGGAAGGATATTGCAAAATCCCCATTCCCTCCCCACTCTGGGGCCAGCCAGAGGTTGTATTTCCCGGTTCTCCGAATTATTATTATTATTATTATTATTATTATTATTATTATTATTCATATTTCTATGCCGCCCACTCTCCGAGGACTCTGGCCGGCTTACACCAAAGACAGTATACTAAATAGCATATTGTCCCCTAACAATCTGGCTCCTCATTTTACCCACCTCGGAAGGATGGAAGGCTGAGTCAACCTTGAGCCGGTGAGATTTGATCTGCTGATCTGCTGAACTAGCAGTCAGCTGAACTTAATGTAAACGAAGCGGGATCTGATAGATGACCACTGGATAACTTTCTATTCACTCTATTCTAAAAAGCAAAAAATGTATCCGGTTGGAAAGAGTACAAACTCAGCCAAAATCCTTTTGATACCTTTAGGAGGCCTCTAAGTTGTCAGAAGATAGGAACATTCTAATGACATACAGCTTAAAGGTTGGTTAGGTCAAGGGTATCCACATGAGTTAGAAGTCGTCTATCAACAGAAGATAATTTGAATCTATGCTCCAGTAATTTACAGAAGAATTATGATTGTTTGGCAAGGATAATGTAAAACTTTAGTAATTAGGAAATATCAATTAAATATAACAAATGTATATGACCATATAAACTGCTGAGTTACCAGAATCCTTTGTTTGAAAATGTATAAAACTGTGGTCTCAGAATCATAAGTTGTTCAAAGCTTCATGTACAAAACTGGCTCTGAACCTTGCGTAATAAAACTGTCTCTGGCTGACCTAGGAATGTTGCTTTGTCCTCATCATTCCACAACAAACTAGCAGTCAGCTGAAGTAGCTGCAGTACTGCACTCTAACCGCTGCGTCACTTTGGCTCAACTACTCAAAATTTCTGCTACCGGTTCTCCAGAACCTGTCAGAACCTGCAATAAACCTTTGGGACAAAAGCTAATCAGACAAGCCACTTCATGTCTGAGGAGATTCTCAGTCAATCAGGTCATGGTTGTTCCAAAGGTAACTTAGACTTTTCTTGGGTGTTTTTTTTTTCTACTTGAAAATGTTTCACTTTTCATCCAAGAAGCTTCTTCAGTTCTGAAGCATCTTCAGCTTCTGGAGTCAGAACTGAAGAAGTTTCTCAAATGAGAAGCGAAACGTTTTCAAGGAAAGAACCAGGAAAGTCCAGTTGCCCGTTGAAGAGCACCTTTGGGACAAGCTGCTTGATGGGCTCCATCCCACAGTGGGTTCCTCAGGCTCGTTGGCAAAACCAGATCTTCAGGCCTTTGAGAAAAAAGTGTCAAAGTTGGGGCCACTGTGATCTCCTCAGGGATGATGTTCCACAGGGAAGGAGCCACCATGGAGATGGTCCTTCTTCTTGGTTCCACCAGTTGGACCTTCTTAGGACAGGGAAGGAGCAACCATGGAGAAGGTCCTTCTTCTTGGTTCCACCAGATGGACTTTCTTAGGACAGGGAAGGAGCCACCACAAAGAAGGCCCTTGTTCTTGATCCCACCAGATGGACCTTCTTAGGGCAGGGAAGGAGCCACCACAAAGAAGGCCCTTGTTCTTGATCCCACCAGATGGACTTTCTTAGGACAGGGAAGGAGCCACATCGGAGAAGGTCTTTCTTCTTGGTCCCACCAGATGGATCTTCTTAGGACAGGGAAGGAGCCACCATGGAGAAGGTCTTTCTTCTTGGTCCCACCAGATGGATCTTCTTAGGACAGGGAAGGAGCCACCATGGAGAAGGTCTTTCTTCTTGGTCCCACTAGATGGATCTTCTTAGGACAGGGAAGGAGCCACATCGGAGAAGGTCTTTCTTCTTGGTCCCACCAGATGGATCTTCTTAGGACAGGGAAGGAGCCACCATGGAGAAGGTCTTTCTTCTTGGTCCCACCAGATGGACCTTCTTAGGACAGGGAATTCTCTATGTCCCTGCTCTTTAAGACCTAAATAGCTAACATCACACTTTAAAGGAGTCTTGTTTCATGAAAAGATAGAAACCTGACCGCAGAAAGTTATTAGTATTATTATTAATAATTTTATTTGTTCAATTCAGACCTGCATTAAATGGCACATTTCATGTTTGCGTGTGCCGTGCATGCAATTTTTTTTTATACAATTCTCACTGTCCATATTTTGCTGTACAGTAGATTTTAATAGTTTTAGCTTAGTTTTAATAGTTTTATCAAATATTTGGATTTCTTTTTCTTTTTACAATCTTGTAGTCCCCATTTATTTGGATTATTCAGTGTCTTAAAACTAATGTTTGTGTCCGAATTCACTGCCTTTGTATTTCTCTAAATCCTGATATAACTAAAGTCGATCTGAATATAAGCCCCCAAACTTTACAAATGTAACCAATAATGTAATCATCCCTGTTCTCTAAATTAATTTTAAGAAAACACAATTTTCAATTACAATTTACACCTATTCTTTGTATATACACACCGGCAAGAAAAGGAAATCCCACTGAGTAGTTATCGCTACTAGGAATTAAAACCCTGACCTTTGCTCAGATCAAAAATCCAATTTTATAGCACTAGGAATAAAAAAATTTACACAGCAGAAATACCTAAACTGTATTAAAAAGGCTAATCCTGCTGAACATTGATTAACTATCAAGATCATACAAACAGCATCCCGAGAGCGTTAACAGAAAAATAAACCAACCCGAAAGACAAAACCTTTTTCAAAACGAATTCTTTTTCTCCAGAAATAATCCTTGTGTGTTATAAAGCAGTCCAAACAATTGCAAAAGAAACTGCATCAAAGTTTTGCAACTCAATAAAAGCAGCATCAGTATATCCGTTTTCAGCCATTAAATGAACTCAAGAAATTTTCAGTTACATAAGATAAAGGTTCCCCTTGCACATACGTGCTAGTCGTTCCCGACTCTAGGGGGCAGTGCTCATCTCCGTTTCAAAGCCGAAGAGCCAGCGCTGTCCGAAGACGTCTCCGTGGTCATGTGGCCGGCATGACTCAACCCCAAAGGCGCACGGAACGCTGTTATTTTCCCATAAAAGGTGATTCCTATTTTTCTACTTGCATTTCTTTTTACGTGCTTACGAACTGCTAGGCTGGCAGAAGCTGGGACAAGTAACGGGAGCTCACCCTGTTATGCAGCACTAGGGATTCGAACTGCTGAACTGCCGACCTTTCAATCGACAAGCTCAGCGTCTTAGCCACTGAGCCACCGCGTCCCTCTCAGTTGCATAATCTGTTACAATTATCTCAATTTTAATGCGGAGAAAAATACAGATAGTATTTTAATTTGTGACTGTAACTGATCCTTCGATTAGGGTTGTAAGTTATGGGAGTCATTAAGCAGGTCACCGTATGATCATAACAGATTTTATTATTTTATTTGCAGTGGTCGTTAAGCAAGCTCTGCAGTCATTAGATCAACATTGTGGTCATTAAACGAACCCATTGCACCCAATGAGTGCTTTTTTGCCAGAAGCACAAGCTGGATTTTGATTTAAAAAAAAAAAAAAGTTTTTTAGGGTTAAAAGAAAAGTCAAAAATCATGGTCACATGCCCACAGAATGCTGCAAATGGTCGTAAATGCAGGCCAGGTGTCATGCACACAAAAACGGATCACATGAACTTCGAAATTGGTTCGTCCGTAGCCCTGGGGAAGTCCATTGTAACTTGAAACAATCACCAAACAATAGGTCATAAATCAAGAACCACTGATAGCCAAATCTAACCCTAGGTTCTGCCTCAGTTTACCTTCCCAATAAGCAACTGAGTCAGAAGATCATTTAAAAGCAGTTCATTAGGGTAACCCTGAGAAAGCAGGATCTCCCTAAGAAAAGAGAGAATCCCGAAACCCATCATACATTCCTTTCTATAGTTAACGCAACAAAGAAAAATGAAAGAGGAAAGTTGATTGGACCGGATAAAAGTAATCTCCCTTTGCACAGGAAATCAGTGCATGTAGTCATATTACATATTACAGCTTACATATTTGCATCCCATAATATTATCCATGGGCATTAAAATGAGGTCTGACACATTGCTGAAATTCAATTTTTTTTTACTACCGGTTCTGTGGGCGTGGCTTGGTGGGTGTGGCAGAGGAAGGATACTGCAAAAACTCCACTCCCACCCCACTCCAGGGGAAGAATACTGCAAAATCGCCATTCCCTCCCTACTCCTGGGGGATGGATATTGCAAAATCCTCATTCCCTCCCCAGTCCTGGGGGAAGGATATTGCAAAATCTCCATTCCTACCCCACTCCTGGGGGAAGGATACTGCAAAATCCCCATTCCCACCCACTCTGGGAACAGCCAGAGGTGGCATTTGCTGTTTCTCTGAACTACTCAAAATTTCCGCTACCGGTTCTCCAAAACCTGTCAGAACCTGCTGGATTTCACCCTTGCTCTGACGTCAGAAGGGGTGTAAATTGTTATGGAAAAAGGTTGTTTGGAGTTCACAAAAGAGAAAACCAGATCCCAATTTGTACTAATAATCTTTTTTCTTATCTGGACTCCCGTCTGTTTATCAGTTTTGGAACATTAAAAGTTAATAAACTTCAACATCGTTTTTTTTTCAAAGAGAAAATAAATCAAATTAAAATACAGAGTAACTATGTTATTTGTTTGTTTATTTATTTATTTATTTATTTTATTTAATTAATTAATTTATTTATTTATTCGTTCGATTTATATATGCCGCCCTTCTCCGGAGACTCAGGGCGGCTTACAATGCATTAAGCAATAGCCTTCATACTTTTGTATATACCTGCTTAGTAGGGCTTTCGGCCCCCCCAAGCGGTGTTCTTTTTTTATACAAAATCAGCTTATTGCCCCCACAATCCGGGTCCTCATTTTACCTACCTCGGAAGGATGGAAGGCTGAGTCAACCTTGAGCCTGGTGAGATTTGAACTCGCAGTAATTGCAGGCAGCTGGCAGCTAAGTGCTACTTAACAGCACTTTAGTCCGCTGCACCACCAAGGCTCTTATGCTATGTTAGTTAGCAAGTTACAAAATTCATGTCATGTGCCCTTCATTACCTCTAAGCAAATAATATTGGTCTACCTTAAACAGCCAGGGGATTTGTTGTTGTGATAATACACGGGAAGGTAATTGGAACATTTCCGAGTAATTTGGACGGCTGTGTGATCTTTCTCGTTTTCGCACTTAGCTAAGCTGTAATATTATCATTTCAGCTTCCCTGAAAACAGCGTTTCAAGGGCAAGTCAAGTTAAAAACAGAGCTGAGAATGGGTCACACATACCCTCAACACCAAGACGCAACCTCAGGTAGCAATCTCATATACGCAGGTAGGTTGTGTTTTTCAAAGGCTATTTTAAAAATGTTCGTTAAATAAGGGCATTGCGTTGCATTATGACCTTTCCAACGAAGTCACGTTGTTCTGAAAATGCAGAATATTTTTTTTTCCATTTCTTTGACTAGTCTAATAAAAAGAAGGACTAGGGGAGACATAATAGCAGTGTTCCAATATTTGAGGGGCTCCTACAAAGATGAGGGGGTCAAATTATTCTTCAAAGCACCTGAAAGCAGGACAAGAAACAATGGATGGAAACTAACCAAGGAGAGAAGCAACCTGGAATTAAGGAATGTCTTTAATTGTCTCACAGTGAAGACAATTAACCAGTGGAACAGCTTGCCACCAGAGGTTGTGGATGCTCCATCGCTGGAGGTTTTTAAGAAGAGACAGGACAGCCACTTGTCTGAAATGGTATAGGATCTCCTGCCTGACCAGAAAGGTTGGACTAGAAGACCTCCAAGGTCCCTTCCAACTCTGTTTTTCTATGTTCTATGACTTTGTGGAGCCATCGGATAACCCAATTTTCCCTCTGCAATAACTCGAGGTTCGTCACACCTCCTCCTTTTGAGGTTCGGATCTTTTAAGCAGCAAGGTGGCATGGTGGTTTTGCAGCATCCCTCATCTGAGCAAACAGGATTTTTTAAATCTGTCTATAATCAGACCATGTCTATGGCTAGTAAAGACACAGATGGAGGTTGGGTGCAAACAATTTATTTTATTTCTGCCTTTCACGAAGTATGAATCCATGATTTATGTTCCTTGTTCCCAGCCCGTCAGAGCTGATAGAAACATTTACAGTTTAAGACTCTTAGCTGCTCTGCAATGCTCCAAAGGATATTTGAAGTGTTTCTATTCAGACGATTAAAGCAGCCCTGTTAAGGCTCCCACAACTGTGTTGAAAACGTCGCTCAGATATCATTGTGCATTGAGGGATGCACAAATACCTCATTTTTCAGTGTAAAGTGTTTCCTTATTAAGAATGAGGCTAGGTAGTCCTCGACTTATGACCATTGAGCCCAACATTTCTGTTGCTAAGCAAGACCTTTATTAAATGAGTTTTGCCCCATTTTACAACCTTCTTGACACCATTGTTAAGTGAATCACTGCAATTATTAAGTTACTCACATGGATGCTAAGTGAATCTGACTTCCTTAGTGAAGTCAGTGAATTAGTCAATCCAAGTGAATTGACTTTGCTTAGTAGAATAAACAGAGTTGGAAGGGACCTTGGAGGTCTTCTAGTCCAACCCCCTGCTCAAGCAGGGCATTCTATATCCGTGATGGCGAACCTATGGCACGCATGCCATAGGTGGCACACGGCGCCATATCGGTGGGCACACGAGTGTTGCCCTAGCTCAGCTCCAGCACACATGTGCATGCCGGCCAACTGATTTTCGGGCCTTCTGGGCCCACCAGAAGTCGGGAAACAGGCTATTTCCAGCCTCCGGAGGGCCTCGGGGGAGGGTGGGGAAGGCCATTTTCGCCCTCCCCAGGCTCCTAGAAAGGCTCTGGAGCCTGAGGAGAGTGAAAAATGGGCTTACTGGGCCCACCGTGCCAAAAGCGGGGAAAGCGCATGGGGGGGTTGCATGCAAATGCGTAGGGGTGTGGGACGCATTGAATTATGGGTGTGGGCATGTGCGCGCGCGACCTCCCCTCCGTGCTCCCCCCTCTTTTGGCAAAAAGGTTAGCTATCACTGCTCTATACCATTTCAGACAAATGGTTGTCCAATCTCTTCTTAAAAATCTACAGTGATGGAGCAACCACAACTTCTTGTCAGAAATTGTGGGTGTTTGTCAAGTCACAAAAGGGGATCATGGCACACTGCAACCGTCATAAATATGAGTCAGTTGCCAAGCACCTAAATTTTGATCACGTGACGCATGGTCGTAACTGTGAAAAATGGTCCCAAGTCCCCTTTTCAGTGCCATTGTAAGTTTGAAACAAACCGTTGTAAGTCCTCGACTTATTATTATTATTATTATTATTATTATTATTATTATTATTATTATTATTATTATTTTGCAATCCAACCTTGATCATCCTACAACCATTCCTTACTCTGATTCTCCCGCTTTGACAAAAGACACACCGCTTGGTCCCCTGTTCCGTTGCCAAAATGAAACAATCGAACTACACAAACCATTTGTCGTTGTGTTTATTCTTTGCCCAACTCCGTAGGCCTTTATGTTTGCAGTAACCCCCCCCCCCCGCGCGCACACACGCCTGCTCTCTGTTGTCGTTGTGTTGTAATAGGCAACGAGCTCCTACAATCAAAAGGAGCAGGACAATTGTGCTGCCAGCTATTCTCTCTCTCCTTAATGGATTCTCTGTGATGAGAAAAAGATGGATGGAAGCCGTAGGAAACGTCGGGACCATCACAAGTGAAAGAGGGTGACATCATCGGGGATCAATAAATCTTTGGGGATATGGCAGGGCAATTAGATAATTAGAATCCTATCAAGAAGGACCAGTGAATTATAGGGATTAATTCATATAAGAATGGCTGAGGAAGAAGGAACCCGCTTCCCATTTCCGCCTGGACAGATTTACGGATTGTACATTCAAGTTTTTTCTTCTTCTTCTCACGTTTAAGCCTTCGGTCCTTAAGCGTAGTGTCCTGGACTACACGTAGTCCTCGACTTACGGCCACAAGGGAGCCCAACATTTCTAAGTTGCTAAGCGAAACGCTTGTTTTAGTAAGTTTCGTCCCATGTTACGACTTTCCTCGCCGCGGTTGTTAAGTGAATTGCTGCATTGTTAAGTTAGTCAGATGGTCGTTAAGTGAATCTGGCTTCCCCCATGGATTTCGCTCGTCAGAAGGATGCAAAAGGGGATCACGTGACATAAACACACACACCCGGGACGCTGCGACTGTCATGAATATAAGTCAATTGCTGAGCCTCTGAATTTGACCATCCTGGGATGCAACAACAGTCATAAGTGTGAAAACTGGTCTTAAGTCCCTTTTTTCACTGCTGTTGTAACTTTGAACAGTCAGTAAATGAATTGCTGTAAGTCCAGGACTACCTGTATTGTGTTACATCAGATTATTGTCTGCATAGTCCAATTGTGTTTCATTTGGCTTTCTTCAAACCTGAGATGCTTCTAACATGGAAAACCAGCCGTATCCTGACTTTATCCCAAAATATAAACCAGCTCTTTCCTAGTTGAATGATCAATAGCTTTAAAATAGCATAACAGAGTCGGAAGGGACCTTGGAGGTCTTCTAGTCCAACCCCCTGCTTAGGCAGGAAACCGTACACCACTTCAGACAAATGGTTATCCAACATCTTCTTAAAAATTTCCAGTGTTGGAGCATTTGCAATTTTTGGAGGCAAATTGTCCCACTGGTTAATAGTTCTATCAGGAAATTTCTCTTTAGTTCTAGGTTGCTTCTCTCCTTGATTAGTTTCCACCCATTGCTTAAAGATGGGGAAAGGTCTACCTGCTTTCACCTGCTCAAACCTCTTAATTATGAGCAAAAAGGCAAAACCCTCAAAACTCATCAGTCCAAAGTAGATGCAAACTCTATGCTTGATAAACACTGTATATCCTGTCGAATCGAGATATACACACACACACACACACACACACACACACACAGTATGTGTCACATACATACATACATACATACATACATACATACCAGGGGTGAAATCCAAATTTTTCCCTACCGGTTCGGTGGGCGTGGCTTGATGGGCGTGGCAGGGGAAGGATATTGCAAAATCTCCATTCCCTCCCCACTCCTGGGGCCACCCAGAGGTGGTATTTGCCGGTTCTCCAAACTGTTTACAATTTCCGCTACCGGTTCTACAGAACCTGTTAGAACCTGCTGGATTTCACCCCTGATACATACATACATACATACAGAGGTAGGATTCAGCCAGTGCAAACCAGTTCGGGCGAACCAGTAGTTACGGTCAGGGGAAGGATATTGCAAATCTCCATTCCCTCCCCACTCCTGGGGCCACCCAGAGGTGGTATTTGCCGGTTCTCCAAACTGTTTACAATTTCCGCTACTGGTTCTACAGAACCTGTTAGAACCTGCTGGATTTCACCCCTGATACATACATACATACAGAGGTAGGATTCAGCCAGTGCAAACCAGTTCAGGCGAACCAGTAGTTACGGTCAGCTGCTGGGCCCGCCCACCTGCCCCGGTGCTATCCCGTCCTATACAATCGCCATGTTTTTGACACAGTGCACATGTGTGCAAGGTGCGCGCGCCAGGGGTGGGTTCCACTTACCTTTACTACGGTTCACAATGGGATCATGCATGAGCAGATCACCAATGATGACGTTGTGCCGGGTGGGCAGAGCCTCCCGCCGGTTTTACTACCGGTTCTATAGAACTGGGAGTAACCCACCACTTGTGTATGCCAGTGGTGGGTTTCAAAACTTTTTACTACCGGTTCTGTGGGTGTGGCTTTGTGGGTGTGGCTTGGTCGACCTGGCAGGGGAAGGATACGGTAAAATCTCCATTCCCACCCCACTCCAGGGGAAGATTACTGCAAAATCCCCATTTCCTCCCAATCAGCTGGGACTTGGGAGGCAGAGAATAGATGGGGATGGGTCCAGTCAGAATTTTTACTACTGGTTCTCCAAACTACTCAAAATTTCCACTACTGGTTCTCCAGAACTGGTCAGAACCTTGGAAGTCTTCTAGTCCAACCTCCTTATGCTATTTTTATGGAGATTGTCAGCCATTCAGGTCACGGTTGTCTCAAAGATGCTTTTTCAAGAGGCAGCCGGACTTTCTGGTTTTTCCCCTTTGAAGACGTTTTGCTTCTCATCCAAGAAGCTGCACTGGCTCCCTATCGGTCTCCGGTCACAATTCAAGGTGTTGGTTATTACCTTTAAAGCCCTACATGGCTCAGGGCCAGGTTATCTTCGAGACCGCCTTCTACCGCATAACTCCCAGCGACCAGTAAGATCCCACAGAGTCGGTCTCCTCCGGGCCCCGTCAGCTAAACAATGCCGGCTGGCGGACACGCGGGGGAGGGCCTTCTCTGTGGCTGCCCCAGCTCTCTGGAACCAGTTACCTCCTAAGGTCCGGACCATCCCTACCCTATTGGCCTTCCGAAAAGCGATGAAGACCTGGCTCTTCCGGCAGGCCTGGGGCCGTTGATCTCGCTGTTGAGATCTGGCGAGATCCGGCCATGGATGGTATGAATGGGTTTTAATTGTTTTTAATGTTTTAATTTTTAATGTTTTTATAGATGGTTTTTAAATGCATTGTAAGCCGCCTTGAGTCTCCGGAGAAAGGCGGCATACAAGTTGAACAAATAAAATAATAAATAAATATAAATAAATATAAGAAGCTTCTTCTGCAGCTTCTATGCCATTTCAAATGGCCATCTAATTTCATCTTGAAAACCCTCCAGTAGCAAATTCTGGCAGAATGCAAATTAAATCCTAGCATTTAAATCTCGAGTGAAGATCGCAGGGGAAAACCGAAGGGATCAGATTTCTTAAGTCCAGTGACCTGATAACGTTGCAAAATGAGCTATTTAAGACTCCTTTTATTTCAAAAGTCTATTTTTAACCGTGTTTCTTTCCGTTAGCTTAATAACCTCTTTTTCCCCCTGTGCTAGTCAGAGGTTTTAGCTAATTTCCTATGCTGCTCTTTGGCAGAATGTTAACAAATGCTTTGGTTTAAAAAAAAAAAAAAAAGCTTTTTTTAAATTAAAAAAAAAAGTAAATATTTCTTGGGATACTTTCCTTTCAGATTCAGCCCAGCATATGTTTTAGAAATCATTTAATGGCTTTTAAAAAAAAAAAAAAACCACCTTGAATTTCTTTAAGAGAATTTTTTTCTATTTTCACCAACCTGGGAAACGCACTCTATAGATTAGATGCCCGTTAATGCCAAGAGATTAATGTGTTGTACGCAACATTCATAAAGTAGAGTGCATGGTTTGAATAAAAGGAAATCTTTGCCTTTAGGAGGAGTGGGGGGAAAAAAACCCTTCCCTGAATCTAGACTAAAGACACTCACACCCAGCACATAACTTTGGAAAGCAGACATTCGACATTTATCTGAGGGCTCTCCCCCAAAAAATCCATAAACCTGTGCAACAAATCTCCGCGAAACCCTTACCTGTCACAATCTGTTGTCCAGTTAATCCCACAGGTACCATTCCTAGGTTATTCATTGCGGTAGCCCAGGCTGACGGATCAGTGACTGACATGTTAAATTGCGTTGTGTCTATAGCTATGTTCCCCAAGCCATCAGCTGCTGATGGGAGAGAAGTATATTCTGATCAAGAGGATTGCCAGTTGGGTCAATGGGCAAAACTAGAAAAATTGCTTCCATTCTTGCAGTGCCATTATCTCAGATAGTATCTCCCCCACCCCTGCCCCCCTCTTCGTTTTCGTTCCCATCATCAGCGGGAAAAAGTACACCGTGGCAGCCACAAAGCAAAAAATCCAATATATACAATGTCTGTTGAGACTTAACCCAATAAAGGGCAAAGGTTCCTATGGAAACAAATTCCCAAGGACACTGATAGGTTTTGCGAGAATAATGAGTTTAGCACGGCAAGGAATCGGGGGGCACTTGAAAACTTCACCTCTGTTGAAGCCCCTTCGGCAGATTTCACGCCTGCGCCAAAATCTAGTTTTCTTTTCGGCTTCTGTACAACTCAATATCGGTTTTGCTGGAGTAGCACCACACAAATATTCCTCAGGGGTAAAAGGATGAATTTGAGCTAGGCAGGTCTTAGAAAATTGGACGGAAAGGATATCAAATCAGCCGGGTGTATCCCACCTTCTGGGCAAAACCCAGAAAATATTAACCTCCCATCCTGACCTCCAAATGATCTAAGGCAATTGTGGTATGCAAGGCACCCCAAATTTTATTCTTAATCATCCAGGTCATAACTGTCTCAAAGGTGCCTTTTCAAAATGCAACTGGACTTTGTTTTTTCTTGAAGAGGTTTTGCTTCTCATCCAAGAAACTTCTTCAGTTTCTGAAGATGGAGGATGGAAGGATTTATATTCCTTGCAGTCATCTGGTCATTAGTGCTCTTTCTGAGAGTCGTTGAGGACACTTGGGAGAGATATCTGTTTATCTATCCGAGTGGCCTCAATGACTCTCAGAGAGAGCGCTAACGACCAGATGACTGCAAAGAATATAAATCCTTGCATCCTCCATTGTTAAAGTCAGACCTGAAGAAGCTTCCGGGATGAGAAGCGAAACGTCTTCAAGGAAAAACAAAGCCCCACTTGCCTTTTGAGAAAAAGCACCTTTGGGACGAATGCAATTCTTTTTTTAAATAAATAAACCAACGTGCAATCATAACTACCAAACAGACATTCACCTGTGCCCATGGTTCCACTGGGTACTCCTCGCAAACGTCCTGACGTACGTTGACTTCTTCATTTGCTAATATATTAACAGCTTGAGAGGCGAAAAGGTCTCTCCATTCCCAGATCCACTTTTATGCTTTGGAAGGGAAAAAAAAAAAAAAAGAATCAGGAATTGAAAATTATTTTAAAATCGCTCTTCCTGCTGAACTTTGCAGGATGGATAGGCAGAGCTTCCCAGAAGAACCTCAAGTGTGGCTCTACTCAGGACATTAAAATGGACATTACGCCAATGGAGATTCCTGCTGATTGAGAACAAAACTGCCCCACTGTGTAAAACCTGGTTTAATGTTTCGCCTCTGGGCTGCTTAAACTCCCCAGTGTTTAGGATTTATCAGTTCCTGCACAGCTGCTTTTTCAACCCAGTCTCTGCTCGGAGGACATACTTAAGACTGGAAATGCCTTCTTTAAAAAGTTAAAAATTAATTGATATTGAAAGGCTGAAGAAACAACTTCACTCTGGATTATGTTTCTAGGTACAAAAAAAAAAAAGTAAATTGGGAATACAGAAGGGGGGGAAAAGTTATCTTGATGCACTCAAGCTAAAACATGGGTTTTTATTTATTTGCAAAGCCATCACTGGGTATCTTAAAAATCATGGTCAAGCAAGAGAGTTAAAAACACTTTCTCCAAAGGTTTAAAGGAGAATCATTTAGCTCTTCTCCTTGCCTTTTGATGGAAGAACTGCGATAATTTAAAACATATTCAAAGGATAAGGTTCTGCGTTATCAATGCAAATTTAATTTATAGTGATTGGCAGTCTTCTGGTAAAAAGAGGACATTCAGCAGGGCTGCCTGGCACCCAAAAATTCTAGACGTGTTACTTGACATCGTCGGTTACTTTATACTATTTTAATTAATAAAAGATGGAAATGGTCAGAAGTGTGGTTTTTACTCAAGCTCCAGAGTGTATATCTCTATTGACGTTAAGAGATATAATAACAATAATAATAACATAACATTGACATTCTCAGGACATCATAACGTTGTCATATGGGTTAAGGCACTCAAACATGTACCACAAGGAGTGTTATATATACATTATATGTTATTATAATAGATGAGAGAGAGGGGAGGGAGGGAGAGCGAAATGATAAATAGAGATACAGACAGACAGATATAGATACATAAATGGATAGATAGATAGATAGATAGATAGATAGATAGATAGATAGATGATAGATAGACGCATACATAGATAAAAATAGATACAAATGGATGGATGGATGGACAGATGGACCGACCAACAGACAGACAGACAGACAGACAGACAGATATAAATCAATAGAGAGAGGATAGATAAATGCATAGATAGATAAAGATAGAAAGAGATATAGAAGAATAGAATAAAATAATAATAGAATAGAATAGAATGGAATGGAATGGAATGGAATGGAATGGAATGGAATGGAATGGAATGGAATGGAATAACAGAGTTGGCAGGGAACTTGGAAGTTTACTAGTCCAACTCCCTGGTCAGACAAGAAACCCTATACTAAAAAAGTAGATGATAGATAGATAGATAGATAGATAGATAGATAGATAGACAGACAGACAGACAGACAGACAGACAGACAGACAGACAGACAGGCATAGATCGATATATATATGTTTTATATATGAAAGTATTGTGTTGAAAATAGAGATTCTCTCTGTGTGTGCTTGGGGAATTCTACATTTTTTTTCCAGAGTTCCTGCCCAGCATTAATCTCTTTCAAACATCTGCTGCAACAGAAGTGCCTGAAAAGAAGTTATATGCAAACAGTGTAGAGTTTGTTTGTTTAAGAAAATAACTTTATGCTGGAAAAATACTCACTGAAGAAACCTTTAAGAGGAAACTCAATATACCGAAGAGTGGACAAAGCCTAGTTGGGGTTAATCAGACAAATGCTTGCCCAATTTCCATAGACAACATACGCAATTTTCTACAGATTTTATTTTAACTGACAAGAAATGAAGAAAGACAATGCAAAGGCCAACTTTGATGAAGCAAAGCAACCTCTTGATCTTGAGCCAAAGATGCTTTTTCCCAAAAGACAACTGGACTTCTTTGGGTTTTTTGTCCTTGAAAAAATTTCGCTTCTCATCCAAGAAGCTTCTTCAGCTCTTGATGTTCATGTTCTTGATGTTGATATTCTCCAAAGCAAAATCGCCTGTTATATACTGTGATCCTCATTGACACAAGCGGATCATGGTTGTGGCCCCTTCCTTCACCAAAATTCCATGGATTGGATTGGATTGGATTGGATTGCATTGCATTGCATTGCATTGCATTGCATTGCATTGCATTGCATTGCATTGCATTGCATTGCATTGCATTGCATTGCATTGCATTGGATGAGGAGAGGAGAGGAGAGGAGAGGAGAGGAGAGGAGAGGAGAGGAGAGGAGAGGAGAGGAGAGGAGAGGAGACAAGAGGAGAGGAGAGGAGAGGAGAGGAGAGGAGAGGAGAGGAGAGGAGAGGAGAAGAGAGAGGAGGGGAGGGGAGGGGAGGGGAGGGGAGGAGATGAGAGAAGAGGAGCGGAGAGGAGAAGAGAAGAGAAGAGAAGAGAAGAGAAGAGAAGAGAAGAGAAGAGAAGAGAAGAGAAGAGAAGAGAAGATAGGAAAGAAAGTAGAGTGGAGTGGAGTGGAATGGAATGGAATGGAATGGAATGGAATAGAATAGAATAGAATAGAATAGAATAGAATAGAATAGAATAGAATAGAATAGAATAGAATAGAATAGAATAGAATAGAAAACATGGAATGGAATGGAATAGAATAGAATAGAATAGAATAGAATAGAATAGAATAGAATAGAATAGAATAAAGAAGTAATGGAACAGATTAGAACAGAATATAATAGAATTAGAAATAATGGAATGGAATGGAATGGAATGGAATGGAATGGAATGGAATGGAATAGAATAGAATAGAATAGAATAGAATAGAATAGAATAGAATAGAATAGAATAGAATAGAATTGAATTGAATTGAATTGAATTGAATTGAATTGAATTGAATTCTTTACTGGCCAAGTGTGATTGGACACACAAGCAATTTAATTCCAGTGCATAAGCTCTCAGTATACACACAAGCAACAATATGATAAGTCACAGATCATAAATCATTGTTACATCATAATCCATACAATATAAACAACAAGAGATCAATCACAAGACACCAATCAGAGAAGATAGAAGGAAAGATGCAAAAATGAAGAAATGTGGATGATGAGAAAGATAATAGCAATAGAGGCCCGCTACATAAATACAGCTTAACTGCACTAGTCTCCCATTTTGGGAGAATCAAAAAATGCAAAAAGAAAACAAAAAGGGGGAAAGAAATATTTTTTTACAGTCCTGAAAAAGAAAAATGGAGTTTGGGAGATCTACGTGGCCGGTATTAATGAAGGCCACCAATACTTTCTTGATGCTCGTAGGGCATCTGAGAATGGTACATAAGGATTGTGCCAAAAAAGCCATAATTGACCCACAAAAAGATTTTTTTAAAAAACAAAACAACACTACAAATGAAACGAGGAGTTGCATTGTCAGTTGATGCTCGCTTCTCTTTCTTTCTAATTCCTGCCAGAATGAATACAAGTTAACTCTCTAAATTCGTGTCGAGGTTCTGTTGCATTTCTCTCCTTGCATCCAATTTTGCAATAATAGCTCACGGCCTTGTGAGAAATTCAGAGGGTTTTTATTTTTCCTGTCTGTCTGAAGCAGTTGAGAATAGTTCTGGTGAGGGAAGAAATAGCTGGAGTCCTCTCTTCTGGGGTATTTCTGGTATTCCGCTATTTATGGAAAACTAAAGTGCATTCTGGATCCGGGTTTGATTTTAAGCATGCCTTTCCTATTTCTTTAAAACTCTGGAGAATTCTTGGGTTGTTGTTTTTTTTTTACTGCAAGCAAGCCAGAGTCTATGATTGGTAGGGCCATAAATCATGTTAAGAAAGTCATAAATAAATGCCTGTTGCCTGCACAGCATTACTGCATCATTGGGGGATTTTCCCCTGAAAATTAAAGTTTGCTAAATCGCCTAAATTCCAGTACTTCTGTATTCTCCTCCCTGAAACGTGGAGTCATGTACGTCCTTGAGCCAAAAGACACAAATCAACCCATAACCTAGATATTTATTTACATGGAAATGAGGCTCCTTTAGTTCTGTGAGTTTTCTGTATGTGGCTTGGACTTAGTTCTCCAATGTATATTATATTATTCTTTCTTTTGTGTTATGTATTTGTAATTCCTTCGATCAAGCCTCTAATATTCTCCTATTTATCTAAGAATATATACAACCAACAGAAAAATAAATATTATGGCTTACTTGACCCGTCTTTCTCTTGTCTTCTTATATAGGTATTACAGAGAAATATTTTAAAATGAGTGTAAATGTATAAATTAAAAAATAGCATACAGGAGTGAGTTAAATCATTCTCCCATAATAAACAGTCTTGGGAGATTGGAAGGCTACAATGATTTAACTTGGAGCATGGATGTCCTTGCTGGACTACATTACCCAGAATGCTTTACTATGGGTCAGGCTGGATACCAGGGCTTAGCTCAGAATAAACCTAAATCAATTTGCTGCACAATCTGTTCATATTTTAATAATCTGTCAACAAAAAGAACCAATGTGAGTATTTTACAACATCCACAAGCTCAAATGTAACCAGAATGTTCAAGCAGGAGACCTTACATCATTCCAAACAAATGGTTCTCCAGTCTCTTCTTAAAAGCCTCCAGTGTTGGAGTACCCACAATTTATGAAAACAAGTGTCAGGTTTCAGTGTCGTCTCAAATAAAATTGCATTTCCAAACAAATAGTCTTCGATGAAATCTTTCATTTATTAAACACGACAATCTGTCCCTGATTATATCGTAGCCAACACTGACTTCCTGACCCCAAACCTTCCCTTTCCGTTCCCCAATTCTCTGCGTCTCATTGGCCATCTTCCAAATCACTCTCCCCATATCTACTACTTCAGCTCCCAGGAATGTCCCCTCTCCCATCTCATCTCCTAGGGGATATTATCTTCAGGGAAAATAAGTAGGTGAAAAGTCAAGTGTCCTCTTGCCAACTGCCCCCTCTTCTCCTCCTTATGTCAGCACTGGGATGAATGTAGTTTGGAGTGCTGACAACAAGCCTTCCACTGGTTTATTGTTCTCACTGTCAGGAAATTTCTCCTTAGTTCTAGGTTGCTTCTCTCCTTGATTAGTTTCCATCTGTTGATTCTTCTCCTGCCTTCAGGTGCTTTGGAGAATAGGTTGACCCCGTCTTCTTTGTGGCAGCCCCTGAGATATTGGAAGCCTGATATCATGTCACCCTTAGTCCTTCTCTTCACTAGACTAGACTTACCCAATTCCTGCAACCGTTCTTCGTATGTTGCATCCTCCAGTCCCCAAATCATTTATGTTGCTCTTCTCTAAACCTTCTCTACACTCTCAACATCTTTTTATATGTTTTTATATTTTTTATATATGTTGTTGTTTTTATAGCTTCATATATGTGGCAAGGCAACCCAACCCCAAAACTAAAAAAAAATTATAATAGCAGATTATGACAGCAATTGTAACACAGAAGAGAAATAGAAATTTCAGTAGAATATTGTGATCTAAGTTGGAGTTTGGAGGTTTTAGACAGTATTTTTTTGTATTATCTACCAGGGAAACAAACTTTACAGAGAAAAGAAAAACTTTGGAAGAAGCAGAAGGGATATTCAGAAGGGACATTAAAAATCCCAGTGGAACTGAATGACAACAGAGCCTCTATATATCATTCATGTTCTGACATTTGACGTGCTTCACCGTTATGTGAAAAAAAAAAAAGCTCTAGAAATATGGATGTTGTCAGATCCACATTGCAAGGAAATCTGATTGTTTAGCTGCAAATGTTGAAACACCCAAGTGAGAAGCAAGGGAAAATGTGAAAATTGTCAAACTGGAAACATAGCATCCTACATTGGCTCATTCAGAAATAAGATACCCTAATGTTCAGCCAAAATGTTGGAGATGTGACTGCTTAGATGCTACATATTATCATGTTTGGTGGACCTGTAAGAAAGTTAAGGCTTTTTGGATAAAAATTTGGTGGGTTATGCAGAATGTTTTGAAGAAAAAAATTCAATTTTCTCCACAATTGTTTTTATTGGGTATAGTTAAGGGTTTTACATTGGGTGAAACTAAGTTGATATTGTATATGATAACAGCAGCGAGATTATTGATAGGTAAATACTGGAAAAATGAAGCTTTGCCCACTATCGAGGAATGGACTTTGAAGATGGCCAGTTTTGCAGAAATGGCGAAGATTTCAGCATATTTAAAAGATCGCTCACAAGAGACTTATGAATGGGAGTGGAAAAAGTGGATAGATTATGTGCAGAACAAATATCAAACTAGGAAGTATCAAATAGCTTTTCACTGAAAGTATTATATAAAGTTAAAAATATTTGAATTTTGTGAAGATGAAAAATTATATGGGGGATGGAGGGGTTCAAGTTTTATAAAAAAAAGGGATTTTGATTGGATTATATTCTATGGAAGTCCGGGGGGGAGGGGAGGGTTAGGGGGGCTTTGGGAGAGTTAGGGGGGGTTTGGGAGGTTGGGGCGGGTTGGGGGGGAAAATGGGGTGAAAATGTAATTGTAAAACTTTTGCAATAAAAAGAAAAAGAAAAAGAAATAAGATGCAACGAACTGGTTTGCAGGTGACAGCACACGAAGGAACACAAAGGCAATGTTACTCAAAAGCAACACCGCTAAAAATGTGCTTACCTGTAACCCAATAAACGTCAGGATGATATAGATCCATTTTAGTGGTTATCTGGTGAACAGCCATGTTATATAAGCGCACACTTCAGCTACAAGTACAAGGTGAAAAAATTTGCAGCGAATTGAAAGAGGTGCTAAATTCAACATCTGGAAGGAAGTACTACTGACCACAATTGATCGGGATGTAAAAGTTGGAGAAACGGAGGAACTTGGAATTATAGGAAGAATTGGGTTGCATAAACACAGTAACATAGGTGATCGGTTCAATGAATTTTTGAAGATTATTCTCTTTTTATGTCTGTGGAGATTCACAGTCATCCAGGTCATGGTTATCTCAAAGGTGATTTTTCAAAAAGCAACCGGATTTTGTTTTTCCTAGAAGAAGTTTTGCTTTTCATCCAAGAAGCTTTCTTCAGTTCTGACTGAATGGTAGAGGACAGTAGGTTTTATATTCCTTGCAGTCATCTGGTTATTATGCTCCGTCTGAGTGCTACATTAAGACTGAACAGCCCTCCCTCAACTGAAGAGGAGGAATACAACAGCACCTACCTCCTGTTTACAACACAGTCCTTTTAGTAATTTTAAGAAGGTTCCACACCATTTGCACTATTCAGGTGATCCCGAGGGCATAGATAAACCTTCAGGTGGATTCAACAACTCTCAGAGAGAGTACTAACGACCAGATGACTGCAAGGAATGTAAATCCTTCCATCCTCCCTCATTCAGTCAGAACAGAAGAAGCTTCTTGGATGAGAAGTGAAATATTTTCAAGGGAAAAAAAGCAAGAAAGTCCAGTTGAAGTGGTTCGGGAATAACGAGAGGCACAAGCAAGCAAGTGACAACAGCTCTTTAATATACAGTGAGACTTCAGCGAAAACTCAGAGGCTGCAGTCCTCCTTATATACAATCCTGGAGAGACTGTCAGCCAATCAGAAACGTAAGCAGGTTTGAAACTCCCGCTTAAAAGTATCAATACATAACACCCCTCCCTTCCCATAAGGCACTAACACTCAAAAATTAACATATGTACAAACAAAGTCTCGCAGGTGCTTAGGCTGAGTTCTCGCCCTAGTTGACCTGCGCAGTTCAGTGTTTGGTGAGGCGTCGAGCTGGTCGGAGGGACTCTTTGTCTCTCCCGGCTCCGCCAATGGAACCTCCTGGATTTTATCCGGGGCGTGGTTATCCCCGGCTGGGAGTGGCGACTCGCTGGGGCGGCGCTGGAACCAGGGCTTGTCAGCTAAGTATTCTCGCGGCCCCGGGCTTGAGTTAGCTGTTTTGGAAAAGTGGTCATAGTTAGGCTCGGACATGTCTGCGTTGATATTTGCCTCGCCAACCACCCGTTTCCTCAGTTGGTCTATGTGGCGCTTCCAGAGTCTATCTACCCCCACGTCCACCGTGTATGATTTTGGGCCTGTTATTCCCACTATGGTTCCTGCAACCCACAGAGGACCACTGGCATAATTGCGAGCGAACACCGGGGACCCGACCTGAAACTGCCTTAAGCCACAGGTCTCTCCCTTAAAGTTTTCGTGTGAATAGATAGGGTGAAGCCTGTCCAACACGCACCGGAGCTTTCTCCCCATGAGGAGCTCTGCTGGGCTTCTCCCCGTTGCTGTGCATGGTGATGCATGCTGAACCGCAAGGAATTGATCTATCCTGGCCTGCCAGTCCCCATTGTCTAATCTGGACAGTGCTTCCTTGGCTGTCCTGACAAATCGTTCAGCCAATCCGTTGGAAGCCGGGTGAAATGGGGCTGATAGGGCATGGCGGATCCCCAGGCCGGCTAAGTAGCCTTCGAAAAGGGTCGCTGTAAATTGGGGCCCATTGTCCGATACCAAGGTATCCGGCAGGCCGTGGGTGGCAAACAACTTTCTTAGGGCCTTGATGACCGCTTCGGCCGTTGTGGATGGCATTAATACAATTTCGAGCCATTTTGAAAAGGCATCCACTACTATTAAAAACGTTTGGCCATGGAACGGGCCGGCAAAATCAATGTGGATCCTCCCCCATGGGCCTTTTGGTTTCTCCCACTCTCGGATGGGCGCTACTGGGGGATCGGGGCGAGACTCCTGGCAGGGTCTGCACTTCCCCACCCACTCGGAAATGACCTGGTCCATGTTGGGCCACCAGACATAGCTGCGGGCTAAGCACTTCATCCTAACGATGCCAGGATGCCCTTCGTGCAACAATTCTAAAACTCTATCTCGTAGTTTTGCTGGAATTACCACTCTGTCACCCCACAGTAAGCACCCCCCTTGCGTAAACAGTTCATTTAGTTTGTTGGCAAAACCTTGGTACTCTTCCCCGACCACCTTGTCCGGCCACCCTTTCAAAACCCAACCCATAACAGTCCGGATAACAGGGTCTCTATTTGATGCCTTCGCCACCTCGCCGGAGGAGATGGGCCCCAAGGTTAACGTGTCCAACAACAGGACGGAGGTTTCCGGTGTTGGGTTGTCCAGCAGGTCGGGAAGGGGGCAACGGCTAAGGGCATCCGCATGACCCAGGGTCCGCCCAGGCCGATGGACGAGCTGGTACGAGTAGGCCGATAAGAAAATCGCCCATCTAGTTAAACGGGGGGAGAGGGCAGCGGGGGTTGGCCTGTCGCCTGCTAGCAGTCCTAGCAACGGTCTATGGTCAGTCACAAGTTCGAATTTTCGGCCATAGAGGTATTCGTGGAACTTCTTAACCCCCGCAATCGCAGCCAGAGCCTCTCTGTCCAATTGGCTATAGTTTCGTTCTGTGCTGGACAGAGTTCGGGAGTAGAAGGCAATGGGTGCCTCTAGGCCGTTCGGCAGTCTATGGCCTAGGACGGCACCAACTCCTACGGGGGAGGCGTCGCAAACTAAGACGAGCGGCAGCTCTGCATTGTATTGGATCAGGAAACTGTCCTCAGATAGAAGTTTTTTTACTGCCTCAAAAGCGGCCGCTTGCGGTTTTCCCCAGACCCATGGTACATTCTTCCCTAAGAGTTTGTGAAGGGGATCAGCGACCGTGGCCTTATCTCTTAGGAACATTGAGTAGAAATTTAGCAGTCCAAGGAAGGCTTGGAGCTCAGCTTTGGATTTGGGGGCTGGTGCGCTTTTGATGGCCCTCACCTTGCTTTCGGTAGGGTGGATGCCTGTGCCGTCCACCCTGTACCCCAGAAATTCTACCGAGGGGACCGCTATCCTGCATTTGTTCTTTTTAAGTCTTAGTCCCGCTTCTCTGAATCTGGACAGGACGTTCCGTACCCTGTCCCCTAGCTGGTGTTCGTCTTGGGCGCTGACTAAGACATCATCGAAATAGGGGACTACTCCCGGAAGTCCTTGCAACAGGCGCTCCATGGTGCTTTGAAATAAGCCGGGTGCAACGCTCACCCCAAATTGGAGCCTGGTGCATTTAAATGCACCCCTGTGAGTCACGATCGTTTGCGCCTCTGCCGTGGCGTCGTCGACCGGTAACTGTTGATAGGCTTGGGCCAGGTCTAATTTAGCAAAAAATTTTCCGGGGCCCAGGGAGTGTAGTAGATGGTGCACGATCGGCACCGGATAGGCGCTCGGCTGCAACGCCTTGTTGATCGTGCACTTGTAGTCGGCGCAAATTCTGATTGAGCCGTCGGACTTAACTGGGGTGACTATGGGGGTCTCCCACTTGGCATGGTCAACGGGAACCAACACCCCTTGCTTAATCAGTTTGTCCAGTTCTGCATCGATCTTTGGTTTCAATGCGAACGGTACTCTTCTGGCCTTTAGTCTTACTTGGGCTACGTTGGGGTCTAAGTTTAGTGAAATAGGGGTCCCCACATACTTGCCCAATGTGTCCCCGAAAACATCCTGGAACTCGGACAGGAGGCTGTCTTTCAGGGTTGACTTGGACATCAGGTGGACGCCGGTGAAGCCCATGCCAAGGGCTCGGAACCACCCCATGCCCAGGAGGCTCGGCAGCTGCTTCGTGACGATGGTCAGCGGCAGGTCTCTTTCGTAGTCTCCGTAGGTGACCCGGAACGTGCCCACGCCTTCGAGGGGGACTCGGTTCCCCTGGTAGTCTAGGATGCGCAGTCTCTGTCTGGAGAGTTGATCCTTCCGGAACGACGGCAGGAGGGTCTTTAGGGTTGTCCACGACATGATGGAGAGAGCTGATCCGGTGTCGATCTCCATCGAGCACGGTCTTCCGTTGATTTCGACCACCGTGCTGACTTTGTCCTCGACCATTGTGCTGGCCTGGTCGATGTGTATGCTGCGGCCATCTCGCGGTTCAAATTCGCGCCGTTTTTCCGCGCCGCCTTCTCTCGTTGGCTGCTTCTGGCGCGCTGATTCCGGTTGGTTGCGGCGCTCACGTGGTTTGAGACTTCTGGGCAGGATGGCTCTGCAGACTCGCGCCAAGTGCCCTTTCTTCTCGCAACGCCTGCAAATAGCCTCTCTGTATTTGCAGGACAGTCTATCATGGTGCCCACCACAGCTGGGACAGCTTCGCCGGGGGCTGCCAGTGTCTTTTCTCCGGTGCTCTGTTCGGAAGACGTCCTCATCCGACTCGGACTCCGAGCTGGATCCGGCGTCTTCTCTGTGCACCGGGGCAGACTTGGGGCTGTCTTTGCTGGTCGGCGGACGCTGTAGCGTTTCAGCGGCCTTTGTGGAGGCTTCGTGAGCCCTGGCCTCGTCAAGGGCTCCGGCGAGCGTCAAATCAGGCTTGGCGAGCAGCCGCCGTTGCAGCCTAATGTCCCGAACACCATGTACGCGCTGACCGGCTCTCCTTCTCGTTGGACGCGCTGCCTCAGTTGGTATCGCTGCACGAACTTGGAGGGGACGGGAGCGTAGTGAGCCCGGAGAGTTGCCATCAGGGTGTCCCATGAGACTGTTTGAACCGGCGTTGGCTCACACAGTGACTCGGCCATCTCGAACACGTCCGGTCCGCAGTGGCTTAGGAATAGGGCTCTCTTTCGATTAGCCGAGAGGCCCTGCATGTCGCTGGCTTCTAACGAGCATTCAAACCTCATTAGGTACGAGACCCATTTTTCGCGGGTCGGATCAAAAGGCTTGGGCGGAACGTAGGCAGACATGTCCGGTATGTCTCCTGTGGTTCGCCTCGTCGCCTAGCTGAAGCTCGTGGTCTCACTGGTTGGCTTCTTGTAGCCTCAATCCCACCTTCGTCGCCAATGAAGTGGTTCGGGAATAACGAGAGGCACAAGCAAGCAAGTGACAACAGCTCTTTAATATACAGTGAGACTTCAGCGAAAACTCAGAGGCTGCAGTCCTCCTTATATACAATCCTGGAGAGACTGTCAGCCAATCAGAAACGTAAGCAGGTTTGAAACTCCCGCTTAAAAGTATCAATACATAACACCAGTTGTCTTTGGAAAGCACCTTTGGGACAACCTGGATGACTGAGAATCTCCATAGATATTTAGCTATGCACTTTGGGATGGACACCCTTCAAATGGTGTGGGAGTATGAATGCATTTCCAGGAAAAAATTGCAGAGTACAGGATTTGGGTGGCCCTGAGGGCACAGATAAACCTTCAAGTGGCTTCAACAACTCTCAGAGAGAATACTAACGATCAGATGACTGCAAAGAATGTAAATCCTTACATCCTCCACCCAATGGTGGGATTCAAATAATTTAACAACCGGTTCTCTGCCCTAATGACTAGCTGGGTAGACATGGCTCAGTGGTCATGTGACTGTGTGGGTGTGGCCAACTCAATATCACTCACGTTGATGGGCACTTCACCTTAGCTGTTACAATGTAATAAGGATTAACCAGAGAGGCAGTTTAGGCTAGAAACACCACCAGAACATTTCCTTCCTGCCTTCCTTACAGGATTAGTCCTATAAAGTGGAAAAAAAACAAAATAAGATTTCTTCCAACAACCGGTTCTCCAAACTGTTTAGAAAGTTAACAATCGGTTCTCCCGAATAGGTGAGAATTGGCTGAATCCCACCACTGCCTCCACCATTCATTTAGAACTGAAGAAGCTTCTTAGATGAGAAGCGAAACGTTTTCAAGGAAAAACAAAGAAAGTTCAGTTGCCTCTTGAAAAAACACCTTTGGGACATATTCTCAGTTTAGCACCAAGACATACTACAAGCAATATAAATGTAGATCATATGAATGGACATCAGTTTATTGGACAACATAAGAATAAAATGTTTTGCACGATGAGAAAGGAAAAACTCGTGAATGGCAATCCAGGATCATTCCAGATGCTGATTGTGGAACGCGTCATGAATTATTGGTGTCCAAACACTGAAAATTAAGGAGAGTAGGTATGCCACAAACATTTGATACGGGAAACATTCAGTCAGAATATAAAATCGGTGTAAGGAACAGAGTCCGTATGCTGATTTAATGCAAAAGAGGAGATGATAAATGATGACAAAATAAAAATAAAAAATAGAAGACATCATGAAAGCCAAAAGTAATTCTCCCAAATTTGAGCTGCTGGGAATTTCAAAGACGGAAAGGTTCAAATAGCTTTCAGAAGAAGCTATCATGATAATGAGAGAAAAACTGAGAATAAAAGCCTCAGGCAACCACAAGAAGGTGTGCTGAATGAATGGAGACCCTGGAGGTGAGAAGCAAGAAAAGATATCTTCATCCAGAATGTTAGCAAATAGGGGGGAAATAACAAGAAAAGAAATATGGGGGCTGTTTTTAAGAAGAACAGAGGAGGAAACCATGGGGAAAATTAACAGTAAATAAACATGGAAGCAATCTCTAGGGGAAAATTAATTAAAAGAAGATTGAGAGGCTTAAACTGAAGGTTTCAAGTCCTTCAAACACAAGTAGAAAACAACAAAAACATTTGCAGCAGGGGAAAAGCTTCAGAGACCAGGTCTACTCATAAGACCAATAAAGGAGAATATTTGTAGCTCAGGGTTGCAATGAGGGCTCCTTGGTACTTTCTGAGATTGTTTGTTTTTTTGCAGATGTTTCATTAGTCTAGACCAGGGATCAGCAACCTGTGGCTCTGGAGCCGCATGTGGCTCTTTTACCCCTCTGCTGCGGCTCCCTGTCACTCAAAATATGCATCACAACTGCCAATTTATACACCGCCCTGAGTCCTTCGGGAGTAGGGCGGTATATAAATCCAATAAACTAAACTAAACTAAACTAATGTGTGACACCCACCAGCATGCAATTTATTGAGCTTTTCAACCCCCCGGTAGGCCAACCCTGGATAAATCCAAGAAAAGAAAAGTTTCAGAAGAAAACAGAACGTTTAATTCAACTACATATGCTCGTTTTGTGGCCGCTCGAGAAATAGTCAGGCACGGGAAGAGTTTTGTGGCTCCCGGTGTTTTCTTTTCTGTGGGAAACAGGTCCAAATGGCTCTTTGAGTGTTTAAGGTCCTCCTCCTCCTCATCATCATCATCATCCCTTCTGCTCCTCTCCTTCTCCTTCTTCTCGTCCTCTCCACAAATCTCATTGACGACGTTCTCTACTTGGGTAATGACATGGCTGCAAGAAAACAACCCAGCTCAGAGGCTACCAAGGACCCCACAGTCCTCCTATTCTTCTTCCTCTTCCTCGTCTTCCTCTTCCTCTCCCCTTCCTCCTCCTCCTCCCTGCAAATCTTATTCCCTTCTAGCACTGATGATGTTCCCTAGTTTGGGTCATGAAACAGCTGCAAGAAAATCAGCAAGCTCAGAGAGCCCCAGGGACCCTTTACTACTCATAAAAGTTGCTTCCCAGACTGATAGGCATTATAAGCTTTGGACACAGTGTGCAGAGGAGGTGAAGGAGAGATTAAACCAAGGGAAGAAGGCAATGACTAACTTCGGCGAGGTCATGGAGGCTATTTCCGTGACAACAGGGATGGATGGGAGTCATGGCCCTCCTAGGAGTAATTCATGGCTGTGAAAACTGGGCATTGAAAAACATCAAAAGAAAGATGACAGACAGCTCTGGATATGGTGTCTGGGATATGGATGGCAAGAAGCACCTTTCCATCAGCCCTTGATGGAATCCAGAGTGATGGATCCCTTTGAGGTGCTGATCAGGCAGCAGAAACTCAAATTGTTTGGAGGTGTGAAGCCAGCACACGATGGACTCGAACTAACGTTAGTGCTTGGCAAGGTTGGAAAAGTAGGAGACCAACAGATAAGAGAAACAAATACGATTAAGAAGATCACTAGAGTACAGGTAATCCTTGGTTTACAACGGTTTGCTTAATAACCGTTCAAAGTTACAGCAGCCCTGAAAAAAGTGGCTTAGGACCATTTTTAATTATCACGATTGTAACATCACATTTGGTCATGTGATCCACATTCAGAAGCATGGCAACTGGCATGTACTTATGACGGTGTCAAAGTTTCTTGCAAAAATCAAATCCAGAAAGCAAACACAGGCAGACTGATGCAGCAGGATTCATTAACTTATTTATATACCTAATAACACATGAAGATAAATGTACAATACCAATAGATTCTTCTTCAAACTTAGTAGCAGTTACAAGCAAAACACACAGGCAGCAGTACAAGAAAGATGCAAGTCCAGACTAGTTTCTGTTTCTCTGCACAGACTCAGAAGCTGCAGACTAAGACACGCCCTGACTCCAGTCTGTCTCAGCTCCCATTGGCTGATTTAGTTGTTATGCCTATTCATTGGCTGACCTTGTTACCATGTCTCTGCCAATTCATGAATAATCTGACAGACAGTTTCAGTGTTCTGGGGTCGTGTGATCAAATTTTGTGACCTTCTGCCAAGCCAAGTCAAGGGGGGGGGAGCCAGATTCACTTAACAACCCTGTTATTCACTTAACAGCTGCAGCATTTCACTTAACAAAGGCAGGCAAGATTGTAAAATGGGGCAAAACTGACTCAACCACTGTCTCGCTTTGCAACTGAAATTTTGGGGCTGTATTGTGGTCGTAAATCAAGGGCTTACTGAACAGTGTCTTTCAGCATGGCCAAGGTCATCGTAGGGGACAGGTCAAGATTGGGATACCTAGGATGCTGGCAGCAACCTGTTTCAACCATTAGCACCAGTCAATTGTATTTGTGATGCATTTTTAAATGCTCAGTTGACTGAGTTTCATGTTTAATGAATAAAGAGATAATAATAGAATCAAGTGATGCAGAAGACCTCTAAGGCCATCGAGGGAGAATCTGGGGGACACATGGACGCCCAAAGATCTTGTGCTGTCTGCTTCTGTATCAGTGATTGATCTTCTAATTCCCAGCCTCCCTATAAGCAACCAACAGGTCTCTTAGCAACTATTCCAGCCAGCATGAAGAAGCAAGCAGCAAATGCAGCCTGTTTCCTGGATTCTCATGGTCACCCCCTACATGATTCCTTCTCCCTGTTGTTGGTGGGAAGAAGAAGAAGACAACCAAGCTGAGGTGTTTTCATCACAACGTTGCTCGCCGGGTCCATCCCTGATGTACTGGACTCTTCCTTTCCTTTTGCAGTGAAAGGATTCCAGGAGAATCTCCTCCCAAGCATGTGGGAAACATCCAGCCTAGGAAATGCTGTTGGAAGAGGGCCAACTGAAATGGCCACTTAATGACCTCCGGGGCCTGTGGATTCCTCTTGCAACTGAGTAAATCGCCGGCCTGTGCTATTTTGTGCAACAGCTCCACTGGGGAGGTAACAGAAAGGTCTTTTGTCCGTGTATTATCGGGCGAAGAATATTAGCTGCTTGGTTCTTAATACGTTTCTTTGGGGATCTGGATTAAGATGAGAGTGAGAGAGAAGAAGGGAAAGAGAGATGGAGGAAGGGAGAGGGGAGGGGAGGGGCAGGGAGGGGAGAGGAAGGAGAGAGGAGAGAGCAGGGAAGTGGAGGAGATGGGAGAGGGGAAGAGAGGGAGAGGGGAAGGAGAGAGGGGAGGGGAGGGGAGAGGAGAGGAAAGTGGAGGGGAGGAGAGAGGGAGAGGAGAGGAAAAGGGAAAGGCGACGAGAGGGAACCAGAGGGGAGGGGATAGACGAAGAGAGGGAATGGGTAAGGAGAGAGGGAAGGAGAGGGAAGTGGAGAGGAGGGGAGAGGAGAGGGGAAGGGAAGGGAACGGAAAGGAGAGGAATGGAATGGAAGTGGGGAGGGGAGGGGAAGGGAGGGGAGGGAGGAGAAAGAAGAGAAGAGAAAGAAGAGGGGAGGAGGGGGAGGGGAGGGGAGGGGAGAAGAGGCGAGGCGAGGAGAGGAGAGGAGAAGAGAGGAGAGGAGAGGCGAAGAGAAGAGAAGAGAAGAGAAGAGAAGAGAAGAGAAGAGAAGAGAAGAGAAGAGAGAAGAGAAGAGAAGAGAAGAGAAGAGAAGAGATGGGATGGGATGGGATGGGATAGGATACATGGAATGGAATGGAATGGAATGGAATGGAATGGAATGGAATAAGGAATAGAATAAGGAATGGGATAGAGAAGAGAAGAGAGAAGAGAAGGGAAGGGAAGGGAAGGGAAGGGAAGGGAAGAGGGAAGGGAAGGAGAAGGGAAGAGAAGAGAAGAGAAGAGAGAAGAGAAGAGAAGAGAAGAGAAGAGAAGAGATGGGATGGGATAGGATAGGATACATGGAATGGAATGGAATGGAATGGAATGGAATGGAATGGAATAAGGAATAGAATAAGGAATGGGATAGAGAAGAGAAGAGAAGAGAAAGAGGAAGGGAAGGGAAGGGAAGGGAAGGGAAGGGGAAGGGAAGGGAGGGAAGGGAAGGGAAGGGAAGGGAAGGGAAGAGAAGAGAAGAGAAGAGAAGAGAAGAGATGGATGGGATGGGATGGGATAGGATACATGGAATGGAATGGAATGGAATGGAATGGAATGGAATGGAATAAGGAATAGGAATAAGGAATGGGATAGAGAAGAGAAGAGAAGAGAGAAGAGAAGGGAAGGGAAGGGAAGGGAAGGGAAGGGAAGGGAAGGGAAGGGAAGGGAAGGGAAGGGAAGAGAAGAGAAGAGAAGAGAAGAGAAGAGAAGAGAAGAGAAGAGAAGAGAAGAGAAGAAGATACATGGAATGGAATGGGAATGGATGAATGGAATGGAAGAT
>JAKOOJ010000032.1:2415000-2446980 GCA_022577455.1 Arizona elegans | reverse complement strand
TCACGTCAGAGGGCTTGTCGTGTTTGGGGACCTGGGTCAGAACAAATTAGTTACCTGCGTTCAACACCTTGAGATACCCCCACCTAACCATGGTCTGGGTCAAGCCGCCTACAAGAGGAACCTACCGGCGAAACGTAATTCTCGTAAGACAACAACTTGTTCTCCTTCAGACATATTTTGAGAGTCGTAAACATCATGTTAGTTACTCTTTAAACATTACGCAGCATTATGAGTAACACATTTTGCCTCTAGCTAGTCAAAGTGCCTAACTTTAAAGTTGCTCATTTTTAATGTCAACTTTTTGAACCCAGTTCTCTTAGGACGAAACAGGATGGCTGTGTGTACAAATCAGAGGTTTAGGATCCTTTCCTCAACCCTTGATCGTATCTGAAGGGAAACAGACAATAGAGTTGTGCCAACATTGCCCAGCGTTCATAAACAGACATAACCATTATCCTGGTATATATTTCTCTCCAGTTTTGAGATACAGGTTGTCCTTAACTCACAACAGTTCATTTAGTGACCAAAGTTATAACAGCGCTTATGACCATTTTTCACACTTAACAACCATTGCAGCATCCTCGTGGTCCCCTGATCAAAATTCAGGCCTTTGGCAACTGACTCATATTTATGATAATTGCAATGTCCCCGGGGGGTCACGTGATTCACTTTTGCGACCTTCTGAGGTCGCAAAACAAAGTCAATGAGGAAGCCAGACTCACTTCACAATCGTGTGACCTACTCAGCAACCGTGGTGGTTCACTTAACAGCTGTGTCAAAGAAAGGTCATACAGTTCACTTCACATGTGTCTTGCCCAGCAACAGAATTTTGCTAAGAATAACAGAGTTGGAAGGGACCTTGGAGGTCTTCTAGTCCAACCCCCTGCTCAAGCAGTAGACCTTATACCATTTCAGACAAGTGGCTGTCCAGCCTCTTTTTAAAAACCTCCAGTGATGGAGCACCCACAACTTCTGGAGGCAAGTAGTTCCACTGATTAATTGTTCTTATTTGCAAGAAATTTCTCCTTAGTTCTAGGTTGGATCTCTCCTTGTTTAGTTTCCATCCGTTCCTGTTTGTCTGGCCGGAAAGCAGTGGTGGGTTTCAAAAATTATTTATATTCCGGTTCTTTGGGTGTGGCTTGGTGGGCGTGGCTTTGTGGGCGTGGCAGGGAAGGATCCTGTAAAAATCTCCATTCCCCTCCCCAATCCAGGGGTGGATACTGCAAAATCCCCATTTCCTCCTGATCAGCTGGGACTCGGGAGGCAGAGATAGATGGGGGCAGGGCCAATCAGAGGCGGTATTTGCAGGTTCTCCAAACTACTCAAAATTTCCGCTACCGGTTCTCCAGAACTGGTCAGAACCTGTTGAAACCCCACCTCTGCCTGAAAGGGCTCCAGAAGGAAAGGTCCAGAAGAAAGGTCCAGAAACTCTCCCTTTTAAATTGGGTTTTAAATGTTTTACATAAATTAGATGTTTTTAAATTGTTTCTTGAGCCCAAATTATTTAATTTATTTTTAATAGCTTTTAACTTTTGTATGTTTTTTGTATTTTTATCTTGGCTGTTCACCGCCCTGAGTCCTCCGGGAGTAGGGCGGTATACAAATATGATAAAATAAATAAAAATAAAGGGTCCTTTTCTCCCTCCCTCACTTTTGACCCTGGGACGTCTGGTAGGTATTCTGCTAAAATTCCCAAATTCCAACCAGCTCAGTTTTCTTTTATCCTTCTTCTTCTTCTCCTCTTATCATCCCTCACTCCTCCTATTGAAGTTGCCATGGGAATATTCAACGGGAGGTGTCCATACTTCGTTTCAGAGGAAACGAAGATCAAGGCCTTCAAAGAGATGCGTACCGATGAGTAATTCATAAATAAATATAGGAGTAAACAGCCCTCAAGGAACCTCGACACCAGATACTTTAAAGCGTTCGGGGGGGAGAGAAAATGTTGCTTAGAGTCAGCTCCCACTGAGCTGCACTCAGCTTGGCGCCCTGCTTAAAATGTTCTGCGCTATAGGGCACCCTTTCTATGGGCCATTAACATGCCACCAGTTTCCCTCTGGGCCACTGCACCCTGATGTGCCGGCGTGCCAAGTAAGAAGCCTCTGCCACATAAATAGAAAACTATTTTAAATGAGCTGCTGGATCACATGAGATTTTTTTTCCCCAGGAAAGCTATATATTTTTGTTTTCTTTCCTTTTTTTTTTTTTTTTACAGCAATCAAATCTCATCAGAGACGGTTGAAAGGAACTGGGAGCTCCTGGCCTTGAGGAGCACCGGTCCTGCATTTGATTCCCCATCAAGGCAGGGACCTTTTAAGGCAATCGGGCAAGGCCACAAGGAAAGAAATGTTAAAGGGAGGCCGTACATACGGTCACCGGAATCGTCAAAAAACCCTAAGACATGTCCGTGTTACAAACGTTCCTTTCGTGTTGAAAGCACGCTAAGGAAATTGGGTTTTTTTTTTCAACTGTAGATTATGATATGTTGCCAATAATGCTACAGAACCAGTTTGGTATATTGGTTGAAGGCACCAGGCTAGACACCAGGTGACTGAGAGTTCTAGTATGTGCCTTAGGCATGAAGACAACTGGGTGCCAGGCCAGGCACTCTCTCTCAGCCCTAGGAAGGAGGCAAGGGCATAGTGGTATAGTGGTTTAGTGTAGTGGTTGAAGGCACCAGGCTAGACACCAGGAGACTGAGAGTTCTAGTACGTGCCTTAGGCATGAAGACAACTGGGTGCCAGGCCAAGCACTCTCTCTCAGCCCTAGGAAGGAGGCAAGGGCATAGTGGTATAATGGTTTGGTATAGTGGTTGAAAGCACCAGGCTAGAAACCAGGAGAGTGAGAGTTCTAGAACGTGCCTTAGTCATGAAGCCAACTGGGTGCCAGGCCAGGCACTCTCTCTCAGCCCTAGGAAGGAGGCAAGGGCATAGTGGTATAATGGTTTGGTATAGTGGTTGAAAGCACCAGGCTAGAAACCAGGAGACTGAGAGTTCTAGTATGTGCCTTAGGCATGAAGACAACTGGGTGCCAGGCCAGGCACTCTCTCTCAGCCCTAGGAAGGAGGCAAGGGCATAGTGGTTATAGTGGTTTAGTGTAGTGGTTTGAAGGCACCAGGCTAGACACCAGGAGACTGAGAGTTCTAGTACGTGCCTTAGGTATGAAGACAACTGGGTGCCAGGCCAGGCACTCTCTCTCAGTCCTAGGAAGGAGGCAAGGGAAAACCACTTCCCCAAACATTTTTGTACATACAAATAGTCCTCAACTTACAACAGTTCATTTAGTGACCGTTCAAAGTTACAACGGTACTGAAAAATGTGGCTTATGACCGTTTTTCACAGTTACGACCTTTGAAGCATCCCCATGAACACATGATCAAAATTCAGACGCTTGGTAACTGCTTCATGTTTATGACGGTTGCAGGGGTCATGTGATCCCCGTTTGTGACCTTCTGACGAGCAAAGTCAACGGGGAAGCCAGATCTACTTAACAACCGTGTTACTAACTTATCAACTTCAACGTATAGAATGACAATAACAATAAATGAAGCAATGTTGTCATTCCATACATTGCAGGCATATTGGAAAAGCTCAGGAGGATCTTCAGCCAACATAACGTACGTGCACACTTCAAACCCAAGGATACACTAAGGCAGAACCTTGTCTACCCCAAGGATAAAAAACCCAGACACAAACTGAGCAACGTAGTATATGCAGTACAATGCAGTGAGACATATGCAGATCTGTACATTGGGGAAACAAAACAGCCACTTCATAAATGCGTGGCGCAACATCGGAGAACAAACCCATCAGGACTGGATTCAGCAGTCCATCTGGATTTGAAAGACAAAGGCCACTCTTTGGAAGACAGCAAAGTCCACATTTTGCACAGAGAGGACTACCGGTTTGAAAGAGGGGTCAAAGAGGCCATCTAGCTCAAAATTGAACATCCCTCTCTCGACAGAGGGGGAGGGATACGGCATCATCTATCTCCAGTCTACAACACAGCTCCTTTCAACAGTTTCAAGAAGGCTCCACACCCATTTGCACTCCTCAGGTGATCTCCAGGTGGCCTCAACGACTCTCTAAAAGGATGCAAATGACCAGCTGTCTGCAAGGAATATAAACCCTTACCTTCCCCACCATCCAGTCAGAGCTGAAGAAGCTTCTTGGATGAGAAGCGAAACGTCTTCAAAGAAAAAACCAGAAAGTCCAGTTGCCTCTTGTAAAAAAGCACCTTTGTTTTAAGTTGAATCTAGCTTCATAACACAATCTTGGGACACTGCCACGGTCATAAATTCGAGTCAGTTGCCATGTGTCTGAATCTTGATCACGTGACCACAGGGATGTAACAGTGACAGAGTGGAAAGGGACCTTGGAGGTCATCTAGTCCAACCCCCTGCTCACGCAGGAGACCCACCCCATAGGGATTCGAACCACCGAACTGACAACCTTTCTGATCAATGAGCTCAGTGTCTTAGCCACTGAGCCACTTAGCCAGGTTTGAAAAACATTCCTAAGTCACTTTTTTTAAAGCACAGCTGTAATTTCAAACGGTCCCTAAATGAACTGTTGTAATTCCAATATTATTCTAATATTAAACTAAACCTATTCTTGGGAGAGAATCCCAGACAGCAAACCACACAGCAGCTCCAGTATTAAATGTGAAATAACAATTAAATGAGCAGCCTCTGAGCCATCCAAGAATCGACACAAGTCTCCTGAGAAATTTGTGTCTTTCATCCACCGCCTTCCAGAAAATTTTTGTGTGGCAAAAACTGCCTCTAAAAAAGGATCCTCTCTTTACTATGCATTAATTTGCACAGTCAGGTAACTTCCACGTCTCCTGCAAGGCAGGCAGGCATAAGGGAAATATTTCAACCGTTCTCCATAACAACGGAGACACGGAAAAAAGGCCGTGGAATGCTTTGAAGCATTCACGTTTCATGTAAAACAGGGAAAAAGTCGCTTAAGAATTGTCTCACTAAGGAAGGTCGTAAAACAGGACAAAACTCGCTTAAGAACAGTCTCACTTAGCAACAGGAATTTTGGCTCAGTTGTGGTCATAAGTGGTATGTTTAATTTAATTTTTTTAAAAAATTAAATTCAATTCATTTAATTTAAAAAATATTAAATTAAAATTAATTGTAAATTAAATTAATTTTTTTTAAAAAAATAAAGCTTTCCTTGCCATTTCTGTCTGCGTTTCTTCTCTTCTTGAGAACAATTTTTTATCTCCAGAATTTAATTCAGTCGTCTTCAGTTCCTGTCTCTCCTACATACAATTTACAGAGCAATCGGATTTGCATATCCTAAGAAACACCGGGTATTTCCATCCAAACATTACCCTTCCTACCATCCACCACCCAGCTAACATAAAAGAGCATTTTTTAAACCACTGCTGGCAGCATTGCGAAAAGCATCAATATTTTAAACTTCTCTTCCTGACGCGTCTTTTGAATAAATGCATAACGCCAATCGTTATATCTCATGCGGGGTCTCTCCAAAAAGGATATTTTTGGAAAGATAAAAAGATGAAGCTCATTTAAAAGGAAAACCAGCAGGGAAGGTGTATGGCACAGATGATTGATTGAGAGAGAGAGAGATAGATAGATAGATAGATAGATAGATAGATCGATGGTGGGTGGGTAGGGAGGTAGATAGACAGATAGACAGATAGACAGATAGATAATAAATAAAGGATAGATAGATAGATAGATAGATAGATAGATAGATAGATAGATAGACAGCTAGACAGATAGATGATAAATAAAGGATAGATAGATAGATAGATAGATAGATAGATAGATAGATAGATAGATAGACAGACAGACAGACAGACAGACAGACAGATAGATGATAGATAGATAGATATGGGTGGGTGGGTAGATAGACAGACAGACAGATAGACAGATAGATGATAAATAAAGGATAGATGGAAGATAGATAGATAGATAGATAGATAGATAGATAGATAGATGATAGATAGATAGGTGGATAGGCCATTAAACACCAGATTAAATTACTATCAAAGGGATTAGACAAATGTGGAAGGAATTGGGGAATTGGTAACTCTTGATTTCCACCAGATGTTGAAAGGTTAGAGTAGAGTAAACTTATCAGTCTACCTTCTTTTGATCCAACACTTTAATTGAGTGAATTTTAAATGCAAGTAGTTCTTGATTTACAACAGTTCATTTAATGACTGTCCGAGGTTACAAAAACACTGAAAAAAAGTGACTTATGACCGTTTTTCACACTTACAACCGATGCAGTATCCCCGTTTCAAAGTTCAGACGCTTGGCAATGGAGTCATATTTACGGCGGTTGCAGTGTCCCGAGGTCATGTGATCTCCTTTTGCGACCTTTGGTCAAGCAAAATCAAAGTGGGAAGCCAGAGTTACTTACCCACCATCTCACTAACTTAACGCTTAACAGCCGTGGCAAGAAAGGTCATAAAATGACCCAAAAACTCACTAACAACTGTTTCACTTAGCCATGGACATTTTGGCCTCAATTGTGGTCGTAAATTGAGGACTACCTGTATGTATTGTGCCAAGAAAAGAACAGAGAACGGGAAAGTGGAAAACAATCCCTGCCTGAGCAAAGAAACAGGTCAAAAGTGCAACGAATTCCAAGAGAAATAATATCTTGAATTTTCCAGTTGTTGCATGAGGCTTCCTTTTTGATCTCTGATCAGTAAAATATACATTAGGAAATGAATATCTTATGCTCGGAGGCACAAAGTTCCCAAAAGATCCCCTGATATTTATCCAACATTATTACTGCAGCTGTCACGGGTGCAAAAAATTAATACAAGGAGGAGAAGCAGAACAGGAGTGAATAAAAGAGGGATTACAGCTTTACACTAAAAGTCCTTCCAATTTACAGTCCGTGGCATTGCTTCTCTTGCCTGGTCTACCTTGAAGGGGTGACGTCTACGTAGCTCTGGCTTCTTTGGCCTGGTCCCCGGCCAGTTGGACTTGACATAAATCTTGAGGACTTTCCAAAGAATGTCCCGCCTTCTTCCAAAATGAATTCCTTAAAGACGAGTTGTTTTCAGAGTTTTAAAAAGTTTCTCCTGGGGTTTCTTGTCTATTGTTTATGAGATAAATCTATTAAGAGAGTCACTCTCTGCTTCTTCCCATCCGTTTCAAAAATTCTCCCCAATCTCTTTTAGAAGGACGATGATGGCTTTTAGTGTTATGCATATGTGTTGCTAATTTTATTTGCTTATGTTATCATCCATGGGGAGTTTTGGGGGGGAGTCCAGTAATATGCAAACGCTAATGAGCAAATAAACATCCAGGGATTGTGGGGGGGGGGGGAGAAACCATGCAATTAAAAAAAAAAAAAACCAAATCCACAATGCAAACAGAAATAGGAAAAGCTTCGGCTCGATTTAATTTTATCTATTTCCTAAGAACTGTAAAAAAATTACATTTGCATATTTTATTGCCTAAAAGTTGCAGTTATGCATGGCATCAAAAGGGAGCTATGATCTCAGAGAGAGACTGAGAGAGTTTTCAAAATGCATGAAGAGATTTGTCTCATAAATATTTTGCAGCCAACTCTGAACTAAAGTTTTCTTTTTTTTTTACATAGCCCAGGATTTTTGCCTTAACGTAGCTAGCTTTAGACCCACCGAAATTCAAATAAGTGCAATAAATGCAAACTGATCTGAGTTGGGCCATTTCTATGCATTTATTTCCTCGAATTCCATCAATCAGATTTCACAGTTGGAAGAAGTCCTTCTGGAATGCAAAACTTCTAATTCCTTAAAATCGTGCTGTCCTTCAAAGACCTGTCATTCACACCCAATTATTTCTGTCTTTTAGGTTCCTTATGAATAAAATCTGCTCCTTTTTGTCTCTAGTCTGGGCTGACAAAAGGAATTTTATCATTCCCTGTCTCTCTGAATGGTTAGCAAATTATTGATAATTCATTTAATGACCATTTGGAGTTACAATGCACTGAAAAAAGTGACTTATGACCATTTTTCACACTTATGACCATTGCAGCCTTCCCATGTGTCATGTGATCAAAATTCAGACACTTGACAACAGACTCATATTTATGATGGTTGCAATGTCCCGGGGTCACATGATCCCCTTTTGCGACCTTTTGACAAGCAATGGGGAAGCCAGATTCACTTAACGACTGGGTTAACTCATATTTATGACAGTTGCAGTGTCCGAGGGTCCTGTGTTCCTCTTTTGTAAACTTTTGACACGCAAAATCAACGGGGAAGCCGGATTCACTTAGTAACCGTGTTACTAACTTAACAACTGAGGCAAGAAAGGTCGCAAAATGAGGAAAAAAATTCACTTAATAAATGTTTCACTTTCACACAAAAATTTGGGGATCAATTCTGATCGCAAGTCGAGGACAACCTGTAGGGGGGAAAAATGAACTTTTTCTTATGACAACATTAAAAAAAAATGGAACAGTCTAACATTAACCATCTATATAGCAAAAACCTGGCAAGAATTCAGCCGTGATATTAAGACATGTTAATTTTCTTGAGCTGAATGTCTCAAATAGATTCTGAAAAGCACAAGGAAAAGGCCATTGCTCTAAAATATATATATGTATACTCCCGGGAAAGTAGCTTGGCCTGAAGGAATTCAGTTAATTATTATTTGTGACGGAGGAAAGACGACTGTTCGGCTGTTCGTGTAGTTAACCACTCAGCAGACTTCCAGAGAGTAAGGAAAAAATTAAAGAGCACAGCAAGAGAGAGGGTGAAAATAACTAGAAGCCTGCCAGCTAAGAACTATTTAAAAAGAAAAAAAAAATCAAATTACTCATCTAGAATGATTCCTATTCAGGCTTCAAGTTCACAAGGGGGAAAAAAAAAGAGAGAGCAACTTTTACAGTGCAAAAAATAACCACATCGGAAGGCTTCCACTCTAAATTGATCAATTGTCTTTTAAACCTCTCACAAAATTCCCATCAGCCAGGTAGTTGCTGGTGGCCACCTTGGTAGAATGAACGGCCCTATAATTGAAATATAGGTGTCACCATGCCATGAATTCCCTCGGAATAATCAGTTCCTTTTTAATTCCATTAGCTAATTAAAGCATTGGGAGCTAAAGCCTCGGCAGAGGTGCTATTTGATGTATTAAAAAGAATTTGGAGATAGTAGAAACGAAAGGAACTTGCTCACAGTTGGAAGGAATTCCATAGACTCGATTCCACTTTCCATTACTCTCAAAATAGGACACCTAAAGAAACACTGAAATAATTTACGTTTTAGCTCTGAACTCTAGTGGTGAAAACGGGTTCTAATTTTCATGGTTCTGTGAGATCCAACTTGAAAAAGAACTCATTCTCTTCACTGTTGGCTAATTTCAGGTAGTCCTCGACTTATAACAGTTCATTTAGTGACTGTTCAAAGTTATAACGGCACTGGAAAGAATGACATGACCAGTTTTCACACTCACAACCATTTCAAAGAGAAAAGGGAAGGGAAGGGAAGGGAAGGGAAGGGAAGGGAAGGGAAGAGAAGAGAAGAGAAGAGAAGAGAAGAGAAGGAGAAGAGAAGAGAAGAGAAGAGAAGAGAAGAGAAGGAGGAATGAGTAGGAATAGGAAAAGGAATAGGAATAGGAATAGGAATAGGAATAGGAATAGGAGTAGAGTAGAGTAGAGTGAAGGGAAGGGAAGGGAAGGGAAGGGAAGGGAAGGGAAGGGAAGGGAAGGGAAGAGAAGAGAAGAGAAGAGAAGAGAAGAGAAGAGAAGAGAAGAGAAGAGAAGAGAAAGAGAAGAGAAGAGAAGAGAAGAGAAGAGAAGAGAAGAGAAGAGAAGAGAAGGAGGAATGAGTAGGAATAGAATAGGAGTAGAGTAGAGTAGAGGGAAGGGAAGGGAAGGGAAGGGAAGGGAAGAGAAGAGAAGAGAAGAGAAGAGAAGAGAAGAGAAGAGAAGAGAAGAGAAGAGAAGAGAAGAGAAGGAGAAGGAGAAGGAGAAGGAGAAGGAGAAGGAGAAGGAGAAGGAATAGAATAGAGAAGAGAAGAGAAGAGAAAAGAGAAGAGACAAGAAGGAGAATGAGTAGGAATCGAATAGGAGTAGAGTAGAGTAGAGTAGAGTAGAGTAGAGTAGAGTAGAGTGAAGGGAAGGGAAGGGAAGGGAAGGGAAGGGAAGGGAAGGGAAGGGAAGGGAAGGGAAGGGAAGAGAAGAGAAGAGACGAGAAGGAGAATGAGTAGGAATAGAATAGGAGTAGAGTAGAGTAGAGTGAAGGGAAGGGAAGGAAGGGAAGGGAAGGGAAGAGAAGAGAAGAGAAGAGAAGAGAAGAGAAGAGAAGAGAAGAGAAGAGAAGAGAAGAGAAGGAGAAGGAGAAGGAGAAGGAGAAGGAGAAGGAATAGAATAGAGAAGAGAGAGAAAAGAGAAGAGACAAGAAGGAGAATGAGTAGGAATCGAATAGGAGTAGAGTAGAGTAGAGTAGAGTAGAGTAGAGTGAAGGGAAGGGAAGGGAAGGGAAGGAAGGGAAGGGAAGGGAAGGGAAGAGAGAGAAGAGAAGGAAGAGAAGAGAAGAGAAGAGAAGAGAAGAGAAGAGAAGAGAAGAGAAGAGAAGAGAAGAGAAGAGAAGAGAAGAGAAGAGAAGAGTTCGAAGGGACTTAAGGGTCTTCTAGTCCAACCTCCTACTCAACCAGGAGACCCTATACCATTCCAGACAATTGGTTGTCCAATCTCTTCTTAAAAACATCCAGTGTTGGAGCATTCACAACTTCTTAAGAAGTTCTACTTCTCCAGAACCTTTATGAGTTATTTCTTCTTCTCTTGAGTGGGTTTCCGCAGCTGTCATGAGTCAAGTCCTTTTGCTGAAGCCTTTAAAAGAGTTCCAAGATGGCTCTTCCCCTCTATTGTCCCAAGGGGATCACTCAAGATGTGTGCCCAAATTCTGACATTTCCATTTCCAAACGCATCAATTCTTAGGAAAGTTCTTTTTTCTCATGACAAAGACTGTGGACCTTTGATCCTAGCGCTTGTGTTCTCTTTGTAAAAAGCACAGACAAATTCATATTTTTAAATAAAAGACAGAGCTTGGCAGGCAGATAAATCATTTTTGTCACTGTTGTGGTAGCATAAAAATTGTAAAATTAACCATGATTGTTCCTATCAAATTAAATGACTGGACCAATCTATAATTTAAAAATTACTTCACTGGCTGAAAAGGCTATAATTACCCTACAGGGAGCAAGTTAAATCGTATTTTTTAAGCACACCTTCCCTTAACTGCCACACGAGTTAGAAAATATCAGGTCTCTTTCCTAACAATACTTGACCTTGAGTTTTGAAGAAATATGTTTGATTAGCTCAGATTTTTAACTAAAGGCTGGGTTTGGGGACTGCTTGAATGAAGAGCATTTAAGCAGCTTGTACAACGGGGGTCATCATGGAAAAGAGGGGGGGGGGGAATTCAGACCAGAGTAGTCCTAGTTAATAATTGGATAAGACACCACCAGGAAATCTCAAAGCTCTGAGTACACTGGGAATTTTTTTTTAAAGAAACCAGCTAACAAACCAGGTTTCTACTATGGTCAAAAAACTTGCATGTGATATCCAGACATTAAACATAACTCAAGGGTAGATTTATTTAATCTTTCAGTGCACACTACTGAATTTGTCCCACCTTCTAAATTTATAGATGTCTGTGGCTCTTTGCAAGGCAGAGCAACTAATAAGCCATACTTTAATAAATATATATATACCACAGCTGCTTCTGGTTATGTTCGCAGCCATCACACAACACCAACTGCATTTTGGTACATAGAATGGAATGGAATGGAATGGAATGGAATGGAATAGAATAGAATAGAATAGAATAGAATAGAATAGAATAGAATAGAATAGAATAGAATAGAATAGAATAGAATAGAATAGAATAGAATAGAATAGAATTCTTTATTGGCCAAGTGTGATTGGACACACAAGGAATTTGTCTTTGGTGCATAAGCTCTCAGTGTACATAAACGAAAAGATACGTTAGTCAAGAATCATACGGTTCAACTTAATGATAGTCATAGGGTACAAATAAGCAATCAAATCATATTAGGAAACGGTCAATGTAAATCGTAAGGATACCAGCAACAAGGTTACAGTCATACATAAGTGGGAGGAGATGGGTGATAGGAACGATGAGAAGATTAATAGTAATGCAGACTTAGTGAATAGTTTGACAGTGTTGAGGGAATTATTTGTTTAGCAGAGTGATGGCATTCGGGAAAAAAACTGTTCTTGTGTCTAGTTGTTCTGGTGTGCAGGGCTCTATAGCGTCGTTTTGAGGGTAGGAGTTGAAACAGTTTATGTCCAGGATGTGAGGGTTAGTAAATATGGAGGAGGAGGAGGAGGAGGAGGAGGAGGAGGAGGAGGAGGAGGAGGAGGAGGAGGAGGAGGGGGAGAAGGAAGAAGAAGGAGGAGGAGGAGGAGGAGGAGGAGGAGGAGGAGGAGGAGGAGGAGGAGTAGGAGGACTTTATTGATTGAGTCAATTGGCCATATCAAATATTTGAAACCAATACAAACATCCAAACAGATCCAAAGAAATCAAAACTTCATAATAAATGATCAGCCCTACAGTTAAGCCCAATATGACCTAGCTATTCCGTCCTCTTTGAGATGGCCTTTGAAATGATGGATGCAGTCTTACTGATGATATGTTTCTGAAGCATTCTACCACTTCCAACTGGTTTACACATTGTGTTAACTCCTGGTCTACAAGCAGCTTTCCCTACAGTAATCTACCCTCTCCTTTTCCACCCCTTGTTTCCGCGAACAAACTGCTGAAATTTCCAGAGGCCTCCCAAGTCCCACCAGCCCAGCCAGCTTTACAAGACTCCAGAGATACATTTTGGGGTTATTGCTCTCCAGATCATCACTTGTTGGTTCTCTTTCTTTGAAAGAGTGACAGCTAACCAGTTTTGAAAGGTAAACCTCACAATGTCTGGGGAAATTGTTTTGGACAGGAGCTGCTTTCTCCGTCCTTCCCAAAAACAGCTGTTAGCGCAGATAAGAAATATGAATGGAATCGGAAGACAGCTTGATTTCTGCGGTAGGTTCTGGTTTATTGATGGAAAAGGGGAAGAAGAAGAAGAAGAAAAGAAAAGGGAAAGTATTTATGGGAGACGTAATAAAGACAGACAGGGGGATTTAAAACTAAATCAGCCACTGTGTATAAATCTTCCCATCCTTTTTCCACAAATGCCTCTTTTTTGAGAATATAGGAAAAACGGTTCCCAGGGCCAAATTGTCTCAGGGATTTGAACCAGATGATTGATTCAACTTCTCTTTGAAAGGAATTGAAAGGCAAATAAATCTGACTGTTGAGGTATCTCAGCTGTTTCTGCTAGTGTGATGTTAGGACTGTAGACGGTGGGTCTGAAAGGAAAACAGGGAGCCTAGATTGTCCATATTTTTACCCTGGAAGATGACAATGAGGTGAATTCCACATTATTGCTGAGAAATTGATGTGGCCCAGTTCCATGAAGTTACCTAGGATGATGTTTAACTCAGAGGAGACATTACCTTTAGGTTTGCGTCCAAGTAAACTTCTGTTTGTAGGACAATAGCATCACTCCATCATATGTCCCAAAGGTGCTTTTTCAAAAGGCGACTCGACTTTGTTTTCCTTTGAAGACATTTCACTTTCTCATCCAAGAAGCTTCTTCAGTTCTGACTATATAACAGAACAACAGAGTTGGAAGGGACCTTGTAGGTCATCCAGTCCAACCCCCTACCCAAGCAGGAGACCCTACACCATTTCTGACAGATGGTAGTTCAGTCTCTTCTTGAAAGCTTCCAGGGATGAAGCTCCCTCAACTTCTGAAGGCAACTTCTCTTCCATGGGTTGATTATTCTCACTGTCAGAAAATTTCTCCTTATTTCTAGGTTGAATCTCTCCTTGGTCAGTTTCCATCCATTGTTCCTTGTCTGGCCTTCAGGTACTTTGGAGAATAGCTTGACTCCCTCTTCTTTGTAGCAGCCCCTCAAATATTGGAAGATGCTATCATGTCTCCCCTGGTCCTTCTCTTCACTAGACTAGCCAGGCCCGGTTCCTGCAACCATTCATTGTATGTTTTCACTCCAGTCCCCTAATCTTCTTGGTTGCTCTTCTCTGCACCTTTTCTAGAATCTCAACATCTTTTTTTATAGTGTGGTGACCAAAACTGGATGCAGTACTCTAGGTGTGGCTTTACTAAGGCTTTATAGAGTGGTATTAGTACCTCACATGATCTTGATTGCATCCCTCTGTTAATGAAACTTAGGAAGGTGGATGATGGAAGGATGTATATTCCTTGCAATCCTCCTATCTCCTGTTTACAACTCAGTCCTTTTGCAGTTCCAAGAAGCCTCCACATCCATTCGCACTATTCAGGTGACCCTGGGGGTGCAGATAAACCCCCACGTGGCCTCAATGACTCTCAGAGGGAGCGCTAATGACCAGATGACTGCAAGGAATATAAATCTTTCCATCCTCCCCCCACTTCAGTCAGAACTGGAGAAGCTTCTTGGATGAGAAGTGAAACGTGGTGAAAGGAAACCAGACTGCCAAAGAACACAATGCCTGGACATTATCAACCAAGAGTTGGACACAACTGAATGGATAACAACATAATCATCATCATCAATGGTCCGCACTAAATTGGCACTAAATAAGAGTTAACAGAATTCAAGAGGAATTGGAGTTAGACCCTTTGTGGGAACATAATGATTCCAGTCTGACTACTCTCTTGACTCCACCCTCAGGCTCTGCCTATCTTTTTCCCACATCTTCTCGTGGCCTCATATTTTTAATGAGGAGGAACAATTCTCCCTGAGATTCTTCTCTGGCTGGGTAATTTTATCTGAAAGTTATGGTGGATTCCCAAAGGAATGAAACCATACAAAAAGCTTGTAAATTTACCTCCTATCGATTTTCAAAGACTGTGGAAGAATTTGCTAGAAGAGATTGCGCCAAGGCTGAAAAAGAAAAACGAAGTATTCTAGCACAATCAGAAGATAGGACATCCCATTACAGGTTTATTTGAGAAATTTATCCTTATTTAACGTTTATTTAACGCACTCTAAGTCCACCACCACCAGGTAGTGACAGATTTTATTTTCCTGGGCTCCAAGATCACCGCAGATGGGGACTGCAGCCAAGAAATTAAAAGACGCTTGCTCCTGGGGAGGAAAGCTATGGCAAAGTTAGACAGCGTACTAAAAAGCAGAGACATCACCCTGCCAACAAAATAACATATAGTCAAGGCGATAGTTTTCCCAGTTGCAATGGATGGCTGTGAAAGTTGGACCATAAGAAAGATTGAGAGCCAAAGAATGGAGGCCTTTGAACTCTGGTGCTGGAGAAGACTCCTGCGAGTCCCTTGGACTGCAAGGTGATCCAACCGGTCAATCCTAGAGGAGATCAACCCTGACTGCTCTTTAGAAGGCCAGATCCTGAAGATGAAAATCAAAGACTTTGGCCACCTAATGAGAAGGAAGGACTCCCTGGAGAAGAGCCTCATGCTGGGAAAGATGGAGGGCAAAAGAAGAAGAAGGGGACGGCAGAGAACGAGGTGGCTGGATGGAGTTACTGAAGTCATCAGCGTGAGCTTAAATGGACTCCAGAGGATGGTAGAGGACGGGAAGGCCTGGAGGAACATTGCCCATGGGGTTGCAATGGGTCAGACACGACTTCACAACTAACAACAAGTCCACCATGCAAATGTTCTGGGAAGAAGAGATTCAAAATTTTCAAAGAGACCCCATCTTAACAAACACATCTATAAAGGAGAGCTGGAGTGGCCCCCTGATCCACTAATGTAATTCTTAATTCGGTATTTCTCAACCTCAGCAACTTTTAAGATGTGTGTTGACTTCAGCTTCCTAGAATTCCCCAGCCAGTTGCTGAGATGGAGAAACACTGACTTAATTCTTGGCATTAAAGGAAGCCTGTATGAATTTTGCTTCTTTGATCGTACTTGACAGCTGCCAAATATAAAGGGCCTTGCAGGTTGATGGACTTCTGATGTGAGATGTTCTTATTGGCTATTTTCTTGGGGCAGGGGACAGCGATCCAAATGGCTGATAAACTCTTTGCCATCAATCAAGCTAACTCCCTTCAGCTTTCTTGCTTGTATTGTATTTCTTTAGGGATATATATATACACACCATATATATTTTCTTTCTGCCTTGGTTGAGAAATAACTCTTAAAAAGAGATGCTTTCTGAATACTTTATATTATCTGATATTTGAATGCTGTAAAAAAAAAAAGAAAGAAAGAAAGAAAGAAAGAAAAAAGCCAAGTTGGTTTAGTGGTTAAGGAGCCAGGCTAAAAACTGGGCAACTGGGAATTCTAGTCCTGCGTTAGATACGAAGGTAGCTGAATAACTTTTGAGCCAGTCATTCTCTGTCAGCCCTAGAAAGAAGAAGCCAGTTTCTGAATAACTTTGCCAAGAAAGTTGTACTCCAAGCAGCTGCCAGGAGTCAAGATTAATTCGAAAGCAAAGAAGAAGGAGGAGGAGGAGGAGGAGGAAGAGGAGGAGGAGGAGGAGGAGGAGAAGGAGAAGGAGAAGGAGAAGGAGAAGGAGAAGGAGAAGGAGGAGAAAGAGAAAGAGAAGAAGAAGATGAAGATGAAGATGAAGATGAAGATGAAGAAGAAGAAGAAGAAGAAGAAGAAGAAGAAGAAGAAGAAGAAGAAGAAGAAGAAGAAGAAGAAGAAGAAGATACAGCATTAGGTGAATGAGCTTGAGCAAGAGTTAGGGAAAAACTGAAAGGTAGAAAATGAGTTCTGAATGATCTGAGACCTGCTCACAATTCTTTATTGCATTTGAATTTAAGGAAAGGTGGGTTGCTCTAAGTGGAACTAGTGGAATTGTGGAGAATATCAAAATTATAATGGAAGGTAGTACTGTGGTTTAATTCGGCTTTCTTAGTTATGGCCACCAATTGGGAGCTACTTTGTAAAAAAAAGAAAAAGCCTGGTCTTTCTCTCTCTCTCTCTCTCTCTTTTTTTTATATGCATGTACAACCCATTAAAAAGGGCAGAAATTTTGGTTGTGCGGATGCAGATGCCACCTTGGCTCCTCCTCCTCCTCTTTCCTCCCTTTGTTCCTTCAATCCCTCCTCCTGCTGCTTCTCCTTCTCCTACCTTCTCTCCTCCTTCTCCATTTTCTCCTTCTCCTTCTTCTTCTTCCTTTCTTTCTTTCTCCTCCTCTTCCTGCTTCCTTCTCTCCTCCTCCTTCTTCCTTTCCTCCTTCTTCTCCTCCTTTCTTCTCTCCTCCTCCTCCTTTCCTCCTTCTCCTTCCCCTTTCTTCTCTCCTCCTCCTGCTTTTCCTTCTCCTTCCTTCTCTCCTCCTCTTGCTTCTCCTTCCTTTGCTCCTCCTCCTTCTTCTCTCCTCCTTCTCCTTCCCCTTCCTTCTCTCCTCCTCCTGCTTCTCCTTCTCCTTCCTTCTCTCCTCCTCCTCCTCCTCCATCTCTTCCTTCTTCTTTCTGTCCCCCTCTTCTTCTCCTCCTCCTCATCTCCTCCTTCTCCTTCCTTCTCTCCTCCTCCTGCTTTTCCTTCTCCTTCCTTCTCTCCTCCACTTGCTTCTCCTTCCTTCGCTCCTCCTCCTCCTTCTCTCCTCCTTCTTGTTATGTCCTTATAAGGACATCCGCCCGGATTGGCTGCCAGCCACCGGGCGGGAAAGTTTGAATCCCTGTCAGGGGGCGGTGCGTCTGCCGGAGCGAATATAAGGAGAGCTCCGGCAGCGCACGGCCAGTCTTGCTACTGTTTCTTGTACTCAATAAAGGTTACTAATGTAACGAGCTGGTCACGTCTTCCTTTCCTGCGCCTATCTAACACTGGCGACGAAGGACTGAGAGAAGAACGAACCTCGTGGCACCAAGCCAACAAGACAAGACTCCGGCACCGGGAACTACAGTAGGCATTTCCAAAGGCATGGCATCCGCTGAAGTCACTTTGCCAGCCCTTGCTCCTTTCCGCCCAGGGAAGGACAAGTGGAAATCCTACGTAGTGAAATTCCGGCAATACCTGAGAGGCAACAACATCAGGGATGCCGATGATGACCGGAAGAAGGGCATCTTCCTGGCCAACTGCGGCTCCGAGGTCCTCGACATGGCAATCGATCTCGTAGCACCACGAGACATCGAAGAAGTGCCATGGACAGACCTGCTGCAGATCCTGGAGGACCACTATGCCTCAACAGGAACACCGGTGGCGAACCGTTTCACCTTCCATCAACGGGACCAGAAGGAAGGTGAGACGATCAAGGAATTCGTGGCCGCCCTACGCCAGATCGCAGCCAGCTGTGAGTTCGACCATGTGGACAATGCCATCGCTGACCGCGTGGTCTTCGGCATGAGGGACAGAGGCCTGCAAAAGAAATTCCTGAGCAGGAAGAAGCTCGTGCTCAAGGATGTGGTGGAGGAAGCCACCGCATCCGAAATCTCGGAGAAAGCAGCTGCCGCAGTAAGCAGAGCTAAGGGAATCCACAAGATTCGCTCCACAGAGCAATCATCAACAGAGGATTCCACGGCTGGATCCGAGTCGGAGGGAGAGTCCACCGTCCACAAGGTATCCAGACCCCCAAGGCGGGAAACCGCCCAACGGAACTACAAAGGGGAGCGCTGCGCCAGCTGCAGAGGGGACCATGCCAGAACAACCTGCAAGTGGAGAGATGCGACCTGCCGACGCTGCAACAGAAGGGGTCACATCGCCGAAGCTTGCAGAGCTGAGGAACCAGCCCCAGAGCCCTCCAGCCACCGTCCCCGCGAGAATCGGAAGGATTACCAGAGGTCATCCAAACGGTCCTCTGGCCCTTCCAGACGCAGAGACGACGAATTTCCCCGGAGCGGAGCGGTCCACCAGACAACCATCGCTCACACGACATCAGACAGTGCCACCAAGTTCCATGTGACCATCCACGTGGAAGGAGCACCCTGCAAAATGGAGGTAGACTCTGGCTCGGTCTACTCCATCATGGACTGGCAGCAGTTGAAGCGCCTGCAACCCAGCATCACCAAGCGAGAGCTGAAGCCACTACACTCCAAGCTCGTCGACTTTGGGGGAAACCCCATCGGAGTGCTAGGAAGAGCCAACATCCGGGTCACCTACAAGCAGTTCGAAGGCAAGCTCCCCATCACCGTCGTAAGGGACAGCCGACCGAACCTGCTAGGAGTGGAGTGGTTCAAGCCGCTGGGGCTCTCAATCGAAGGCATCAACCAAATTGGCAGGGACGAACTCGACTACCTCATCAAAGAGTTCAAGGAAGTCTTCGATGGTAAGCTGGGGAAATTTGTGGGGAGGCCAATCTCCTTCAATCTGGACAAGGGAATCACCCCAATTAGGCTCAAGCCCCGCCGAGTTCCGTTTGCCCTGCGGCCCAAAGTAGATGAGCAGCTGGATAAGCTGATCGCCCAGGGCGTCCTGGAACCGATCGATCATGCTTCATGGGAGACTCCCATTGTGACCCCACTGAAGCATGATGGGTCTGTGCGCATCTGCGCCGACTACCGTTGTACCATCAACAAGGCGTTGGCACAGAGCGCATACCCAGTCCCAGTGGTGCAATACCTGTTGCATTCCCTGGGATCTGGATCAATTTTTGCGAAACTGGACCTGGCCCAGGCTTACCAGCAACTGCCAGTGGACGAAAAAACGGCGGAGGCTCAAACAATTGTCACGCACAGGGGGGCATTCAAATGCAACCGGCTCCAATTTGGAGTCAGCGCTGCCCCCGGCATCTTCCAATCCATGATGGAACGCCTCCTCCAAGGCGTTCCAGGGGTGGTGCCTTACTTCGACGATGTGCTCGTCTCCGGTGACTCAAGAGCTCAAGAGCTTGTCCTGCAGCGATTCAAGGCCAAGGGCTTGAGGGTCAGGCGGGACAAGTGCATCATAGGAGTACAGGAAGTCGAGTTCCTGGGCTACCTCATTGATAGCACAGGCATCCACCCCACCAAATCAAAAGTGGAAGCAATCCATGAAGCTCCAAGCCCAAAAAACAAAACGGAGCTTCAGGCATTCCTTGGGTTGCTCAACTTTTATGCAATCTTTCTAAAACAGAAAGCCACAGTTGCTGAGCCACTTCACCGCCTGCTGGGGAAATCGGCATCCTGGAAGTGGGGCCAGGAAGAGGAAGCGGCATTCCGAGCCATAAAAGGACTATTGACGTCCAAAAGCGTCCTCATCCAATACAGCGAGACGCTCCCCATCAAGCTGACCTGCGACGCGTCGCCATATGGGGTGGGGGCAGTCCTCAGCCACGAGCTGCCCAACGGCACGGAAGCCCCCATCGCCTACTTCTCGAAAACCATGTCCGGCGCAGAGCGGAACTACAGTCAGCTGGACAAAGAAGCCCTGGCCATCGTGGCAGGAGTGAAGCGCTTCCACGAATATCTCTATGGAAGACGCTTCACCATAGTCACCGATCACAAGCCACTCCTGGGACTCCTCGCAGGCGACCAACCCACCCCGACCTTCATGTCCCTGCGGATGACGAGATGGGCCATCTTCCTGGCCGGCTATTCCTATCGGCTTGTGCACCAGCCAGGCACAGCCATAGGAAACGCCGACGCACTCAGCAGATGCCCATCGAAGAACCCGGTGGAAGACCCAGCCCCCACGCTCCATCTATTCCACATAGATGACGACGCCAGCTGTCCAGTCTCCTCCGCAGATGTGGCCGCGCACACCCAGAGAGACCCCACCCTCCGCCAAGTAAGGTCCTGGATCCTCAGGGGGTGGCCATCGAAACAGACGGAAGAGAGGTTCAGCCCGTTCACCAGGAAACAGACGGAGCTGTCCACCATAAAGGGCTGTCTGCTATGGGGAGACAGGGTGCTGATCCCAAGCACGCTACAACGGCGGACGCTGGAGACACTGCACAACGGGCACCCGGGCATCGTCCGCATGAAGGCCCTGGCACGGAGTTACGTCTGGTGGCCCTCACTGGACAGAGACATCGAACAATGGGTCTCCAGATGTGACCCATGCCAAGAAGTCCGCCCCGCGCCGCCGCAATCTGAAGTCACGAACTGGGAGACCCCCAGCAACCCCTGGTCGAGGGTCCACATCGACTTCGCGGGCCCGATGCAGGGGCGACACCTCCTCATCGTGGTAGATGCCTTCTCCAAGTGGCTCGAGGTGGTACCCATGGCATCTACCACAACAGAAGCGACGATCCGAGCCCTGCGCCGCCTGTTTGCCACACACGGACTACCGGATGTGCTGGTCTCGGACAACAGCCCCCAGCTCACATCCCTGGCCATGGAGTCCTTCCTGGCAGGACTGGGCATCCGCCATGCCCTCTCCGCTCCGTACAGGCCGGCCGGAAACGGACAAGCGGAACGGATGGTCCGGCTCACAAAAGAAGCCCTCACCAAGATGGGCCCGGGAGACTGGCAAGAACGCATCGACAACTTCCTCCTCACCCAGCACATCACGCCGCATGCCACCACCCACAAGAGCCCGGCCGAACTCCTGATGGGCAGAAGGTTGAGGTCACCCTTGGACCGGCTGCACCCCCAATACAGCCCGGAAGTGACTGCAACCGCCAGCCGCCCGCTTCGCGCCTTCAGCAAAGGAAATTCAGTTTTCGCGCTGAATTTCAACGGCTCGCCTAAGTGGCTAAAGGGGAAGATTGCCAGCACAACCGGCCCCAAATCCTACACCGTCGAGTTGGAAGATGGACAGGTCGTGAGACGTCACATCGACCAACTCCGGAAAAGGTGGGGGGAGCACACGAAAACCAGCCTGACGAGGGAGGCCTACAACACCCAGACGAGGTAGGCCTGCAACACCCCGGCGAGGTAGACCTACAACACCCAGACGAGGTAGGCCTACCACACCCCTGCGAGGCAGAGCAACGCCATCCCGACGAGGTCGGCCCAGCACACTACCAGGCACTGTCACGTCGGCAGTGCAGCGAGGTAGACCGGGGCCAACCACACGGGGGATGGCAATACCAACCCGACCAGGTGGGCACCCGGCACAACAGGGCCAGGGACCCCCGACCCAGCCCGCAGGTAGACCGGGACCTGCCCAGAAGGGGAGCACCGCACCCTATCAGTGAAGGCAACCCACGGCAGCCCTACCAGGGAGACCTCAACGCAAGGCGAGTAGACCGGGGACCTTCGCAGATGGGCACACCACAGCACATGGGCGAGGGTGGCACACGACTCCCCGGCGAGAGGGACCCCCGCCCAACGCAAGAAACAACCCGGCAACAACAACCCAACCCAGACGACCCCAACCACCAACAGGCGGTAGACCAGGGACTAGGGGGAAGGGAAAGCCGACAACAACCCGGCCAGGGAGGCCTGCGCCACCCCGGCAGGGGAGACCTCCACCAGCCCGAGGAGGAATCCCCTCAACGACACCCCGACCAGGTCGACCACCACCAACCCGACGGGGAAGGCCAACGCCAGCCCGGCAGAGGAGACCTGCGCCACCCCTGCAAGGTCGGACACCGCTACCCAGGCCAACACCACCCACAGCGAGCAGACCAGACCCAAGGGCACCGGCCCGAACCACCCTCCGGACCACAGCGAACCGGGCCGCAGCAGAACCGCAGCCACCGGGAGACCGAGGAAGAGCAAGTGACAGCCGGCGTCTTACCGAGACTCAGACGCTCTTCCCGGGTCGGAACCGAACAGCACCGCCGAGGCGAAAGATCCACAGGCCAGGAGGAAGACCACCAGAACCAGCCATCCAAGGTCTGGGGTCCGGCCGGAGGAGCTGAGGGTGACCCCGCACACTCGCCAGCCGAACCGAGCCCGGTTCCGGGGAAGGAGCCAGGAGCCACAGGAACCCCGTCCGTCCAGGGCGGGGACGCGGAAGAAATGAGACTGCGCAGGTCAAGTAGGGTGCCTAGGCGTCCTACGTACCTGCGGGACTACGTCACGTTTATTGACAAACGCTGAACTTTTTTTTTGGACTAGGGGGGAGGAGTGTTATGTCCTTATAAGGACATCCGCCCGGATTGGCTGCCAGCCACCGGGCGGGAAAGTTTGAATCCCTGTCAGGGGGCGGTGCGTCTGCCGGAGCGAATATAAGGAGAGTTCCGGCAGCGCACGGCCAGTCTTGCTACTGTTTCTTGTACTCAATAAAGGTTACTAATGTAACGAGCTGGTCACGTCTTCCTTTCCTGCGCCGATCTAACACTTCTCCTTCCCCTTCCTTCTCTCCTCCTCCTGCTTCTCCTTCTCCTTCCTTCTCTCCTCCTCCTCCTCCTCCTCCATCTCTTCCTTCTTCTTTCTGTCCTCCTATTCTTCTCCTCCTCCTCTTCCCTTCTCTCCTCCTCTTCTCCTCCCCCCCACTGAACCAAATCCATACTGCAGCCTTCTATCTACACTACAGCCATCAAGCATTTCCAAACTTTAACGCAACCCTAACTTCTAGTACATGGCAGAAGAAATGAAGCATCAGAATAAAAACTCAGCTTAGCTTGTAAGGCATTTCCTGTAGGAAATACTGTTTATTCACTCCATGACAAGAAAACATTTCTGGCTTAATGGTGGACTCTCCTCCTGCGCCAAACACTCACATACGCCATCCAGATCCTCAAATGACAGGGGATGAAGGAACAAACAAAACCCCACACCAACAAAGCCCACCATCTGCAGCAATCGCCAAAGACTTTAATTAAACAGCGAAGGGAAGAATCTGTTCAACCTTTTCATTTCATGTGATTTATTTGGTGGCTTTCGATTTATACGGCTGCCCAATTTAACCTTGTGACTTCCCACGATTATATCACCAATAAATTACAAATTGGCAGCTAGGATAAAACAAAACCATCCTCTGTATCAACGATGTTTTATAGCATTGTTTGTTCGTTTCAAGATCGCAGCGAGTTATAAACCTTGAAGAAGGGGAGGGAGAATAGGTGGGAATGTCTGTCCATCTGTCTATCTATCTATCTGACTCTCTCTATCTCTCTATCATCCATCCATCCATCCATCCATCTCACTCACCTACCCATCCATCAGCCATCTATCTATCTATCTATCTATCTATCTATCTATCTATCTATCTATCTATCTATCTACCTACCTACCTACCTTCCATCCATATCTATCTATCTATCTATCTATCTATCTATCTATCTATCTATCTATCATCTATCTATCTATCTATCTATCTATCTATCTTCTATCCTTTATCATCTATCTATCTGTCTACCTACCTACCTACCTATCCACCCACCCACCTATCATCTATCTATCTATCTATCTATCTATCTATCTATCTACCTACCTACCTACCTACCTACCTACCTACCTTCCATCCATATCTATCTATCTATCTATCTATCTATCTATCTATCTATCTATCTATCATCTGTCTATCTATCTATCTATCTATCTATCTATCTATCTATCACCTGTCTATCTATCTATCTATCTATCTATCTATCTATCTATCTACCTACCTACCTACCTACCTACCTACCTACCTATCTTGTGAGGGATCTCACGAAGATCGATGGTTCGTTGAGAGCACTTCCAAGAAAAGGCAGCATGCAAGGATGCAATCAAATTAAGTCTTTATTTAGAAGTAAAAGTAGAGTAAAATAAGTTCCCAGGCATGGAGGCATCCATGCCTGGATTGAGCCCATGAGTCAGCCCCATAGGAGAGTAGAACAAGAGCAGGGAAAGCAGGGAAGAGCAACCCCTGTGCAGGGGTTCCTCTCTTACCAATGTGTGAGGGGGCAGGAGGACCATTAACTCTCCCCAATGAGGCTGCAGGGGCTGGAGCCCCTTGACCCACCAGTGAGATCAAAAGTTCCTCTTTGCTCCCATCTGGTGGCCTTTTTAGAAACTGCCATGACTGGCACAAAACACCTAACATATCTATCCATCCAAACATACTATCTATCTATCTATCTATCTATCTATCTATCTATCTATCTATCATCTGTCTATCTGTCTATCTGTCTATCTATCTATCTATCTATCTATCTATCTATCTATCTATCTATCCATTCAAACATCCATCCATCCATCCATCCATCCATCTCTGTCTGTCTGTCTGTCTGTCTGTCTATCAATCAATCAATCTATTTATCTATCATCTGTCTATCTATCTATCTATCTATCTATCTATCTATCTATCTATCTATCTATCTATCTATCTGTCTACTTATCCATTCAAATATCCATCCATCCATCCATCCATCTCTGTCTGTCTATCTATCTATCTATCTATCGAGACCATGATGGGCTATCAGAAGATGACGCAATATTGGTTAGAGAACACCCAATTGCCACATTGAACAAGTCAGATAAACTTTGCTATCCATCTCCGTAAGGCCTTCCTTGACTCTAAAACTAGGACATGTATAAGGTTAAATTCAGGGCAGCGTTTTCATATGTTAAGGTTTGTATCGTAACTTGAATATATTACATATGTCGGCTTATTATTAGAATGTTCTGAATACCAGAGTTGGAAGGGACCTTGGAGGTCTTCTAGTCCAATCCCCTGCTCAAGCAGGAGATCCCATATAATTTCAGACAAAGAGCTGTCCAATCTCTTCTTAAAAACCTCCAGTGATGGAGCAACCACAACTTCTGGAGGCAACTTCTGTTCCACTGGTTAATTGTCCTCACTGTCAGGAAATTTCTCCTTAGTTCCAGGTTGCTTCTCTCCTTGATTAGTTTCCATCCATTGTTTCTTGTCCTGCCATCTGGTGCTTTGGAGAATAGGTTGACTCCCCCTCTTCTTTGGGGCAGCCCCTCAAATACTGGAAGACAGCTATCATGTCCCCTCCAGTCCTTCTTTTCATTAGACTAGACATACCCAAATTCCTGCAATCCTTCTTCGTATGTTTCCTACAGCAACCTAACCTGCTCTGTGCTCTAAAGTGAAATCTAGAATTCAGGGGGGCTGCAATATTCTTTCTGGGTTTTCAAAACTGTTCCCCTTTCTTATCGACTAATGACGGAGGAGGGAAAAACACACCCATGGTGGTATACAGCACAATTAGCCACACTGCAGGCTAGCATTCAAAGCTGCTTTGCTGTTCTCTCGAGTTTCCTTTATCAGTAGTTTGAACAAACAGAGGAGGAAAAAAATGGAATGCTGTTTTGTACCGAACATCAGTCAAATCCCCAGAAGCCGTATAGACACACATACCCCAGAATGGAGAGCCTTTACTTTCTTCCATTGTAACTTAGCGCAGAATTGCACATCACATATCTGCAGCACAACACCGAGCATCTGACTTAACATGTTGCATTGTGAAGAACATGAGCTATTCCAAAGAAAATTTTAAAAGCCAAGGGAAATTCCCTGGCAGAACGAATAGTATGTTATGAACTCGCATTTCCCTTGTTTTACCAGCAATGCAAAGCAACAAAAACCTCAGAAAAGAAAAGGAATATATGGCCAGATGAGATGGAGCAACTCCAAGCAATGGAACCGGAATATTTCAGGAACTCTCACGTCATGCACTACAGTTCTTCCTGCATGAAAAGGGCCAGAGATGGCACCTATGGGAATAACAATTTATTTACCAGCAAAAAAAAAGAATAGAATAGGGAAGGATTTACAATAGGAAAGGCAACTGGACTTTGTTTTTCCATGAAGACGTTTCGCTCTCTCATCCAAGAAGTTCTTCAGTTCTGACTGAATGATGAATTCCTTGCAGTCATCTGGTCATTAGTACCCTTTCTGAGAGTCATTGAGGCCACTTGGAGGTTTACCTATATCCTCAGGGTGACCTGAATAGTGCAAATGGGTATGGAACCTTCTTGGAACTGCTGAAAGGACAGTGTTGTAAACAGAGAGTAGGTGGTGTTGTATCCCTCCCCCTCTGTTGAGAGAGGGCTCTTCAGTTTTGACATAATGGCCTCTTTAACCCCACTTTCAAACCAGCAGTCATCTCTGACCAGAATGTGGATGTTGCCATCTTCAAAGGAGTGGCTTTTGTCTTTTAAATGTAGATGGATTGCTGAATCCGGTCCTGATGGGTTTGTTCTCCTATGTTGTGTCATGCCTTTGTGAAACGGTTGTTTTGTTTCTCCAATGTACAGATCTGCACATGGCTCACTGCATTCTACTGCATATATCACAATGCTCTGTTTGTGTCTGGATGTTTTATCCTTGGGATGAACAAGCTTCTGCCTTAGTGGACTGAGAGGACCACTGGCTTGAAAGAGGGATCAAAGAGGCCCTCTTTGTTAAGACTGAACAGCCCTCTCTCAACCGAAGGGGAAGGACACAACACCACCTGTCTCCTGACTACCACACAGTCCTTTCAATAGTTCCAAAAAGGCTCCACACCCATTTGCACTATTCAGGTGACCCTGAGGACACAGATAGACCTCAACGACTCTCAGAAAGAGTACTAATGCTCAGATGACTGCAAGGAATATAAATCCTTCCATTCCCCTACCATTCGGTCAGAACTGAAGAAGCTTCTTGGATGAGAAGTGAAACGTCTTCAAGGAAAAATGAAGTGCCTTTTGAAAAAGCACCTGGATGACTGAGAATTTCCATAAACATTTGCAATCATTGCATTTCCTAGGGTTGCTTCATTTGGGCTGGAAATATTCAGACAATCTTTAGATATCCATGAAAACAGTTTTTTTTTGTATTCTTCCCCCCCCCCCCTGCCATCTGCCATCTGTCTGAATTTTTGCATCCCAGAAGTGACAGCCCCAACATATTTGCAAAGGAAAAAAAGAAAAGAGTCGAACCTTTAGCACAACTGCAAACATAGAAAAACGACACAATTTGCAACCCAATGAATTTTAACATAGCTCGGGACCATGCCGGCTGCCCAACGCTTCAACACATTTATTTTCTAAAAAAATAAATGGGGTGATTAAAATACACTTTCAAATGCAAGAAAAAGGAGATGCTGAATAATAAGAATCATTCTCCGAGATGGATCATACTCACGGAGACAGGCTAACCAGAAGGTATCGAAATTACTATCCCTATTTATTTACTGTCCCAGATTGGGTAAAATCTGGCTCAACAGCAGTAACTGGGAGGGGGACCTTGGATCTTCATCAACAGATTTTCAACTTTTATTATTCACTTCTGTTTAGTTTTTTTTAATGGATGATTCTTATGGAACTAGAAGGGGGGAAATGTCATATTTTGGGCTGTTTAGAGGGTGTATAAAGTTCCCCTTGTACATACATGCTAGCCGTTCCTGACTCTAGGGGGCGGTGCTCATCTCCGTTTCAAAGCCGAACAGCCAGCGCTGTCCATGGTCTCCGTGGTCATGTGGCTGGCATGACTAAATGGCGAAGGCGCACAGAACGCTGTTACCTTCCCACCAAAGGTGGTCCCTATTTTTCTACTTGCATTTTTTATGTGCTTTCGAACTGCTAGGTTGGCAGAAGCTGGGACAAGTCACGGGAGCTCACCCCGTTACGCGGCACTAGGGATTCGAACCGCTGAACTGCCGACCTTTCGATCGACAAGCTCAGCGTCTTAGCCACTGAGCCACCGCATCCCCTAAGGGGTGTACAACCCCTTAGAAATCTTGAGAAGGCTTAGAGTTTAAGTGTAGTAAACAGGAATCTGTTCCCAGCCCTTTTTTTTTTAATTTGATTTATATGCCGCCCTTCTCCGGAGACTCAGGGCGGCTTACAATGCGTTAAGCAATAGCCTTCATACTTTTGTATATTTATACAAAAGTCAGCTTATTGCCTCCACAATCTAGGTCCTCAAATATTGCTGAATATACTTGGTCATGTCTTAAATATGGATTTTGTCAATTTGTGAAAAAGTTTGGCTCTATCAAGACTGGAGATCTGCAAAGGGGGCAGAAGATAAATATAAATTTAAAAAAAACACAAATATACGGACTTCAGTGACAATAATAGGTGATACATGGTTCAATAATATTAACTGTGAGGGGGATCTTGGAGTCCTAGTGGATAATCACTTAAATATGAGCCAGCCATGTGTGACAGCAGCCAAAAAATCCAATGCAATCCTAAATTGCATTAACAGAGGGATAGAATCAAGATCACGTGAAGTATTAGTACCACTTTATAAAGCCTTATTAAAACCACGCTTGGAATACTGTATCCAGTTTTGGTCCCCATATTGTGAAAAAGATGTGGAGACTCTAGAAAGAGTGCAGAGAAGAGCAACCAAGAGGAATAGGGGATTGGAGGCTAAAACATATGAAGAACAGTTGCTGGAACTGGGTATGTCTAGTTTGATGAAAAGAAGGACTAGGGGAGACAGGATAGCAGTCTTCCAGTATTTGAGGGGCTGCCCCAAAGAAGAGGGAGTCAAGCTATTCTCCAAAGCATCTAAAGGTAGAACAAGAAGCAACAGGTGGAAATGAATCAAGGAGAGAAGCAACAACTAATAAGGAATTTCCTGAGAGTGAGAACAATTAACTCAATAACTACTTGTATACAAAAAGATCTCAAAATTAATGTTACAAACAAAGGTTTGGTCATGAAACCAAGCCAGACATTCCAGAAAATGAAATTAAGTGCTTCCTCAAAAAATATTTCCAGCAACAAAGCTTCAAGTATTGTTTTACAAGGTAGATGGGTGTTTATTTAAACAAATTACAAGCAAATTTACAAAAGGCTACAGATTGGTAGAACAACAGCTGTATTTCCATCATCCCTCGCTTAGTTGTCATGGTGGCGACACAGAATTTGGACACGGTACAGGCAGAACAAAAGAGACCAGGAGATAAGAAAAGGTAGATTAAAACATGAATAAAGCCATTGTTTTCCAAACAGCTACTGAAAGATTTCTTAGCAGTTTTTGTAAAGGCAGAAACAAGGGTTAACAGCCCACAGCAAAGCTTCAGGCATTCATGAAATACCAGCTAACCTGTTTAAGTTTTGCAGGATAATGCAGTTCAAGGGCCACGCATGGTTTGCAGGTAGATATGAAAAGAAAAAAAAAAGAAGAGTGGCTGAAGGGATTGGAAAAATTAGTTGCAAAAGTTGGACCTTGAAAAAGCAAGACGGGAAGAAAATTGTCACGCTTGAGCTGTGGTGACCAACACATAAGTCCTGGAGGGCATACAATACCAGGGGTATCAAAGGAAGGCTAAATCATGAAACTCTCTCATTTATTTTGCCCATGTTATATGGGGAAATAGCAACAGCAGTAGCACTTAAAGTTATATACCTTTTCACAGTGCCTTAAAGCCCTCTCTAAGCAGTTTACAGAGTTGGTCTCTCACCCTCAACAATCTGGGTCCTCATTGGACCAACTTTGGAAGGATGGAAGGCTGAGCCAACCTTAAGCTGGTCAGAATCGAACTCCTGGCGTGTGGGCAGAGTCAACTTGCAATGTTGCACTCTAACCAAGGTAACACCATGTACCCTACTTTTTGGAGTATAAGATGCACCTTTCCCCCCACTAAAAGTGGGTGAAAATTGTGGTGCGTCTTACACACTGAATGTTGTGATGCCTGGAACCAGCCAAAAATGCAATGCACAGAGGCAAAAAACTACTCAACTATTTATGCATCGCATTGTTGGTATATTTTATTGTGAAGCTGCAAAATCTCTTTCTGTCCTCAAAACTATTTTTAGTCCAGAATGTATTATACATTAACATACCCCCTCTTCATTAAGCAGAGATATTGTCCTGGTCACAAAAGTACACTGTGTATTCGGTGTGAAAAGCACACACAGCCCTTAATAGGTTCCTGTCAAGATAAAATTGTAAAGTATTTTACCTTTTCTCCTATTTTCTGTTTTTCGTGGGATTCCGACGAAGCAGGTACATTTAATGAGCAAGGGCTGCGTTATTGTGGTTTTCTGTTTGCTTGCAGTTCCTGTATTGTAAAAGAAAGAAAAGGTTAGGGAATCACAGGTATTATCCGCACAATGAGCCATGGATACAACAAGGAACTTTATTTCCCATTGAATTAAAAACAGAGAAACCTTATCAGGATGTTTACTAAAATCCAAAATAAAAGACTATCTACGATTGGAAACTTTATCACATTAGATGTGTCGGATGGAATGCTTGAAACTATTTTCCAAAGCACCCGAAGGCCAGACAAGGAACAATGGATGGAAACTGAACAAGGAGAGATTCAACCTGGAAATAAGGAGAAATTTTCTGACAGGGAGAACAATCAACCCATGGAACAGAAGTTGCCTTTGGAAGTTGTGGGAGCTTCATCACTGGAGGCTTTCAAGAAGAGACTGGACTGCCACCTGTCAGAAATGGTGGAGGGTCTCCTGCTTGGGGAGGGGGTTGGACTAGATGACCTCCAAGGTCCCTTCCCACTCTGTTAATGTGTTATGCAGAGATCCAATAGTGCCTTTGTGGTCTTTCAAGGGGGAACGGAGCTCGCCAGAAAGACCAAATCAATGCTCCCTATATTTGTTGTGATGTTTTTTTATATAAATTAAAATGTTGTATAACAAGGTAATCTTTTCCGAGACGGAATTCACAAGACATCTCCTTCAAATATTTCCTTTGAGGTGGACAGAGGGGATCGTCAGGCATCTGACAGCAGCCCGGATTAATGTGTGCATCGACTTTTTTTTACCGCCGCAAAGGAAGGGCTCCGAAGTTTTGCATAAATGCTTCTAGGCAACGCTTTTCTTTTTTTAAAAAAAAAGCTGCTTGTCAAAAACTTTCAACCTTCTCACTGAACGGTGCTTTTTAAAAGCATGTCAAAGCAAACAGCAAACCATGCTTTAAAAAAAATAACAGATATCGTGTACGCTGTTTCCTCAAAAATAAGGCCTATCTTGAAAATAAACCCTAGCGTGTTTTTATGCATGGGCCTAAGATAAGCCCTATCGCCAAAATAAGCCCTACTTAAAAGCCTGTGTAGCCACCCAGGCGCCCCATTCCATCTGGTTGCTCATGGTGTTGTGACCAGAAGTTGAGGTGGGAGGGTGGTGGGGCTGCCCCACATGCCCTGCACCAGCTTACCTCAGGGCAGGAGTGGGTTCTACTTACCTTTAGTACCAGTTTGCAAAGGGGCCACGCGCGCACATGCACGGAAGCGTCCTGATGACTTTGGGGTTGGTGGGCGAGCC